>JAINUG010000008.1:8075400-8600400 GCA_029706075.1 Aldrovandia affinis | reverse complement strand
CTCAAGGGTATACCAACAATCTCCCTTGTGGTTCAGTCCCATAGCCTCTTGGTCAGGCTTCCTGCCCACCTCTCAGCCAAATGCATGGGACCTATGAAAGAAATAAAACACAAAGAAGACAATGAGTGCAGCCTGCTTCATCCAGGGCCCAGGATTGTCTGATCCACGTGCCTTTTGTACAGAGCGTCACCACATCCTCGAGAGTGCCATTAGCTGTGTGACTGCACCGAAATCCAGCAGCTGTCTGAGCGATTCCAGGAGAGCGACGGTAAATCTCTGGGTAAACAGCGCTCAGTACCTGAGAAGCAGCTTGGCGGCGTCGCTTCTCAGAGGAGCGTGGGATCGACAGGTGGAAGACAAACCTCCCACTCCAAATGATATCTAATTAATAGAGGACAAATATGTGAAGAGTGTGGTGTTGTGCCATCATGTGAAGGGACCCGCTTCGACATTATCTGAACTCCAGACCCATGGAAACAACGCTTCACTTTTCCAGAGTCCTGTGCGAGGCTTTTATATATAGGGAATTCTGGGTACTTGTTCGATATTTACACTGCCAGTGTGAATTCTTTCATTCTAAAGCTGACAACTTGTCGCCTGAAGCGCTTGAAACCAAGCAATTGACCTTTAGACCCCAAGCAGAATCCCACAGTCTCATAAAAGAGGTGTCTACAACTAGGCCTATCACATTCCACAGATATATGGAGGAAATACACCGTAATGGAGAAAAAAAGGATTTGCACACGATGAATACTTTATTCAAATGATGGAAACAGCAAGCATTTCAAAAATGTGCGCATTGTTTTTTGGCACACATTCTAACAAAAGGGGGTTATCTAGGCTAGAGATCATATCTTACCCACAATACAAAGCAACAGTTGTACACAGCTGTTTTACAATAATTACTCACAATAGTGTACAGTATTCAATAGTGTACTGTTTAATATCACAGGCTCATATTAACACAATGGCTACTTTTTCACATTATATAGCACAGAAAAATAAAATGTTTTCTTTCTGGGTTATAAGAATAAAAATGTATTATTTATGTCTTACATAAAAGAAAGCCATAAAGAATTTCAGTCACATTTTCCTAGTATCAAGAATCCATATGTCTACATGAATATAATTTATGTGGAAAATAATAGCATGCTGAACTGCATTCAATTACAAGCGTGTAAGAAAATGTACTGATTCCTATTGGAGACTTGTGATGGATTCTTAGTTTAATTATTTTTCACTTTTTTTTTTTGCCATCCAGACAAATGCATTTTTTGTTTTATATTGTTATTGTTAAATTGTATTGGGAAAAATGCTGTGGTTACCATGTGGTTTTTCTGGGAGTTTATTTTAAAGAACTGAACACAAAACAAACAACATTCTTACAAAAAAAAAGGTTCCTCAACAGCTTTAATTGCCGTTAATATGACTGACATGTCTCATTATTACTGCATATTGCTATACATACAGAACATGAATATCCCTGTACCTCCAGACACTTACATTAATAGAAATTAAGACATTTAAGTAATCCACTCAAGATCATTTTCATCATACTTCTGTACTTCTCTGTCTGTACGGTGATTTAGAGACAATACATATATGAACCGACTTTGAGAAATATATCAGATGTTATATATTTAAAAAATGCCATCCCAATCCACAAAAGACCCACAGAATTTACAGTAAACTTCACAGTTTGGAAAATTCCATCACCATCGTTACAGTTGTTATGGTTATTTCACATTATTTATTTATTTCCTATTTCACACAGCTTGTCAAGGGCTGCCCGGAGATCAGCAGAGGACAAACAGTTGCGGTGGGTGGAGGACTCGTCACAAAATGTGCAGGTATTTCTCATATTCTGTGACTGCGCTCGTTCCTTGACGCACACAAAGATGTGACAGAAATAAAGACAAACTGCAGATGGAGGACAGAGATGAGAGAGAAAAGGATGATAAAGATGTGGTGGGGGTTTCCAGTCATGGCTCGCTCTCCTGACTGGGGATTGGGGTGATTGTATCTCTCTGTATCGGGCACTGTTGTGCTGGTGAGGGCAAAGATAACCGGGGAAGCGACGCCAAATTCTCTGGCATGTGTAAAGGTGGCAGCTGTTCCACAATGTCTGAGATTAGGGTCTGCTCTTTATATACAGATAAAGAAAACATATCTATGTTCGTTTGCATGAGTTTCTGCTAATCTGCATTTACTGTTTATTTCCCGCCTGCTGTACAGGCATGGGAAAGGACTGAAACAATGTATGGTGATTTTTTTACATTTTATTTAGCACATGGAAATTATGTTTGTAATGTGTAATATGTCTTACAAAAATATACACATTTCAGTCCAACCACAATGCGCATTTTGAACTTCATTTTCAATAATGCACGTAAACTAAACATATTGAGTTTGGTGGGTGTTGAAAATAATGAAAAAGGCTGCAAAAACTTTAAAAAGCCTAACACTTCAATCGGAACTTGATCCACCTCTGAGGCCTGCGTACTTACACCTAATTGGTACCCGATTCTGCATTCTTAAAAAGAGCTGCATTCCAACTGTGAATTTTAAAATAACTTTATTGAGATCTGTAACGATTTCTTTCATCCTACTTGCATGCTTTATTATTTAGTATCACATGATACATTATACTATATAATCAAACATATCAAACAAGTGTATTGTTTCATAACCTTTACATTTGAGACTCAATGTTCAGGATACAGCACTTGGCTGTTAGATTGAATCTGGGGAATCCAGAGCGTATAGTATGTTCTGGTAGAATATGTTATCTCTGTGGTGGATTTGAATGTCATCACAAATGTATGTAGAAACAAAGTAGATACAATGTTATGTTATTCTGTTTTCTCCACATGTATATTGCATTATGTCTGCCTATGGAAACTCTAAGTGAGGTTTTTGAGTGGTCTCCACCATAAATCTTCCCAGGGCCAAGGTGGTCTGTAATTGGATGCTATTAATGAATGTATGTGCATTACCATAGAAATAGTATAAACATAATTACTAATTTAAGAAATATTTATGTTTGGGTTATGTTTAATATTTCTATCTATTTTTCATTAAATGAATGGATTTGTGCGTGCTGTATTTTCACTGGGGGGTGGGGTCAGAATTGTGTGAATGTGGTTGATGTGTTACGTGCCTCATTCGCTCTAAAAATGCAACAACACTTTGCAACATATCAGCATGTACTGTAAATTCCAGTGTACTGTCTTACATTTACACCTGCCAAGTGACCCCTGCGCTGCTCCTCTAATCACTCAACTTTTAATTGTGAATTAATATTTCAGTCTGACCTCAAGTTTCTCATCAGCTTTAAAATAATAAACTGTATTTCACCTGTCGTGAAAGTTTCATGTCGTGTTATAATCCACGCATTTCTCTACAAACAAAGAAGGTATTATTTTTCCGTTCTTCCACGCAATTATCATTAAAAGCACATTTTTATGTCGGGTCTAGGTTGTGCAGCGAGTTTCCAATAGGCTGATCAGAGGTGGTCAGGGGTTCAGGCTGCTGGGTCTGCTGCTGTTCAGGAACATGGAGAGAGCCCCATGAGAATAGAGCAGGAGGAGGAACCTAGCATCTGCTCTTTCCTCTTAGAGGTGTGTGGACAGGTTTTTAGAAGGATTTACTGTTTTCATTCTTTCTCATATTCTAAGTATAATGCAAAATATATCTTTGTTTAGCTGACTGTAAACGTGTGAGGATGTGTGCATGTGTGTGTGTGTTTGAGAGAGAGAGATGGAGAGACAGAGCAAGAGAGAGCAGAAAGAGAGAGAGCCAAAGCACTGGTGTTTCTGTTCCAATGCTGTCCCCATGCTGTGGGAATATAAACAGCAGTAGAGCAGCCCATGCTTTTCCCTCTAGATTCATGCTGATTGCACACGCACACCCACACACACACACACACACACACACACACACACACACACACACACACACACATACATAGCAGGAGCTATGAATGGACTGACAGAAAACCCTGATCAGATCTCTACAGAAAACCTTTGACATTAAATCATGCACCCAAATGGACAGAGTGCCTGGCCTGACAGAGCTGAGTTACTGGAACAAATGTGCTGTTGATATAAAGTAAAATTGCATGGAATGAGCAGGACTTGAGATCCCTCACAAACAAGCAACACTTCTTGACCCTCTAAAACACTAGTACAGAAGTTACAGAATGTTGCAGCATGGAGCTTAAATAACTGAACCGGAAGCCAAAAGGTTGTTGGTTCAAATCTTATGTATGGTACTGTTTTTATACCCTTGAGCAAAGTACCTCCACTAGCTTCAGCAAATACCAAGTTGCATAAATGAATAATTTGTAGTGATGCCAGGGGTGATAATATTAAAAACAAGTTAGTGTGGATGAGAGCTAATGGTAAAGCAAATAAGCAAGGTATTATAGTATTTCTAAATTGTTGACACATTTGAACAGAAATTACGGTCACTGATAAAAAGCAGAAGCTCATCTAATTAACGCCTCAATAATTGTGCTATAAATACTTTCTTGCATTTCTAAACCACACTTTTGCAAAACAATGGATACAAATTTCTATATTTAGTAGAAATTTCATAAGAAAGTTTCTTGACCTCCCATTACATCCATACTTTTAGAGTTGAAATTGCAGTCCCAAGTTACACATTCCAAGTTGTATTACTAAACTGTTTGTCTTATGAATTCTATTTTCTTATGTCTGTCTTATGATTAACATAGAATATTGTTTTGTATGTAAACCATTGACAAAAACTGTAGCATAATCTGTGCACTTGATTCCAGTACCCTTGGGTAACTGGCAAATCAGAGGTCCTTGACACAGGAACCAATTAGAGGCCTTTCAGATACTGATATATCAGTCCATGTCTTGAATGTGGGAAATGATCAGTGATTGTCATAACAGGACAAATCCTGGTAGGGGTGATAGGGTTAATCTGCATAATTAATTATGTCACCTTAGAATAATACTATATTGTAGGCTTGTATAGTTACAGCAGTTAAATCCCTGCATTCATCTAGTTGTATCAATAGTATCATAACAGTATCTATAGCAGTACTGACAAAGTGAGAGTACTGTGGCCTATGGTCACATTGACTACTGCTGCATTGTATAATGCATTCAGAACAAACCCAGGCTGCCAGTAATGGAATACAGAGATAATGGGAGTGCATATCTGCAACTGAAAAGAGGCATTGGTGATTGGTTCCAAGTCATGTATGGGGAATGTAATGATCCTCAAGGAGGAGTTTTATTTTATTTATATATTTTTCAGTTTGAAGTGTGGACATTTGTGGACATACACTGCATACGCTTGTAAGCAAAGGGTGGCAGGTACATTTCTCATGTGGGAATTTACTGTACAGCTGTTGCCCCTGAGCAAAACAGCTAACCGGATCTACTTTAGTCAAATGTAAATCATTGAAATGTATCTGAAATGCATCTGCCAAGCAAGTAGGTATTGAACAGTAATGTGAGGCAAGTTCGGGCCACAGTCGTACGGCCTGGACCAGAGTATGTGGCTATCACAATGTCAGAGCGCACATTGCCTTGCCTGCTCCCACTCACTGCACAATGGAATTACATGTTGTTCAGATGGGGATGCATTCAAGCTCCATTTATTTGGAATTGCTTTTAGTCTAATTCAATAAAATTTTATTTTTTCATTTATTTCCATGGTGAAATTTCTGCTGGGGGGAATCAGAGCAGCAGTGGCATCATTACCAGTAATAATAACCATAATAACGACAACAGCATTCGTCAAATGCAATGATTATGATGACGATGATGATTATTGTTATTACCATCATTGATAGGTTAAGACTTTCCACCAAACATTAGTGATATATACAGATTAATGCATCTATTACATTTCCTAACACAGAGGACCTTATTGTACTTTTGAAAGGAGTTGGATCTTATCTTTTGTCATGTGATCATGTGATTACAACTGCGCCACTGTGAATGTATAGTAGGTGGTTTGGGAACTTTTTAGGAAATTGTTCTCGTAACCAGAAAGTAGCAGGTTTTATTCCCACGTGAGGGAATGTGCTGTTGTAACCAAGAGCAAAGTACTTAACGTGAAATTCCTCAGTAAGCACCAGCTGTATAAATAGACATGTAAAATGGAAGTGACTGGCCCAGATTCTCGTTAAGCAAATACATATGTAAGTAACACTGTTGTCATGTGTCGCATAAAAAGCATTGTTTCACATCACATCATCACATTGTCAACAGCATACCTGTGCTATACTGTACCTGTTTCACAGGAGCATGTAGATGAAGTGGGTTGATGAAGACATTCGAATGACTAAAATAAACGGGGAAAAAGACAGGTGTCATGGATCGAATACTGTGTCTAGTACTGAATACTACTTAAATACTGTGTCTAGATTCTGAATTGCATCAGAATATGGACATATTATTCAAGCATTAAAAATGAGGTTGTAGGGGCTGCTGGGGGGATCATCCTGGATGGGCCCTGCAGTCTGGTGTGCCGCAGAGTGACTGCGGAGAGACGGACTGCGGAGTTAACAGAAGCAGCAGCTTGACACCACGCGTTTCAGAGGAGATTGCATGCTTTTCCGCACTCTCCAGAATTGACAGAGGAGGTTTCAGCAATGAACACACGTAAATTGGCCATTCCAGATTGGGAGAAAATAGGGCTAAACGTTTTTAAAAGGAGGTTGCTTGGGAATAAAGCAAGGAACATAGATTACTGGGCAGAGAATGTTGTTCTAAAATTGCCTTACGTTGACCACGTTTAGAAGACTGCATTCAGATTTGGCCGTGCTATTAAATATAAAAGGACTTTTCTCACCGTTGTATCTTATGTTCTTACAAAAGAGGATCAGCACATCGTGGCTCTTGTCAGGAATACAATTCCACTGCTCTGCAAGTCCTGTCTCTGTAGTGAGCTGTTCCACATAACCTGTCTTGGCCCAGCTGTGACAATTGCATAGTACACAGAACAAAGTTCCCGGGAGTGTAAAATGACTTTGTTACCATTCATGTATTTTCTGTGGCAACAAAAAGAGGGAACAATTTTTTTGACAGCTCTCCATAGTGTCTGCAGTAAGACCACCTCTCAGAGAGATCAAACTGTTCACACACACGTGGCAGGCCCCTGGGGTTTTTTGGGATCAGGCGGGTGTGTAAGGGGGTGCAGCAGGCAGCTGCAGAGCAGAACCCACAAACCCACCCGCAGATCCCCTCCTCATCGACGGGAGCCAACTGGCCGTCAGGACGGCCTCACAAAAGTGCAGCTCGGAGGAACTTGGGACTTCGGAGCAGTGCAGTCTCCTATATGCCCCCCAAAAATAAATATTTGAATATTCTTTGGCGCTTCTGAGCTAGCTTAAACTGGATCATTCCATCACCCCAGCTCTTGCCAAAATGCCAAGAGTGAGAAAGGGGGGGCAGGTCTTGGCGGAGTTGGCCTCCCTGGTACCCCCATCCCTCTGGGTGCTTCCTCCCTGGCCCTGACCACCCCCTCTGCGCTATCTGCTGACACAGAGTCTGCCCCTAGGGCCCCGCTTTCTCTGCGGTCGCTTTCCTGCTGTGAGCACTGGCACACAACAATGACATAAAACCAGAGCCGACACCTCTGGCCACTGACACTGATCATGTGACCAAGTCATGTGACTCCAGTTGTACGCTCACTTCCTAACTAACTGGAAGATCCAGTCATATCACAGCTAGGAGGGCCTCTTCAGTTGAATATATCAGATATTTTCCCCAGTGCAAAGGAATGAAAATTACTTCAGCTGTATGAAATATTATAATTGAGTTTATACTATAAGTTTATACATCCTGCAAGGCTGTAGGTCAATATATATTGTTTAAAAAATCTTGGAATGAATGTAATATAGGAATTATATAAACATTTTCAATTCAGAATGATAGTAACAACAGCAGCAAAAACAGAATTTTATATAATAATGTATATTTGTTACTGTTATTGTGTAACATTGTTTATGGCACATGCCCACATGTGTATGCTTGTAATTATAATGTTTAAAAATGAAACACATTAAAGGGCTAAGGGAAGGTAATGAAATATACTTTCAGGTCATAGTATTTACATGTATTACAGATTACATATATTGGTATCAATCTGTACAGTATTGTATAATAGATTTCTTTGTAATTATTGTTCCATGAGGACTATAATCAACATCTTATTTTATCATTCACAGAATGTGTTTTTCTTTCATATCAATTACATTTACTTACATGATGCTTTCTCATCTATAGCTGTACATTTCCTTTATTGATGAAACTATACACACTTTATTTTCAATTCAAACATTCCCAACCACATGTATTTAAATAGCCTTTGTATTTAATTAATCTGGTCCTTTTGGAACTTTCACTAAAGTGTGCTTTCTTCCCACCCTTTCTTCCTCCCTTCCTCTCAACAAACTTTTTTCATCAGCCACCTCTAATTGCCTCATTAGGATTTTCATAATTACAGTTGTTAAAACGCCTCCTCTTATATCATATTGGGTAACTCTTTTAGCTTATCCATTTCTCTGCTTTTGGTGCAATTTCTTTCATATATTAATGTATTTGGTCAAAGAAGGGTATAGAACGTGATTTCTTAGATATTTTATATAATTTATTTTGATGTATCTGTGGTGATTTGTTTTCGAAGGTCAAAATCCTTTGTTCCAACCTCTGCTCTTTATGACTATGTTGGTTTTTGACAATTGCATGATTCCTGTACTGTAGTATATAGAAGTCTGGAAAAATATTAACTGTGTGAAGTTTACTGTGACAAGCAAGGCAGACCAAATCACTAGTTTTAATTGGGGCAGGTATTAGGTACACTCAGTACATGATTCATTTCATGGCTTAATTTGTTGGAAATTAACTTAATTTCACAACATGTATTTCAATTTGCTAAACTGAAAAACTAATGTGCTATATGTTCCATATAGAGCATTAAACATTTATGGTACACAACTACAAACTATGTATATGAGCATTGGACACTTTATTAAACTGATACCTTACTTGTGGTCCCTACTTTACATTACATTACTGTTATTTAGCAGATGCCTTTATCCAGAGCAACTTACAACGTGAGAATTTGTAACTTGAATGGGTCATCGTTGAAGTTACAATTTTGAATCTCCTCCGGCCGCAAATTCTCAAGTCAATGTAAATAGGCACAAGCAAGTTTGGGTAGTGCCCACTTCTTATCATTGTAATTTGTTGAGAATGATCAGAGGGTTCAGTTCTCATCATTGAAATTTGGTGAGAATGGTCTAATTCTACCATGCCTTTTTGCACATTCAAAAGAACCTCCTCCTCACTAGACGGTACAGATAAGCGCACATACAGAAGATTCTCACCCACTGTAAAGATGCAGTGCTCTGGGGTTTTGCTCTGTCCGTCTGTGGTGCCAGCGAGATAACCAGACCAAACCCCTCACCTCCTCATGTTTCTTGGGTTTGCCATATCAATTTAGCATCTGTGTACACTCTGAACTTCCTGTGCCTCTTTGGTCACACACAATGTGAGAGGGTGTTCCCACTTGTCACCCGAAGGACTCCAGCAAAGCAACACAAATCTGCTGTCCATTTTTAAGATGAAAAGATATTGACTTCCATTAAAGAAAAGCATGGAACCGGTGCTGTCAAACCTTTGGACTAAAAAGTCAATACATTGCCTGCCAAAAGTATTTTTTTGTTGGTAGATGTTGCTAGAGGTAGGACTAGAGGTCACCTGAATGGAAAATGTATCTTATTTTCTACGTGTGTCCTTTGTGTAATAGACACAGAAATTCCATCATAGTGATTTAATTACTTGATAAAAGACAAAAATAAAATCTAGCAATTTCTGTGTGCAAACATTGCCAGGATGCTATAAATGTTTCTAGGCCTAGTGGAAAAAATCACCAAGTTAGCAACATTACAAAATAAAAACATGAACAGCCTCAGTTACTGGTATATCATATTCAAGCAAAACTGATGATAGAGCAAGAAATAGAAAAATAGAGCAAGGTAATATAAGGTAATATAACATTAAATATTTGCCATAAATCATCATGAGTGTGTCTTAAAAGTTGTATGAGTGTCTGTGTGTGTGTGTGTGTGTGTGTGTGTGTGTGTGTGTGTGTGTGTGTGTGCATATTTGCTTGACATCATCTCTGGGAATGCAGACAGCCAGGGCACTCAGCATTCAACATCAATCACCTATAATCGCTGTTGGTAAAAAAAAGCTAACAAAAAAAACAGTCTAACTGACAAATATTTTAAAGAGAATACTAGATGGTACAGCTGCACACTTAATGTTCTTCAGAACCTTCTAGTCTTTTTTTCTTTTCTTGTAAAAGCTTATTTATTTTAATCTGACCAACTCCCTCCACTCCACCCTGCAAGTCCTCAGGGCTGCTAACGAGATCAGGTGCTAAATTCACTAATTGAATAATTTGACTTGGCTCCACAATAGCTCCTTTGAAAGCAGCTGCTCTTTGTGTCTCATCTTACTTGTTTGAAAGGAAAAAAATGTTTGAAATGAAAGAATAAAATGGCATCACTGTTCTTAAATACTTGAAGTAAGCAAATTTTGTTCATCAGCTTATTTAATCATCAGCTGATATTGACTTGGACGTACAATATTTTTGTTTATCCAAGGTCTGTGCATTCCTGTGTTGCACTAATATTGTGAATGCAATACCTCATGTGAAACCCCATCAATCAGAGGGAGACTCCCTTTCACAAAGAACTCAAGTGAGAGACGCATGTGTTTTGAATGCAATGGTCATTATTGATCTTACCAATTAATGTGTCGATATGCATCGATAACATACAGAGAAGCAAACACGTTGATGTTTGTCTTCGCTTGCCCACGGTAAAGTAACACCAGCAACTCTTTGGAAAGCTCTTTGTGGATTTCAGCGTGAGGTCTGATCAGAGGGCAAAGCGTGGACTGTCAGAGCAATCGCTCTGACCTCAGATTGCTAAAGGCCACCAGGAAGGTGCACAGCAGACTTGTCTAGCCCTCGCACAAAGGCTCAGATCTTACGTTTCTTTCCTTCACTGTGGCATGGGTGTTCAGACCTCGTGGCTAGAGGCATGCGACAGCGTCTGAATGTGGCTCTCGCACCAGCAGAGGAACGCAGCTATTGTCAGAGCTTGCTTAGTCCCTGGCATGGCAGTGCCCACCACTTGCCCAGAAATCTGCGTCCCAAATTCCCTGAGCTTTGTTTGGCCTTTGCAACCCCCCCCAACACTCCCCCTGCCTCCACCCGCCTCCCCCGGGTTCTCGCTGCTTCTCCGTCTCTCTAACCAGATTCACAGATTTTTTGCCGTTTTAACTTCTGACCAAGTTTCTTACTTTAGATTGACCCTCGGATCCTTCTTTGTGCTCGAACAAAGATTACGGGGCAAGCAATGCGGGGCGGGCGTTTGCCAGACGCCTGACTGCAGAGGCGCCTCTACTAGGCCACTCATGCCTGAAGCGTCCCAGTGCCTTCCCCACGTCGGTCCACGCCAGTTCTGTGTGACTTATGGAGTTTGGGCCTTTTACTGCCAATCCCACTTTGAGTGCATTTTTCTGATAAACAAAAGCACATTCAAGCTTTAGCTTCTCATTTCACACTGTGTGCTTTGGCTCCGGGCAGTGCTTTCCTGAAGCCCTTGGCCTGCAGTCCCAAGCATGGCTCCAGTTGGCTTTCCTTAAAAAAAAATCCACATGTGGAAGATTAGGCTCCATCTTTCATCCCGGCGAACGCCATGCGCTCTTCTCCACTCGCCCTCCTCTACCGGAGCATTCATCACTTTCCAGGCAGCACCGCACGGACACATGGACACTAACAGATAGACTGACTGACATCCCTCACAATCCTCATAACCGGCTCCGTGCACCTCCCTGCCCGATGTCTTCACTCTCACCAGATACTAAGGAACTTGGAGGCTCACTCTGTTTCCACCTTTGTCCAATAAAGCACTTGTAGTTTCAAACGCTGATGAAATTGTCTGATAAAATAGTTTAGTTTGGTGTGTCAGTCTTGTACAAATTGTGCATGCTGCATGCTAAGATAAGCCAGTGATACAAACCAGTGCATTTAGATGCTCTCAGGAATGGACACACAGTTGTAAAAACATTTGATTTTCTTATTAATTTGTATCATAGGCAAGCTATATATTATCCTTGTTCAATACTAATTTAAACAAGCTGAAAAAATACAGAATATTTCTAATGTTGTGCATATGGTGCTACAAACAAGTAGCTGTGTCTGCTTTATTTAATTGCAGGAGCACACAGTTTGAATATGTTTAACCTGTAAAGTGTGAATTGCACACCAGATGGAAAGATGGCTGTGAATAAAGCAAACATAACTGCTAATATTGCAGCTATTAAAATAATGTTGATCCTCAGATCTGACGCTCACCTCTCCGTAGCAGCCCTTCATCAATACCCATACAGAAATATCAGAGCATTTATTAGCGCTCTACGTGAAATGTTAGCCGTGGCACAGGACGACCCCTGGGGCATCGCTAGTCTTACCGAACAGATGTGCCACCCACTCGCAACAGTTGTACTCTACCCACAATGCCCGGGTGGGAGGAGCTGGCCAAGGAGCAGACTGAAGATGATACCACACTTAGCCATTTACCCATTTGCTCCAGGGAAAGATCAAATCTTTTTTTTTTGGGGGGGCAACGATGCACCCGTGCAGTTGAGGATCAATATTTACAGACAATCCTCCCTCTGCCACCACCTGCCTTGTCTTCCTGAGAAACTGAGAGCACACAAACAAGCACATGGAGAATACCTCAGAGGAAGAAGCTCAAGACTGCAGTTTCTGATATTTCACAGGGTAATATTTGTTTTGCACTTTTTAATTGGCAACTGGGGAAAAGGGATTGTTTAATTTCAGTTGGTATGTTTTTTTGTTTTTTTATTCACCAGGAATTCAACAAAATATATTACAATAATTCTAATAATAAAGATAATCAAAAAACTAATTTCCCAGACTAATTTCCTTAGTTATTTTTTGAAACATAATGAATAGTTAATCATTTAGACTTCTACTATGTGGATGGGCATAAGAAAATATGCATTGAAGTATACATTAATTTCCTTTATCAGGCATGTAATAGTTAGGTTTAATTGCTTTTTAATATGTTCACTAGAATATCTTCTTAAGAGTAAAACAGAATCTGTATTTCATCTGTTCTATTTTTCTATTTACATCTGTACACTTTGTATCATGTTATATCTGAAAGTCTGATAGCATTATTCAATATTTCAATTTCATTCCAATTTCACATCATTGAAAATATTGAGTGTATATTGAGGGTCCCCTTTTGGTCCAAGTCCTTTGACTTACCACTCAAACCATTCAAACAAGTGGTAAGTCATTTATGCCTTTCTGTTTTACCTTTCAGTCAGTGAGAAATTAGGGGATGAACCATGAACCTACACAATTATTCAGTCTGTTTAACCAGGAACAATATGGACAGTCTGGCTTAGTAGCCATCAAAATTGTTTAAACCTTTCCAGGGACTATAAAGCAATTTGTTTTTGGTTTGTCTTCTGGTTTATTCCCCCAAACAATTCCATGCTCCTTGTGTTCTAGGTGTAACAGAGAAGAGACATCAGTTAGCACGTGAACGTCCACTACAGAAAGCGACATCACCCCTCCAGAAGCAATAAGAGTATGATTAGTTCCTTTGGCTGGGGACCTCAGTCTTCAGCTCAGAGGGCTAATCGTATCTCTTGTTGTACAGAATAATCCAGCTAGGGCCATGGTTCGAAACCTTCAGCAGACCTACATCTGTTAGACGGGCACCTACTAAAGTTCCAAAACTGGTTTCAGAAACAACAAATAACAATTAATATCATGTATCTCACCAGGTCAACCTTTTTATGCAATGTTTAGTATGACCTAAGCATACACAAAATATGTTAACTCAACTCCACATAGGCTATTTTATTGTTGTGACATTAAAGTTTTACTTGAAAGAAAATGTAAATTTTATGACATATCATAGATGTATCATTGCATTACCCTGCCAGTAGATATAGCAGCTTACTACCAGGCTGGCTATTTAGCTAAATAACTGCTGGTAACTATAAGGACATGGTATAGCTAGGCTAATTAATTCCATATTCATCAGATGTTAATCATTTGTAAATGATATTGATCTTCCTATAAAAGTAGGTATAACTGCAGAAAGGCTTCCCGTCTTCTTAGTTGGAATATTTTTCTTATTCTAGACAGCCTTTTTTTGCTTATGGCCTACTGTGCTCTCTCCTCTTGTCAAGACTGCTCTCAACCCCATAATGTTCTATGATTATGGTTACCATAGCTAGATAGTTACCATAGCACACTCTTGGATTCATCACTACTCAGCTACATATATTCTCTAGCTTCAAAACCTACATTTATCAGTATCTGTTGTTAGCTAGTTGTTCAGTGTATGGTGCCAGTGGTAGCAGCTGACTTTTTAGTTAGGGTTACCATCTCCTCTTTTTCAATCCTAAAATAACTGTCCGGACAGATTTTTTTATGCATAAAAAAACCTTTGTCTGTGTTTTTGAAAATGTGTCCATGGTTTGTAACCTGCAGTATCATTAAACATAAATATTATAAGGATGCTATACACACTAGTAAGAAAATATTCACCAAAATAACTCGCCCCCTCCCGGGGTTGGTAACCCTTTCACTTGAATTTCCCCCTGTGCCTTGGCGCACGTTATTTATATAACAGCTAAGCTTCTGCAGCCATCGAGTGCTAACAACATAGCCAAGGAAAACAATATTAGCCATAACATGAACTAAATAACCAATCCATCATGATAGGTTCCAAGATGTATTGTAGTTACAGTAACCTTAAGTAGTCAACTTTTTGCATTACACTGGAGTATGTCAAATCTAATTAGATTAGTTATTATTGTCAACAAAACTTTTTTTTAAAAGACAACAATTATAAATGCATTAGTATGTGACGTGGCAGCTCTGATTTAAAATGTACCCAAAACGTAATCATCCCACAATATATATGTGTGAAAAAGCCACAAACTGTACATGTGTGATATACCATGCAACATTTCTAGATACACTATCAGCAAGTTTCCGGTTTCCCAGGAAAAATGCGTTATCACTTCGTGTCATGCCAGCAAAGAGGATTTGTGGCAGAGTGTGAGTGCAAAGTGGGGTCTCATGGCATGTGCAGTTGTCCTGGACGCATTCAGCTACTTACACTGCAATGACAGCATGAATACTTCTTTCAATTTTGCAAAAGACAGAGTGATCCATTATTTTATTTTTCCCACTGCCTCATTTTCCCATAATGCAATGCATGGTTTGTTCATGTTTGAGAAAGAAATGCATTTTGAGAGATTATAGTTTGAGTGAACATAACAAGAAGTTGTTGTGTTCTGTTGTCATTTTAGCTTGAATAATTTGCAAAAATATGTATATAACATTGCATTGGTACTAAAATAAGGATGAAGGACAACATATTATAAAATTGAACATGGGTAAAATTCTCCTTTTAAAAACCATGAAAAAAAGTACTTTACAACTCAAGTCCAACACATGTCAGAATTTCCTGTAATTGTAAAGTAATTACTGTCTAGAATGGAAGGCCCAAATCTTTTGGACCTGTGGACTAAAATCTCTTTCTAAACATATTATGAACGACAGAAAGTTGTTCATTTGCAGGACCAGATATTATGGACTGCACAAGTCCATTATGTTCTCATGAAGGGAATAAAGATACTTTAGCTTGGGTTTCTGAAATCACAGCTTGACAGTGCGATGCAGGTCCTCTGGCCCCGGAGAAAGATTAAGAAGAAGATGAGCGATGTGAAGACGAGGACTAAGTGGAATGAACTGTGTTGACACTTTAATTAACACCCCAAACAGAGGGACTTTTCTTCCAAAGTCCTCTGTCAATAAATAAAGTCAATACCAGTGATCTGTGCTCTCACCACCTCCTGTTTCCTCTCCGTGCTACACTTCTGAAGTGGATTAATGGAACTCTGTCACATTCCCTTTTCTGTCTCCCCCTCCCTCTTTTGTCAAACAGCACATATTTTGCCGTGTGTAATTTTTTCTCTTTGTGCATTAAGTTTTGTTCAGCTGAAACATAAAAAAAACTTTTCCAATGTATCTGTTCTGAGTCTGTCCATTTATCTTTCTGTTTACCTGTCTGTGTATCAGTCTATTCATCTGCCTATAGTACCTGCCTCTTTTACAAACTGGTGATTTTGCAGTGTTAAAAAACAGGCAAACTGTAATGCAGAGGATAATTATTTGTGATGCTAACAACATTTTGAGGATGTTAATGCGCACAAATTATTTGGAATTTGTCAATTGTAAGCTAAGGAATCAGTTGAAAATGTTTGAGATGCTGAGTCAGTTATCCTTATTGACACAAGTTAACTAGATACAGTAGTAATCAAATTGGGTGGTTTTAATTGTGGGTGTTTAAAGACCAATTGGGTCAAGAAATAAGCAATCAAATCAAAGTGCATAATGCAACATTTGAAATGCATACATTTCATAATACAAATTATGAAAAAGTACTACTGATAATTGTACACTGCCTGACAGTCAGAACATATAAACTGTGCCTTAAATACAGTATGATTGTACTCGTGTTCATTTGTGTGTTTCTTTGTTCATTCATTTTGATGGAAACTGTAGGAAGGAAGGAAGGATTGTAGCTTGGAAGGTTGGTGGAAAGATAAAGAGTGGCATGGTGTGCATTGCCACCATTGTACCAAGTTCCTATGTACATATAAACTCTTCTGTTTGTCATGGCGAGTTGAGTAAGGGGAGCGCATTTCATTAATGGTGAGCCTTCCCCAGCCAGAATACAGTAAGAATTCATTCAAGGTACATTGACCACTGCATTGAGAAGCTGTTCCTCAAGACATCTTTTTCTTCGTCAAACTGTTTTTTTAATCATCTCTCTTTGTCCACTCCACCACTCTCTTCTCCAACTGTGTCTCCATAACTTTCTGACAACTCTTTTTTTCTCTCCTCAAACTCCATCTATATCACTCTCTTTCTGTCCCTCTCTCTTTCTCTGCCAATCAGAGAAAGATGTGAAGATTGGCGCTTCCTCGGGAGATCCTGCATGTGCTTTTTTTTTCCCCAGAGGGTAAAATTAATTCCTCCTCCTCCTCCTCCTCCTCTCTTTCTCCAGCGAGGTGCTGCCGCTTTCCTTTCTCTCCCTTCTGAAAGGATACAAGAGAGGAGGAATCATTCCTGAGGGTATCCTGCTTATATACAATTTCATCCCCCTTTAAATCCGCTGATAGCTGTGAATCCCCATGCCTTCTTGGGGGAGAGTGCGAAAGAATGATAGCAGTTTTGGTGAAGATACTAATATTAGTCTTTTGGCACAGGTAGTGTAAACAGGAGCTTGGGACTGGGGAGGCCTATTGATTGTAACACATAAGCAGGGGCTTATATAAGAACAGCTCACAAAACAGATAGAAGATGAAAAGGAGGGGGGACTCCTTGGCTCGTGTTTCAATTCCTTATTTTAATATCAGCATTTCAGTGTGAGCCCTTTCCAATCGTCCAAAATTCCTCCCACATAATATTGATCATTTAATTTTTGCGTACGGTATGTGTACACGTTTTTTATGGCACAACAAAAATTGGTTTGTTATTCCACACTCAGCAAAGGGTTCAACATTTTTTTATGTGTGTGGCTGTGGTAAAGAAAAACTATGGAGATTATTAATATTTCGTGTCTGTCAAACAGTAGGTCCATCATCAGAACTAAACTACGTCCGTATACTTTGCTCTTAGGCTTTTTTTATTAGATGTAACACAAGTTTATTTAAAGAAAAAAAAAGTGTCACATTTTTCCTATCTTTTTTATTAATCTTTGTATTAATCTTTGTTTTTAGTACCATGCTTTGGCTCATTAATTCTTTATTTAAATGAGATTCATTAATGCAGAGTGCACACAACCCTGTACTCTCAAGGGAGACTTTAGAAAAGCACAGCGCTGATCTCACATTTTGGTACCAAAGGTAATATACAGCTTTCTTCGTTTCAAATGCCTGGAAGGGAAGCAAGGCTCTAAAAGGTAACTAATAATACACTGGAATGTTAAAACATATCAAGCTTCATTGTAAGTGCTGTAGAAATATACATTCTGCATAAGAGTTTAATTATTTAGAAATATGCGCAGCATTTAAATGTGCTAATGTCAATATATTTCTTATGATGAGATGGGGTAAAAACTCACCTTCTGATCTCCTTCAACAATATTGTTCAGTAGTTACAAAGTACTGTTATTCTTGATTCGACAAGACGATTTAATACGAAATAAATGTGAGTTATAGGGCCGACAAAACTACAAAATTTACTTTCCCAAGAATACCTTCATAAAATAACTTCAGTACTGAAGAGGAAAATAAAGAATGCAAGTAGGACACCAGCCAATGGTTGTGTTCTGTGTCCAGGATCCTTTAGGTGGGCATCAGCTGTCACATTAATTTGGAGGAAAAGGAATCATTGGAATTATTTAGTGTGAGTCCGTAATCTCCAATTGATGCTGGGAGTGCTTAAATTTTAATTCCAATCGAAAAACAAGGAAGTGCGTGGGTGGAGTACAATTATGTAAAATAGTGAGAGGAGTTAAATATTCTGCCCATTTCCATTGGTCAACTATCTGAATGACAGGTAATGTAAAAACATTGTAAACATTGTAAACATGTAAAACATTACAATAAAGCTCATTTATAAAGGTTGATCAAATATTTACCAAAGGCTACTGAACTCATCAACTCACCATTGTGTTGGTGAAGGTAAAAACTAAACCTTGCATTCTTAAATCTTGCAGTGAGACCCAGGACTAATATGTAAATATGGGCACATATGCGCGTTTTCATAATTATTTGATCTATCTATGACATTATTAACAAACATTTATACTGTGGGTTGAACAACCAGTCACACTTTAGCTACACAACTACATTTCATTCAGTTGTGTAGCTAGAAACAGCTCCATCTGATATATTTTATTAGTTTATAGCTGACCAGCGATTCTTGTCATTTCTGAGAGCAATATTTTGTGATGCTATTGTGCCTAAGTTCCACTTGCTAAAAGAGTGGAAAATGTTATATTTACTCGCAAGCTATGGCAGCTGGCATGTTGCTAGTTAGATAGCTAGCTGGATATTGTGGTATATTTGATCATTTAATGTGGTCGATCTCTTTTTGTTTATTAAAGGTGGTTGAAACGACACTCACTGAATATACAAGCTAGCTTGTTATAAAATAACAATTACTACATTATAGATAAGGAGAACAGAGGTATAGCTACAGTATGCGCAATAGTTATAACTCACAAATAAGGCAGTATCTCTCACTTATACTTTAAGAAATATTATTGATTTGTCATGCTTTTTCATAAAGCAGTTAAATAAAATATGGTAGGGGAGATGCATGTCTCACAGAATAATATTTGATGAACTAAAAGTTAAAATAAAATGTATTTATTATCTGTCTTTTTGCTATCATGTAACAGGATGTACAAGAGTGATCACAATTGTACGTGTGGCCTATTTGTTATTGATTTAGTCTTTTTCCTTTTTTGCCCATTGTGTAAACAAGTCTATTCATAGCATTAGGTTGGTGAAACTTCTGAAATGTGAGATTATCGAAAGCATTATAATATTAAATAGCAGATTAAAGTCATTAATACGAAAGATTGTCGTTTTAGAAACATTAATTTTGTTTTATAACACTTCCCCCCTCCTTTTTATTGTGAGAAACCTCCTGGCACCCTTGAAATCAGCGACAGGTTTTGGAATGAATGAAAGAAAGGAAGCGATAGAACTGTAATCCCTATCAATGCACTTTAGAAACCACCTTCTCCCTAACATGTGTGACTAATGTGCACAAATCTCCCACTATACAAGCTGTCAGCGAGGATGGCTGTGGCTGTTGTTGTGTCATTCATCTCGCGAACGTAATAAAACCCGCTCGTTTCATTTGTTCCCGTCTTTCTTCTTTGTCTCTGCTCACTGCAAACAAATGTACCTTGAGGTCCCTGTGTAGGGTTTTCTCTCTTCGCGAGTTCTGCCTTCCCTGCGACCGCATGCACCGCGGAGCCGTAATGACGTTAAACGCAAACACTTAAAGGGCTTTCGGCGAGAGACGCTTTGTTGGGAGCCAAGGCTTCCAAAAAAGGGCTTTCATTATGTGCATGGATTTAATGCCAGTGTGTGTTACCTGATAACACTAGGAGAGAGGAGGCAGGAATATGCCTACACTGGCAAGGCTTCAGGAAACACTGACCACCAACAGGATTGCCGCTGACGCTGGCCATGTATATTCATGGGCTCCGAACGGCCTGATTACTGCTATTACAGAATTATATCCGGAGAGGTGCAATTCATTAGCCTTCATTTCTCTTTATGCAGCTTTTGACTACAGGGCCGCCTTAGTGGTACAGGGCTAGATAAATGTTGCCTTTTTTCCTTTATCTCAATCAGCTGAGTGAAAGCTTTGGACGGTTCTGCTGTGTCTTCTACTGCATTGAGATATCACAGCATACCACTGTCTCCAGGCTTTTATATACAGAGGACAACACCAGTTTCATGAGCTTATTTTCTGCATGCAATGAATGAGTCAGTGTTTCAGTTGAGTCCACTACATCTATCTCACGACTCAAGGTGTGAGATCAGGTCGGTTCCAGTCCAATTCAACTTAGAGACCAGGATGGTCCAGAATGGAAGGTGTCCAAAAACAGGTCAAAACCAGGATGGCCTGGATCCAAGAGAAAAAACGAGAGCACAATTTGAGTACTTTTTGTGTTTCTTACAGTTACAGAGCTCAAACAGTGGTCGTCAGATGGCACATCTTAGTACACTTGCCTTACTTAAAATTTGCTTAATTGAATACAGTATATTTCGAAATTAATTTATACAGCAACTGTAGTCCCTGTAGCCCCTCAAGGCAATTTTGGAGTAGGAGTCAAATGGCAGCTAAAAATCATGGGGCTTGAGCTGGCATTTCAAAATCTCTATAGAGTCTGACTTCTTGTCTGAAATTACATGATTCTTGGAATATTAATATGTATTTCATATACATTATGTACCAAATGCATTAACACTATTTTCAGACATTATTGGTCATTCGAAGTAGGACTTTTTTTCCCCAATGCAAATCTTATCTTCAAATGGAATTCCTTGTGTAGAATATGGTCACTCGGTCACAATCTCTCAGTCATTGAGGAAAAGTTCCAAAGCATTGATCCATGAATGCACTGTGTGGCAATGATATCTTCATATCATTGTCAGGTTGTGAAAAAAACATACAAATGCACACTGAAGTCAGGCCTTATTCCAAGAATGAACAGGCTTCATACGACACTTTGACCTACGTTCAATGGCAGTGCAAAAATGAAGGTGCAAAAATCATTTTCAGCTATTGTGTCAATTTACACTTTTATGAAGATATCAATAGATTGCATTCAATATCAAATAGCCTGCATACCATTACAATTGTACACCATTTAAACCCACTCCTATTTACATCAGAGCTCCTAGTCCAAATTAACATGAAGACCAATTCATGTTCTGAGGCCGTGAGAAATCAAGATAACATAATTGACTAGAGTATTGCAACATTGCTACAAATTCATTAAACATGCTATACTGCTGTGCTGTATGTGTTAAACTGGAAGGCAGATTCAAAACATATACAAGGTTTTGAGTACAACAATGCAATCAATTGCTTAACAATTGAAAAGCAACAAACATGCTCACACTGTGCATTTAAGTGCAAGGTCTGATTCACCTTCCTACAACACACTTTTTAAACAACAAGCTGAATATATTTCTGTTTATTTTGTAACACTCTCACACATTGACATAGTTTAGGCAGTTTAATTTCAGGCAGGTGTGATTTTGTGATTATAAATGTATTTACAATGGTGTGACAGTTGAATATGGTTTGGGGAAATGAAGTAAATTAAAGCCGCAAAATGGACTTTATTTCCGGATGAAGGGATAATTTCATAAATCTAGGGAAAACTAGCAGTTTTTCACCACTGTATCTGAGGTGGAAATAATGACAGTGTTTCAGCGTGGTTTGAGCAGCGTTTGCAGATCAGAATGCCAAATTTGTTCTGCAGGTGTTTCTCATGGAAAATCTCCACAACATAATGAGGATAAGGGTTTTGATATTGTATTTAACAGTTCTGCATTTCAGGCATGCAAAAAAACACCTTCCAATCAATGCAAATTCATAATTTATTTATTTAGCCAGTGAAAGTAGCTGGAAGAAACAACAACACTTGGGAAGTTTTGCAAGCCCACTTTTGAATCATATACACAGTTGTCTATACGATGATAAGAATGAAATCTGCGCTGTATGTCCTGAAAAGGAATACATTATGGGCAAGATTACAGATTCTAATCTGTATTTCACAATAAGTAAACATCTGTGAAGGCTGGAGTAATATTGTGGTATAAATTATAATCATTAATAGGAAGTATATATATATCGTGAACTGGTCAAAGATACAATGCTACTGTGAGTAATCATACAGTATTTTAGAAAATAATATTTGCGGGCTTTGTCTTTAAAATGCAATGAGAAATTATCATTTTTTATTTATTGAGAATTTGGCAGCAGCTTAAATGAACAAAAACATTAAAAATGTAAATAAAATAGGAACAGTCACTTATATTGGGTACTCAGAGGGCAGAGCATCGTGGATAGAATGTACATGGCTCTTAGTGAGCTTTACAATCAACTTATTTGTGGGAGGCAGTCAGATACTGGCAGTCAAAGAGCTGTGGCATACAGCATGTAGACCATTGAGAGCAGGAGATATTTTCCCTTTTCTTTCCAGCAGTGTAAATATTTCTCCTGTGCGACTTAAAAATCTGGAATCGCATTAGCGATTTAAATGATGAGGACCAGGCAGTAGAACACGGCACCTGAAAACGTTTGCACTCCGGCATTAATTGTCCTGCTGCCTCGGGCACACTCTGCCTCTCCTTTTTGGCACGTGTTCCTTTCTCATCCAGACAGAAAAGACAATGGCTATTACCCAGCACACCTGGGCTCTGGGCCGCACTATGCTCTTAATATCCTTTAAATCTCCACATAAGGTATGCCTTCCATAGGGCTTACAATACCATTTGCTCTAATAAATTCTTTTGGCAGGAAAGGAGGCAAGCTGCTCCTCCAGCCCCTGGAGGACTCAGGGAATGGGAAGGGTGAGGCATCCCGAAATATGAGGATAAATAGCGGGTAATCCTCACGGACTCCAGCCTGGTAATCAACACTCCTCCAACTGGAAACATTTTCCAATTCCTCCTCCTAATTGAACTTCTTTTTACCTGGCAATTCTGAAACCGTGGGCCGCAATAATCTACACTGACGTATAGAACAAGGAGGAGAAAATGACAAGGATGAGAGCTGTTTTAGGGATTGTAATAAGCAAATCAAATTAATGACAATGAGCGTTCGCGCGCAGCAGAAGGGGGAGAAGAGCTGGTGAGACAATGTGAGCCATCGTGTGCGCCGTGTTAAACACTTCACGTGATGCAGAGGAGCTAATCCGCCGCACCTCCATCTGAAGCCGCCATGTGATTATATAAATAAACAGCTCGCACGCGCAGGAGAGCGAGGGATCGTCCCTCGTTAGTGCCCCTCATTAATGCTCAGGCTCACTGGAATGAGTGGGTAATTAACGCAAAAGCTGAAAAAAAAAGATTTAAGTGTCGACTAATAGAGGAGCTTGAAGGTATTTATTTCTTATTGTGTTCACGCAAAAGTCATTATGCGGCACTAGAGTTTTTAACCAAACGTCTCGGATGAAAATGGAGAGAGCTTTAAAGAAAGAGTGCATTTCTGTCTTTTTTTGCCTCCTCCACTTTGTGACTGCGATGGCTTCAGGCTTGCCTGGATCCTTAACACACGGATGCACTCCTGTTGTGGGTCTATACTGCAACAGAATGTGAACAGTCACTTGTTACTTTAAATAATAGATTGCTTCCCCTAATTCCCTGCCTGGTATTTTTGGCAGAGACGAGAGACATGTGGACAGCCAGCATCTGTCAGACCCCCGTGCAGTTTTAAACTATTCACCGCACAAAGTTTAACGTTTTGAGAATTATTATTGAGGCATAGAGACACCTGGATTATCAACTCAACCAAGGCGTGTGGTTTGTCATGTACCATGTATAGCCTATTTATTCATGATGCATCTGGAGTTATACGGAGATCTCATTGATGTATCAAATGATGTACCATAAGATATACAACTCCAGGAAATGTGAATTGTATATTTATGAAGAATCGTAAATGTAAGGCATAGATATGTGTATTTGTATATTTGGTCCTCCTTTAGGGCTCACAACTTATTAAATGAAATCATTTGTTTCATGTTTCTGTTTTAGTTTTTATTTTAGCTGGCTTCCCCATGTGCATATTTGAGGGTTAAGCAGTTTAATAGTAATTATGCTGAAGTGATATTTGAATATCATCTTCCCTAACTACCTCTTTATGAGCTTCCTGATGTCTTAACAATAGTTTAATTGTTAGTTTAGCCGCCCACTCAATGGATGGGCAAGAGGAAGCGATAACGGTACTGGGGAAAAAAAGTCTTTCAAAAAATAAATAATGTATAAAATTAAGAGACACCTGCATCCAGTTGTGTTTAAATTGAATAGATTTCTTTGTTGAAAATCCATTAAGCATGTGCACGCCTTGACAACCTCCAAAATTCTGACGGAATCAAAGAAAAGCTATTTCGAAACACAAGAGATGTTTCAATCCCACCAGTCTGGCCTTAATTTTTTAATCTAAAATGTAACTTGTTCATAAGCATTGCTGGTTTCATGCAAAAGTAATGACATTTTATTGCAGAAAAACATGGTAAAAAAAGTGATGATGCTTACATTTTTACTGAAAGTTAAGGCGAAGACCACCAACCACCCCCCCCCCTGCCCACAAAGAGATTGACACACAACCCCGTCAGCATCACAGATCAGTTCTACGCAACCGTTTCTATCCAAGGATCCCCACCCTGGGGGCAGGAGCTGTAGCCACGATGTTAAGGGAGGAGGGTTGCAGCCACTTGGTGGTGACAGCCTGAGCGTCTGGTGGGGTGGAGGGGGTGGGGAAGGTGGGCTTTGTATTGTTCCCACAGGACCCCCCAGCAAAGGCCAGCATTCCTCCACGTGTGTGTGTGTGTGTGTGTATGTGTGTGTGAGAGCTGTGCCGGGATGGCGTTAGACAAAGGAGCCTCTCCTGCCAGCAGCGTCTCGATCCCACCTAAAGCAACACATTTGTTCCCCATCCTCTCCTGGCTCTGATCGTCCACTCCGGCGGTGCCTGCGTCTGGACAGGAGAGGCCCTCGGGAAACTGGAAAGTGAATAAAGAAAATCTGTTTAAAAGAAGAGAAAGAATAAGCATTTTTCATGCTTTTTTGTTTAATGCGGTTTCCAAAAAAAAGGCGGCCTGCAAGACAGAAGGTAAGGTTTCTAAGAAAATACACACGTGCACACGGACGCACACACACATACACCACACACACACACACACACACTCACAGAACATTGATTTGTCGAGGGTTGTGTGTACCTGATTCTTCCCCTCTTTTCTCCTCATCTCCCTTTAAAAATCAGCAAATCCATTTGCTAAACAGCTGCACCTCTGTACTGAACAGATAACAACCTGGGCCAGACTAGCTCTGCTGTGAGCTGAAGCTGATAGGCCCAAATCTCAGGGCTTTTTTTAAAATGCTAATGACAAGGAACATATCCCAAGCCAAAAATGCTCTTGTAGATCTGTCAATTGCTATTTTGACAGATATTTGCTTGTAAGTACACACAACACTTGTTCCCTGTGTCTTATCTTGCGCGCTGCAGAACACTGACCTACATTGCATCAAGCACAATGCGATGCTCAAACATGTTCAATACCATTTTTCATTTTCACCTTAAAAAACAGACACAGCTAAATGTGATGGCTGAGAATCCAATAAAAAAAAAAAAGGCATTTGCTCCCCCTCCAAAAAAAATCCTTGTCATTTATAAAGGAAAGGGCCTTTTACCAAGTTCAACCACATATGGATTTTCTTTGAAGGGCTCTGCAGTAGCAGTGGAGAGGAGGATAGAACATATTTGGAAAGAGGAAGAGAAAGCTTCCCTGTCACTGATAACTTATACAAATAATAAAATAATAATGATAAACTGAGTCTCTGAGACAGAGGATAGGTTGGAGATGTCACTCATGCCTATGTGTGTGACTCATTGGCTTGGCAATTACATTTCGGAATTGTCAAGCTTTGTAAAATGTGTAAATGTGTACCACGAGCCAAAGGAAAACCTTCCCATATATAAATAAGACCACACCCCTAGAAGTTTGTAATACTCTTGTGTTATGTAGGATTTTACATTCAACTGTAGTTTGTTGTCATTCAAAATTAGCTTAAGGTGGAACTATGTGTAAATAAAACCCAAAGACGGTGTCTGGACATAGTTTTTCTAACCATTGAAATAAACGTTTTTCATCATTGCCTGTATTGAATTCACAAAGTTATTAACAGGAAGACAAATAAATATATGTTTTAGGGTCTTAACTGATATTTGGGTTGGGGTGACATGAGATGGATAACTTAATTATGCTGATAAACATGTATAATTAAAGAGGATCTACTGTGAAAGTCACAGAGGCTAGTGTTAGAATGTGGATCCCTCACCTTTAGTCACACACCCCTCCCTCATTATACCTTTACCTTTATTTTGGCACCCTGCTTGAAGTAAACATGCAGCACAACACATTAAATAATAGTCAGATTCAAAATGGCAGGTGGTGGTATCTGTTTTGGTTTGGAATTGGTTGATTGACAGCTGGGTGGTTACTGGACCCATGTTTTACGATGGCCATGGAGTCACAAACCCTCAGGAGACCTACCATAATTCTCAAGTTTTCTGACCCCTCAATGTGGAATAAAGGGTAGCTTCAGAACACTAGTAGTGTGTGTGAACACCACTGGAAACCATACATTCATTCTTCTTGTGGAGTGCAATGGAGGCTGTTCATTGATCTCTGAGCCCTGATGTCACATGACAACTCAGCTTTTTCACAAAGCATCTGTGACATACAGTAATTGCCGCATTCTCATCATGTAAGAAAACCCTTGTTACACAAGCGGCATGAGAACATATGTTGTTTTGATGGAACATTGTCACATCAGAATAAGCCCACATGAAGGTCAGCTAATTAGGTCCCAAGAATAAATCAATGTATTGCCTTGCAGGTTAAATATATCACTTCTAGTGATGTTATGCAGAAACTGGACACACATTCCCAAACCTTCCTACTTGGGAGGTTTATTGTATACAACATTGAACCCTTTGTGCTACATACCTGCGTCACACTCACTGATACACAAAACCCTGATCCATCACAGGTATTGCTGACATTGGTGAGCACTGGGCCCCTATGTCATCATCTGACATCAAAATTATGAATGCAGCTTCCTCCTTACAATTGAGCATGGCATTTTAATGTAGTGGAATCTGCATATCAAAAACTATGGAGCATGATGATGTGTCATTTTGGGGAGGTGACTTGCATATCCCAGATATTGGCATGTCATTGCTGTATCGTGTTTGACTGTAATGTCTTGCTGGGTAAGAAATCACAGCCTGTGACATGTCAATGGTACAAATGTGTTGTTTTCTTAATTAGCAGAGCACATTGGTTCCTTGTATTGTTTTCTGCCACACATGGCATTCAACAGGTTAAACTACCTTGTCACTGATACCCAATCATCTCTGACTAATGGTGATGTAGTGCTAATGCAACACTCAAGCATATCACAGCAAGGCATGAATTACCAAATCAAATTTGCATTAAAAAAATCTATCAATAAAAATGCTAAAGATTTTCATAGATATGTCATCTAATGTAATGTTCTTGTAATGTAATATACCTTTCAAAAATATTGTGACATTAATTTGGTGACATTTTACACTAAATGTAGTTCAGTATTCAGATACTAAATAATTAGTAAATAAGTAACTATTAATTTTAATTATAATGAATACTTGGTTAACATTACCATTAGCTTTGGAATGGAGTCCAGGGAAGGGATCGCACCTGGCCATCAGGACAAGGTTGTTGCTGCCCCCTGTAGGGTACAGGTATATTGGATTTTTATATAGAACAAAGAAAAACCATTCAGCTAAGTTAGGGTAACTACATGGGAATAGCCTGAAAACTCCTCTTATGAATCCTAGTTTTAACATAGCTTAATTTCAGTGTGGAGGGAACATACTTCATCGAGGCAATCACAATAATGATTATTTAAATGGAATAAATGATCAACTCTGCTATTTATGTCATGATGAACAGCACACAGGAGCAGTGAGAATCTTGCTGTTGATCTTACTTGTTTTTTGTTTGTCTGTGACAGAACTGGACTTCAGTAGTTTATTTTTCAATTTACTCAGCCAACAAGAAACTAGGCATTGTTAAGTCAACATCTGTGGGTGTAAGTGGGTGGATGGAGGGGAGGAGTGGGACACTGGATTTAGCCTTTTTCTGTTTTCAGGTATACATACATGTATGCCTCTGAAGTTGTATTCAACTCATTACTCATTAATACCTGCCATGGTGGCTGGTATTAAGCCTCACAGACAGAAGACAGAAGGTTGCTCAACCCATGTGGCACAGTCATAGCCCCTCCTGGGACTAACCTCAAGACTGGTGTTTCCTGTATTCTGTCTCTTGGTCCTTCAATAACACACATACACATAGAGATATTTAAACTGAAGATCCTGAGTCTGAATACACTTATTTGGCTGAGGTTGGTAGGAACAAGAAGAATCGTTTTGGCCCAACTCAAAACATGGCCCATACCTCCCTGAAACCTGACAAGCACACTTTGGCCTGGATTAAATCCTAGATTGATTCACGATTAAATGAAAGTGTTGATTTATTTATTCACAAGCACGGTTTGGTCAGTTCAGCAATCATCAAAATGAACTTCCCATATAAAATATTTAAAAATATTAAAATAGTACATTTGAATTATATTCACATGTTAAGATAATAATACATATTTTATCAATAACAAAATCTGCATGAGTTAATTTACCATTAATGTCCTTCCAATAATTAATTGATTTGCTGGCTTTCATTTTGCAAATGCAAATTTCTCAACTGAATTAGATAATTAACTCTGCATTTTACTTTGAAAATACAGATTGATTCCACCATTCCAACGACCTACAGAAAAGTACCTGCAAAAATGCACAGTATTGTGACTGATGAAGTTGGGCTAACTAATTCATGTGTTGGCAAATTCCTGCAACAAAATATATTTACTGCATTAGAAAATGGGGCATGAATTTTAATGTAAAAGTGCTTAAAAGCCCCCCCAACAACAGCTTTGAGAAACTAGGTATACCAGAGTAAACATTTTGTTCTTGCAAACGGCTCGATGCCAATCAGCGATTAATGAGGCGCAATCGAAACCGCTGGCTGAGCGAAGTTAAACTGAGCTGAATTAAAGAGCAATATCACTCCTCGTGCAGGTGCTCGCCGAACGAATAACCGCTTTAATTACTGTTATTCAATCATTTGCTTTTTTCCTCCCAAACACTTGCATGGCATTATCAGTTTTTCTTGTCAATTTACAAATGCCTATCACGGTGTAATGCGCGCGTGTTTGTTTGCAGCATCCAGCCATATGTGACCCAGAAACATTTAGCCGCCGACTAAGTATTGTGGAGAATAGCGAAGACACCCTGCAAGGTGCTGCACCCAAAGTAAGTCTTCAAACTCAATAGGTCGTTATCTTGGTTTCCATTATCTGGCTGAGATGTTTGAAAGACCCTTTGATGGGGCGCATCTGTGCTTGATGGTCGCCCTTGCAATACGAGAGAGGGAAGAGTGGGTGTCGCTGCACCTGCTATGCTATTCTGCTCAACAATGGTTATTATTTTGCTGAAAATATTTTTTTATGGTTGTAAGTAGGAATTTAACCCTGTCGCCTCCAACAGGTTGTTTGTTTTCTTTAAAAGTGCTTTTAATCCCAGGAGCCATCGGGAAAACATTGAAAGGTTACATCGCATTTTGATTAAACATACGGAAAGACGATTTTCAGTGATTTTTGTAAAATATTCCTTTATAAAACCAGGATTCTGCCTTCTGTCGTAAATGTGTGGCAGATCTCAATCTGTTCTAACCGCAATGGGAATATTGAAATCGTATAGACCAAAACTAAAAGGAAGTTGTATTGTGAAGTAGTGCTATTTGGGAACGTCATACACTGTAAAACGGAATACCTTATTGCATGTGGATGATTTCCCAAGAAATGTATACTATACAGTTAAATTACTTCACATTAGGCAGGGGACAAAATTTGATGTTTTACATTCAACTGAGCCCACAGTACAACTTCTAAATTCAGTAGGCAGTCATTGAATGAACCGGGACATTGTCCACCATATATATATATAAATCCCATGTGTTCATAGCGCTGCCCCCAAAAAAAAAAAAACCCCAAACTATCACTACCAAGTTAGCAAACCTATTTCAGTTGTACTATTACAGCCAGTTGGTAAGATAGGAGATTATTATCACTGATTAAACCAAAAACTAGTAAAAACTCTTAAAATTTGGGCATGTGAAATAAGCCAAAGATAGCTGGTCACTGAAAAGGAGATGTACCTTACACCTATGGTTAAAATACTGGTTCTGCTTGGAACAAACTGATTGAGAAAGAATTATATTTCTAAGCTCTGGTTTTAACCTCTGTGTCCTTTTCAAATTCCCAAACTTGGTCTCTACATCTGGCCACCTAATTATCCCTTCTGCAACTGATTGCCACAGGATCCCTTGCTTTCAGTACCCACCCTCTCCCAAGGTTGTCACAGTAAAAAAGAATTAAGCCCTTAGTTGACCTTCCTGATTAAATAAAGGTTACATTACTGTGAAAAAAAATCAGTATTCAGTTGAGTGGAGTGAAGAAAGACAAGTCATCTTTTACATACTTTAAGAAAACTATTCAAATGAGGGCAGGGGAAAACACAGAATGACGACTGAATGTGTTGAATAGAATGACAGTTCTGGTATTGATGCTGTGAGCTGACCTATCCATGGGGCCATGCCCTCCATGATTAATTATGCTATGTTAGACATCCTTTTCAGAATAGGGAAGTAAGTGAAAGGGAAGAAACCACATGAAGACACGCTTTGCCATATTTTTCTATATCCTCCAAAATTCTTTGTTAGGATTAACAGCTTGTTAATAATATACAGGAATGACAACATGGGCAGAAACCATAAGTGTAATTAAATCATAATGAAATAAAGATGTTAGCTAGCATTGGCTTGCTCAGTCTGGCTTTCTGTTAGGTAGCTAGCTAGTGCTAGCTAATTTCAGCTAATGTTACACAAGTTTGCATGCAAAGGGTTATGCTAGCACAAAACATGCATTTTACATTTACATTTTAAGCATTTAGCAGATGGTCTTATCCAGAGCGACTCACAAGATGTGCTTGCTAGTTAATAGCCAGCTAGTTAATATCAACTAGCTAAGTTTGTTAGCTTGCTAACTAGGTCACATATCAAAAACTGTAATGTAGATATTGCTTTTTCATCAATTCAATTAACTTTAAAAGACAACATCCAACATTCAAACTGACTTTGATCCTACTGCCGAGTTTCAAAACAACTCTAAGCTGGCGATTTGGCAATGTAAACAGAGCTAGTGATTCTACTATGATTCTACCTGACGACATAAATCAAAAGAAGAACTCCTTGTAGCTCCCTGCATATTGGATGTGTGGGTATTGCACTGCAACAAATAATAATGGAACAAACCATGATGGAACACTTCAGGAGGTATCACTGTCATTTCTGCCAGGAATGTCATCTTTGGAGATGTCATATGGCCGGATTGTGGCAAATTAGTACATTTTACACTTGAACAAAAATAGACCTCAAAAAGTTTTGCAGAAAACAAATTATAAGACCTTGGCCCCTATTTTGACAACATAAAAAGCTGCCACAGAGTGCTTATGCTGTTTGTTAGTGCAAAGGCTGGTATTTAAGAGCAGAGTGGGTGGAACAGGATATGCACCAGACTTTTGGGGGGTGTGGACTGACACAAATGCACAATGCAGTAGTATTTTAATTGTCTGTAAAAAAGAAATCTGAAACCTTGTCTTATCACATTTGCAACCATATGCTGGCAATACCAGAATATTTGATCGGGGTTATCATGAGAAAAAATAATAAAATATTCATTGAATATGTTGCGATCGATCATTCAGTCACAACAATGTTATCCTCTGGTCACAATACTCAAGCAGCTTATATATAGGCGGAGCTATAGGCTAATGGTGTCATAGTGTAACAGAGTCCCCTTGCTAAGATACAGGTGACTGCCAAAATAAAGGAAACACCAACATAACGTGTCAGAGGCGCGGGACAATGTTTTGACTTGGGGGTGCTGAAATCCGAAACGAAGAAATATAACATTATAATAATACAACGGGGATTGAATAGTATTGATTTGAATAGTACTTGCACTGATCAGTTTTTTCTACACTGCTTTTACACAGAGAATGCAACGAACATGGTCGGTTTATTTGACAATGCAACTGCTTCCACCTATCAAACCAACCTGTCTTAAAAGAAAGTGAAAAGGTTTAGGTGCCGATGTAAGTTACACCATAGAAAGGCATCACCAAAAAAATTGCTTCTACTTTTGGATGGAATTAGTTTTGAGTAAATGTTTTCAGATTTTCTCCCGTTTTTCTCCCAATTTGGTAGCCAATTACTCCCGCTATTCTTAGATCAATCCCCTTCCACGTAGTTCACTGCCGTAGCCCTGTGACTGGCAGTGACAAAGGCGAAGCATTGTCTCCTCCGAGACGGCATTCGTCATGCTGTCGACTGTAACTCCGGCACCCCAGAACCACTCCTGTGTGCGCAGCAAACTGTCTTTCCTCCCCCCTCCCTGGGGTGGACAGCCAATTGCTGCCCCCGGTGGCACTCGAATCGAACCCCGGTCGCCGTGGCCAGCGTTGGACATTGAAACCACTAGACCACCCAGGAGGCCTGGCATGATTTTTGACAGAAAAATTGTGCACTCACTTATTTCAAGCACAATTTTGACACTAACTCCCGCAACGACTCATTGATGAATGAGTTGGATCACCATTGGAAGGCCTCAGAACCCTCTGTGTGCTGCGTTGGGTACCACATAGGGCCATATGAATGGGGTGATTAAGACAACAAAGTGCTCCATTTAATGGAGTGATTGTGGTCAAATTGGGGATAGAGGAGTTTTTGATGTACATGCAAAGTGTTATTTTTGGCACAAGCCAGGGGCATAGCCACATGGACCTGTGGACCTGTCCCATCCATTTGGAAGTCAGGCTCATCCAATCAGGCATGCTTAATTTTTTCATATTGAATGTATTTTAAATAATGAAAGCCGAGTTATTAGGCATAAATTCTTGACTAATCAAAAAATGTAGTCAATGGGTGGGCTCTGAGCATTTTTTAACAGTTATGTACTCAAGAAATACAGAAATAGAAAAGTCAGTTAAAAAGCGATGGCATTGCCAACAAATGGACAAATTTAATCGAGCATCGTAAATAATGTTTTGTTATAGGCAAATGTGCTCTGGCTCCAGCATGTATGGAGTCAAGGTCAAACAAGTCTGCCCTCACCAGTAAAAAAAGTGTTACAGGTTGCCGATATATATTAGCATGTATTAATCAAACAAGTCTGACCAGTAAAAAAATTGCATATAAAGATGATTTAATATTTAAACATGGATACAATCGCATTTCTGCATTCATGCCATAGTCAGTCCAGAGGCGCACCTGCAATGTGTGCCCTCCAATAGACAAACAATTACTCAATCAAGCAATTAGATATGATATTTGAGTGCACCCATTGCAGGTGCATTGACTATGGTCTGAATGCTGAAATGCATTTGTATCTATGTTCTCTCCATTAACTATTAAATCATCTTTATATACAATAGTCATATTTGTTCTATTATTGTTTTACTGGTGAGTACAGACTTGTTTGTCTCTGACTCTAGTCACCCCTTTTTGGTTCCTGCACTCCAGCCTTCAATCCAGCACATGCAGGAACACACCAAGGTACTGGAAGACCGTGACTAGTTTTGTATCATCACTGTATCACACATATACATTCTGAGCAAGTCCATTTACAAACAATGGCAAATAAGTGAAATCAATTAGCTAAATGAAGATAAGCAGCCTCTTACATTACCTACCCCAACTAGCTAAATACATTTAATAAACATTGTTCTAATATGAAATCAGTACGCTACCATAAACTGAGACCTGCTTATTCAAACGTTTACTAATGTTCATGAACAATCATCTGTGTTGCCAACATTTTACCTGTTAGTTTTATCTGTTAGCTTAAATTACACTGCTTTCTATTTTCCATGAAGGTCTGAATTGTGTTAAATATGCAAAGCTTCAAATTGTTGGTTTATTAATTAGACATCAATAGCTTGCTAAATAAAAATGATATTAATGGATGGATGGACCTGACATGAAAAAACTGTTGTAATTTATGTTCAAAGCACATTTTTCGTATTGTTGGCTAAATACCTTCACTAAATCTAGCAGAAAAAGGTTAGTGATAGCATAGTTAAGCAATGTGTAGTGTATGAACTCCATAACTTACATCTTATAAGTTGCTCTGGATAAGAGCGTCTGCTAAATGCTTAAAATGTAAAATGTAACTGTCTTTTTAATATTAGTCTTCAACCCTCCTAATTGGCTCTTGGCATTTGGTTACTTCTTGCCCAACCAATTTTGCACAGGCCCATACGAAAATCCATTCTTGGCTATACCACAAGCGTAAACCCAACTCAACACAATGCATCACCGTCAACACGATACCTACTGTGAAGCATGGTGGTTGCAGCATCTTGTTATGGGGAAGCTTCTCAGCAGCAAGAACTGCAGAGAATTATCCAAGAAGAAAACCCACTTTTAAAGCACAAGGCCAAAGCTACGCTGTAGTGGCTTAACAAGAAGAAAGTGAAAGTCCTTGAGTGGCCTAGTCAAAGTACTGACTTGAATCTGATAGAAAATCTGTGGCCAGACTTGCTGATTAGTGATCCACAACCAACTTGAAAGAGCTTGGGCAAATATGCCAAGAAGAATAGGTGAACATTGCACATTCCCCATGTGCAAAAACTCAATTGTTGTAATTGTAATTGTTGGCAAAGCTGCAAGTATTGCCTTTGGTGATTTTATGCTTATTCGCAGAAATATAAATATATATATTTTATTTGTTTCCCAGTTTTTCTCCCAATTTGGTAGCCAATTACACCCTCTATTTATTTCGATTTACCCTCCCCACACGAGTCCGCCGCTTGTCTCTATAAGGCAAGCTAATTCTCAGTGGGCAGTGAACTCCATTTCCTTCGAGACAGAATTCGCCCACCCACATTATGGAGACTCCCTTACATGCTTCACGGCGGTCCGGAGCCAGCTCACCTATAGATAGCTATACTGTAGCTACAGTATCTAGCCATCATCCAACATGCTAGGCCTTCAATGTATCCACAAAAGGACACAAGTTACCCAGCTAATTAGTGCTATCTATCTAACCAGCTAATGTGCAGACTAAGCCAGTCATTGGCCCCCTGGCAATCCTTCTGTCACCACAACAAGCACAATTGACTCGTAACTATTTCACCCATAATAATTATTCATGTAAAACATGAAAGTACACAAAAATACAGGGGGTAGACGAAATTATGGAAACACGCAATGAAAAAGGAGTAACTAAATCGCAATTAAAAAAGAGTCTACACGTTTCATATTAAAGTCAATATTGATTACCAATAAGTTCCTGCTATAAAATACATTTTAAAATCAACATTTTAATGTGCGAGTTTCTAGAGCAACATGAGAGATCTAACAGATTATGAAAGAGATCAAATAGTTAATTTGCAGGTACGTCAGTTACAGAAACTGCAAAATTATTGAATGTGTCAAGGGGAACTGATTAAAATCATGACAGCATACACTAAACAAGGGAAAACTGCATCAAGAAAGATGCATCAAGAAAGAGAAACAGTGGTCACAAGTCAAAGCTCACAAACAGGGAGAGCTGGACACAAAGCCATTTTAGGTGACCAAGTGCATCCTATGTTGCAAACATTGTTTCCTCAAGATGTTCCCATATTCCAAGATGATAATGTCCACATGCACACTTCTAAATGGATTCCAGAGTGGTTTCATGAACACCAGGATGAACTCCAACACCTTCCATGGCCTCCCCAATTACCAGATCTAAACAACATTGAACCTTTATGGGAAGTTCTTGAACATTCCACCTTTGAGGTGAACTTGAGACTCATCTTCTTGAAGAATGGTCCAATATTCCACTAGAAACAGTTCATAACTTGTATTCCAAGAAGAATCTGTTCTGAAGGCAAAGGGTGGCCCAACTCCTTATTAGTTCAAACATAGACATATGTCTTCTTTGTCTTTATTTAATTATTAATTGACTGCTTGAATTAAAATCACTACTGTGACCAGTAGTGGAGCCCAGCTTTAATAAGAACTCTTATTTGGTTGACTATGGTGACATGAAGAGTGATGTCTTGATTTGATAATCCCAGAGTTTGGTGATGCTTACCATAAACCACGTGTTTGTCACAGCTGCTTTCACGGCCCTGTAATGTATTCAGAGGGGCAGCTGCTGGAGTCAGAGACAGTGTCAGGGAACAATAGCTGAACATGATTTGGGACGATTAACACAAAATGGATGACGCTTTTTTTGTTGTTTTTTTTCTTCAGTGTCTGTGTGGGTCTATACATCTCTAGAGCCCCTGCACTGACAAGCCTCAATCCCCAGGGAGCCCAGATTGAAATGTTATTACACTGAAAGGAAACAGGCTTGCTATTTTCATTTACATTGTTTTTTTTAAATGTCAAGAATATGCATTTTAAGATTTTCTGATTCTTTTATGGGAAATTATAAAAAATGTGAGATCCTACTTTGTAGTAATATACCACTGCACTTAATACTATAGTGTAATTACACTATAAAAAAGTATATTCTTACCATAAGTATACATTATTGCACAGTAATCAATGTAGAACATGAAACTGGAGATGATTTTACACAAGTTTAACAAATTAATCCTAACACTTGCTATGGATTTGTAACTCAAACACCAATTTTAAAACAAAAACCAAACCCAACATAAACATTTGATGTTATTATATGTTCTTTGACTGCTTCTACTGTATTTGCCTATGTAATTACTGTGTATTCATAGTTAACATTATGCACTGCTCACTTCATGTAACTGGATTAACAACAAATCCTCTTAATGTTATTTTTTATTTTGCTTTATTAACAAACAGTTCCATTGAATTACATAATTATGTATTCATATCATTAAATAAATATACATTAAATCCACAAATATGGAAGTATAATGCATGCATTAGTAAGATGAGATCATTCGTTTTTAAAAGGTATTTGACTAGATTTCAATATTATTGTCCCAACTTGCCACCAGGTAAATGTATGCCTAATCCTATACATTTATCACCTAAATATGGAAATTTTTTTTGAATTTTTGTTACCAGATTGACATTTCTGCCATGTTTCAGTTCTGATGGAATATTTAATGCCTAAATACCCCTTGTAGAGGAGCTAAACATAAATATCTTCATTAGTCTTATAAAACAAATATGTGACAAGTAATAGTATGGAGTATTTTGAAAACCAACACAACAGTGGCAAACTTATTTCAGAAACAAAGTATAAATGAGGCTGGAGAATATGGGGGAGAATAAGCTATATTAAAATACCCTTCTCCTTTAATTTTCCATAGCATAAGCATAGCACTCACAAATGGTACAAATAAAACTATTTCTGAATCTGACAAAGTTCACACTGCCTACTAGTTATATAGAATGGGGAAAAATAATGAATATTATTCTTAATCAAATTATTTGGATGGAAGTAGAACTTTCTCAGGTTACGTTTGGCTTTGTTGAAAGATCAGAGATGTAAGGTATGGTTCTCGACAAAGCCTCCTGGGCCACTTTTGGCCTCCTGCCCAAAACACAGACCTACGGGACTGTACACAAGGAGACACCGCGCCACCAACGATCTGTCTCTGAACCAGCAAACTAGTTCAGCCCAGAAAGTACAATCTTGCATCTCTCCTCGAGATCATCACATCTCTCCTCAAGATCATCACGCTCTCATTCTCTTCCTGTCCTTCATCAAATCCACAACAACAATCTCCTGCTGTTGCTATCTGAACAAAGGAAAAGTGCTCAGTCTTTCACTCAGAATAACCTACTAATGTATTCTTTCCATGATCCTCAAACAATGCCTTTCTTGTATAGTAGCCTCTGTGTTCTTCACGGCTTGCCTGTCTTTTCAGAAACATTTTGAATTCAACAATGTGAGTATTGTTTTATTTGTTTTCACCAAATTCTGGAAGGGTAACTGAGAGAAAGGAAACACTGTAATGTGTTTATTGTGCCGCTGATCATTTTGAAATGAAAAGAGCACGTTTCCATTTTGCACCGTAAACCTCCTTTGTTTTGTGAGATTAAATGATCTGAAGAATGCACACACACAAAAACAAACATGGTCCTTGAATCAAGACCCAACAAAGCCCAGGACATGGGATTCAGATGTTGAAATGCAGTACAACCTTGCAAGCTGCACCCTCCGTCTCCACGCAGGATATTGGCTGCTGTGTTTCTCACAGTGTAACCAACTGTGAGGCAGGCGGCCATTGCAGTTGCGCAGGGCTGCACCGAGAGGCCTCTTAAGTGGGAGCTAGAGGACTTGAATGGAAGAAGTAAGAAACACCAGAGATTCTCAGTGAGGAAACAAAACAGCAGAGTCCCACAAAGGAGGAGGCGGTGCACAGAGAGCGAGGGAATTATCAGTCATTTCCCTTGGTCTCCCAAGACCCCTGCAACTCCGAGAGGGAGGATCGTTGGAGCTACTCATTAAGGAAAAAAATTATGCTTAATAAAATGTTATACCAGTGATTAATCCTTTGGGGTTCCATGGCAATTTACCAGTTTCAAGAGACACGTTTTACATATGGAACGTGATAATGAAACTTCAAAAGGGAAGAGCTCTGTGCCAGAATTATCATATTTAATAGCAGTTTCTTTCTTTCACTGGGCATATTTATCTTGATACCAAGGTTTACTTCTGGAACTGTTTTGTGCGGGTGTGTGTGTGTGTGTGTGTGTGTGTGTGTGCGTGTGTGGTTGTGTGTTTTGGAGGGGAGCAGGGTTTCATTAACTTATTTTTCTATTTTAAGAAATTGTTGGTTTATTATAGCTTAAAATAGACATCTCTGGGGTTCGACCTTCCCAAATTCACGTCACTCCACTCTTCACCACTTTAACTGGCTCCCAGTAGCATCATCTCGGGCCACGAGAGGTACTGCTCCCTCCTACCTTCAGTCACTGATCACACCCTACACCCCATCCAGATCTCTCTGATCGGCCTCCTCTGGCAAATTGCCTGTCCTGTCTCTCTGTGTACCCAATAGCTGCTCCTCATAGCCCCGCCTCTCCTCTGCCCTTGTCCCTAGATGGTGGAATGACCTTCCCCACTTTTCACGACAAAATAATCTCTAGCCATCTTCCGAAACCCACCTTTTCTGACTTCACATCTATAAAAAAATATATAAAAAACCCGTTTTTACAAGTTTTGTGGCATGAACTTCTGCAACGACAATGATTAGACTGTAAACTTACTGTAAGAAAACATTTCAATCTGAATTGGAATCTCAATCGGAAGACTGCAGTGTGAACAGGAGTGGAGTGAGATAAATATGAAATTGGATATCAGACCCCTACCCTGGTGGTGAGATTGGTGTGGAGGGTGATCTCTAGCCATGTTAATACTTGCAAGTCACTTTGGATAAAAGCATCTGCCAAATAACAAAATTGCAATTATGGTGGCTGAGACTAAATGAGTAATTTTAAGACCTGCAGGAGAAAATATTAAGAATGGGTTTTGAAATGCATAACCCAAAAAAAAAAGGGATATTGTTTTCAGTCTTCTTCCCAGATATGAAGCTGTTACCACAGTGAGAACAGGTTTCAGCAGGCTCATCACCGAGAGTGACATGAATGCTACATTTAAGGCCCATTGTTTCCGTTGCCCCTGGTATTTACACCTGTCATGTTCAGTCATTTACAAGCGTAATATCTGAATAATTAAGTACAAAGATAGCTGCTAAATGCAATGAACTAGCTGAGAAGATTCATGTGGCAGGATATAAAATCCATATCTTGCATCTTGTTTAAAATTATGATTAAAATGGAGTAACGGCTCCAGCGGAGCCCATCGATGAGTTGGTGGTATCAAGTCGCACATTGAAAGCCCAGCACCCTCAGACAGTGTAATGCCCCATGCGCTAACCCTGCCGCGATAGAGGGCCATTACTGCACATGCCAACAGCGGAGAGAGCGGCTTTCATTTAGTCAAAACCATCGCTTTGTTTCTGAGACGTAATGAGATGGAGGAACCTGGGGAGAAGATGGGATATTTGAGGAGTTATTCAAACATTTGCAAAACTAATAACAATCCTAAATCAAGCCAGATGCTGCACATTTACATTTCTTACTCTCTGTAAACCTGCAAACATGGATTTTGGAATTGTGGGGGTGGATTCAAAGCAGTTCTCCCGGAACACATGTATATTTCTAAAATTGCCTGTTTTATTTTCTTTTCTTTTCTCCCAGGTATACAGCACTCTTGTACTTTTTCCAAAAGAAGTGGAGGAAATCAGTAGTTTATCTGTTTACGAGATAATACGATTTAAATGGCAGAGATGTCATTTCCTCTCCAATATTCAGTAGAAGATGACCAATTCTGCTGGAATTTCTATGGCAGGCACTCCAAATTACTGCAAATTGTTGTACTGAATAGCTAGATCATTAGCTAGACAAGTTTGTGTTAATCTGTTTATTTGAATTTTATTTCAAACCGTGGAGTGGCAATAGCACCTGTTAGTTTGTGAGGCAGTGGCGTTCACTGGAGGTCTACAGGGTTCTGGTTTAAATAACAAACTCTTAATGACATAATTGAAGTCAATAAGTTGGGGAAACGAAGCTTGTGTAAATCTGTTATTCAGGGTTGAGATGTACTTGTAAAACTTGACCTTCAGGACCATGTATGGATGCCATCGGTGTAAAGTAAGTACTGAATGCAACCATTGAGATCCAGAACATGCTAGCCTTACCAGATAACTGTATGTTGAACATTTAGAAAACGTTTGACAAATATATCCATAGGAGGAGGCCCTACCCAACTTTTGCATGAATTTCCAAGAAAGTAACCTGTATAAAATATAATGGAGTACTGCAGTGCTGTATACTATTTTCCACAAGGGGCAATCTTGAGTCAAGCTTGTAAGATGTACATGCATTTAAATACAGAAAAATTCTTACCATAAAAAAGACAAATTCTTCGTTATAGTGCTTATTCTAGAAACATGGCATGCTAATGTGCATGGTTTACTTATGGACAAATGACCATGATTATTTAATTGTTTGGGACAATCATGAATAATACACACACTTTTTGGAAAACAGTACAGCAATAACACATGCATATTCTATTTACATGATAGGGCATATTTTATGCTGAGACATGATTATGTAAGCCGTGCTATATTTCATAAAATTCCTTTTCCAGTCTGCCCATAACATATTATGTGGTGTTGACCATTATTGCTACAAATATATTTCATTTCAAAAGAGCATTTAATTATTTAAATTCACAGTCGGTGCACTGGCAGTGGCAACCAGTGTGGTGAGAGTAGCATCATAAAATCAATCTAGAGTTTAGAACATACTGTATTCTGAAGTAGAATATTCTACTTTAATAGTCAACCTGTTTCGCTAAATGTTTCACTTTTGTTGCATACTTTTTTGTATGAAACAGAATTGATTTTGTAAAAGTTTAGTCAATATAGATTTTGGTATTATATCAAATGTAAAACTAGAGAATCTGTTGGAAATTATATTTAAATTGCCTATGAAGAGGGTGGAGTTTTACATGAGACTGATATGGTTGTCAGCCAGACATCTTTGTTTTGAGTTGATGTCTTATTGATGCACTTGGGTGATGTTGCAGGTTGGGTGTTGTGTGACCTGCTGTCATTATTTCTGACTGCGTTTGTGCAACACGGCCTTGGCCACAATGCCGAGCCAATAAGTTACAAAGCATTATTCTGTCCTGTCAGCATGCCTGCGTAAATAGCTTTTGACTATGAAGAAACGTGCATCAAAGTGGAGCCATGTTTGTGAATTTAGGTCTCTTTACAAAGCTATGGCCTACGCTCCCAGGGCTTCATCACACTCTCCATCCCCTCAGTTCGTACAGAACTTGGTAAAAAGGCCTTCTCCTTCTCTGCCCCCTCAACCTGGAATACATTACAGCAGGAACTGAAGCTGTCTAGCTTGATTCCCCTTGGAGATTTTAAGCGACTTTTATATAACTTGGAGAGAGCATCTGTGGGGGTTTGCTCCTGTACATAGGAGTTAAAATCCGGTTACCGTAGCACTTTTACACTTCGATCTGTTTTTACCTCGTCTCTGTGTTAATGTCTCTGTATTGAATGTTATGTCTGTCTGTAACTTTGTATGTATAATTGCTGCTGCTGTCTGACCAGGTCTCTCTTGAGAATGAGACCCTGTGTCTCAATGAGATTACCTGTATAAATAAAGGTTAAATAAAAGTAAAAATAAAGAATAAATTGTTTGGTCATTGATAAATGATCCAAAGTTAAGTAAGTCAACTCTAATTGATATGTTCACTTGCATTTACTCAGGATAACAGTCTTCACAGTGTAACCACCCCTCCAGTGTAGTCTGAAAGGAGCATCACTTACCAGCAATGTTTGCAAGCATTGAAACAAATGCCTGATTAACATTTACAAAGGACCCAAAGTTTTTGCACAAAATGTGAACACCACATTATATTATTATATTACTGCAAAAATAATTTGTTCACATTGCATGCTTGCCACATGTAGTGTCATCAATGTATGGATACAAGTCTGCTTACAACACAACTTATCAGGATATGCTACATTTTTGTCAGCGCTTGTAAAGAAATTCCAGTAGCAATGAATGTATCGTGTAATGTTAGCTTATGCACTACTTCCCTTAACTGGATGATCACCTTGTATTGCAATGACTGTATTTTAATTGTTAACAAAAACACTTGAATTTGACAATATGACAAGAATATTGACAAGCATGTGTTTAGTAGCTTGGGAAACCTTTTGACTACTTCTGCTAGGTCAGCCCTAAGCATATATAAGTGCTGTCTATGGACAGGGTTTCCATCATAGGGAAAAATTGATTGCTAAATTGGTTTGACCTGTAGTTATCATTTCTATTGTAGTCATCTCAGCTAAATGAAAATCCAATAACATTGTACCATGTTCCTCACAAATGTATCAGTCATGATCTATGTGCTGTCCTTGAAATTCTATTTGAGTACCATCAGCCCCCTGCAACTGATACTGGATCCGATGGCCTAATTCTCAACTGTCATCTTAAAACAAATGATCACGGGTCAGACTTTGTACCTGAATACTATCTATATTGTATTTTTGTAGGATGATGTCATACAGTGTACAGTACCAGGGCTGTGTTTGGATGGAGGGGAGGAGGCGAGTTTGTTTAAAGAGTAGCTTCACAGGCCTCCCAGGTGGTCTAGTGGTTACAAAATTCAACGCTGGCCGCTGCGACCGGGGTTCGATTCCACCGGCCGCGCCAGAGTCGGCTCTGGCCGGGAATGCCACCAGGGGTGGCAATTGGCTGTCTGCCCCAGGGAGTGGGGAGGGAAGCCGACAGGAAGTTTGCTGTGCCCAGGAGTGGCGCTGTAGTTTGGAGTTACGGTCGACAGCCTGGTGAGTGCCATCACGGAGGAGATGATACTTCGCCTTTGTCACTACCAGTCACAGGGCTACAGCAGCGAACTCACTATACAAGGGGGATTGACATTAAAAATTGAGGGTTTAATTGGCTACTAAATTGGGACAAAATCAGAAACAAAATGTTAAAATATTAAAAGTAAAAACAACTTTTTTAAAAAGCTTCACTAAACTTTTTAATTTTTTTCCTTTCATTACAGTTTAGTAGGCAACATTTTACAAAACATCATTCTCAATATCTGTGCACATTCTCTTGTGACACCACAATATGACTTTTCTCCTAATACATGAGCACTGAGTAGTTATTGCAAACTCCATGTAATAAGTCCATTTTGCCCATGCTGCATAATGAGCCACCATGATAGCCTGTTGTTGTAAACAAGTAATTTACTTAGTTAATTTTGAGATTTGAATAAGGGTTAGACTGCCATAGGTTATGAAAGCACAACATAATTTCAAATTAGCTTGTGTTCTGAAATACTAAAACAAATGGAGTTGTACGATATGGATAACTTTCTATAGTAAAGATTACAACATTACATTGCAGGCATTTAGCGACTTGCACAATTATACAACTTCCAACTATACAGCTGGATATTCACTGAGGCAATTCAGGTTAACTACCTTGCTCAAGTGTACAACGGCAGTGGCACACCTGAAAATCAAACCTGCAGCATTACAAGCCCAGTTCCCTACAATTGTGCTATACTGCTGCCTCTGCAAGTAGCATATTGCAGTTTACATTTGCATGAAGGTCATTTTAAGCCATTGTCCAAAATGTAATCATGTGCAAAAATCCTCACAGTATGGTCATGCCAAGGATAGATGTTAAAATATATTTATATTGGGGATAAAATGGCTCAATGAGATTTCAAACTTGTTGATTTTTAACAATATAGTCAAGGGGATAGGTGTTGGTGGACAAGAACCTGTAACTGATAACTGTATTATTTATATGATTTATATTTTACATAAGCAGATAACACTTACATACAAACGCACACACTTTGGACCTTATTTTGAGGATGCAAGAGTATAAACTGTGATACTTTAACAGAGCTGGCTCATGTGGCATGATGTGCAAGTGGGCTTCTAATAGCTCTATAACAATAATTTGTGGCAAAGCTGTAACTGCACTGGCTAATTAAGAAGCTTTCCAGATTCCCTTTAAGAGCATTTTCACCACTGTGCATCATTATTTTCCTTTTGTTGGTGCAGTGCAATCCCCTGGCTTTACATTTGGCAGTTCAACATTACATAAGGGCTGTGTTGTAGCGCACCACCTGACCTGTCCAAACATCCGACACAAATTTAGACCATTCCAAACATTTGAGCAATATGGCACTGACAGCCAAAAATGGAGAATCTGTTACCTGTCATACATATTATTCATCATAAATTATTATTTTGAATAGTACAAATAATAATGGTTCTGTCATACAAAATTAATGAATGACATGGCATTATAGAGATGCATTCAATGGGAAATACATGACACTTGTATATGGACATGCCCATAATCGACTACAGTCTGCTGGAATGACCTGGAGGCCACGAGTATGTGAGAGATCTCAAAAACCACTTGTTGTCGGAGGTGGAGTTCATTCCTGTACTCAACCTATGTCATCCCATGCTTAAATATGACAACACCTAGACCACAGATCAATACAACAAAGATCCTGTTCCTCATACATCATCTGTGATGTTTTTCATTCATTAGTCAGTGAGCTAGAACTAGTAAATGTAAAAAAAAGTTTTGCTCTTGTGTCACCACGAGCCACCAGAACAGCTTCAATGTGCTTTGGCATAGATTCTACAAGTGTCTGAAACTGTGTTGGATGCAACACCATTCTTCCAAGAGACATTCCATCCAGTGAAATTCCAGTTGGTGTTGATTTGTGGTGGACAATGCCATCTCAGGCGCCACTGCAGAATTTCCCATACGTATTCAATTGGTTTGATATCTGGTGACTGAAATGGCCATGGCATATGGTTTACATCATCAGAATGGCTTTGTACTTATAACCATTTATCTTGCCATCTAAGGGGTTGAGTGGATCTACAGCTTGCCAGGAAAATGCACACCACATCATAACAAAGCCACCAGAACCATTTACCATGAGAAACAAGCACTTGTACCTGTATGTTTATTTTGGCGTGCACCACACATGCACTCCTCTGCTTGTTGAAAACCAGGTGAAGGATGGTTCTTCTGACCATATAACTTTTTTCACTGCTCAGTAGACCATTGCCTGTGTTCTTTTCACCACTTCACTCACAAACATGCATTTTTAGGTGTAATAAAGGGTTTGTGCACTGCAACCAGACCATAATATCCCTCTATGAAGTTCTCAACAGACTGTTCTTGATGAGAATGCCTGCTCATGCTCTGATTGATATCTTCAGTCAACTGATTGAGTTACTATTCTGTTTTACCTTGCATCTCGAACCAATGCACGGACATCACATTTGAGGAGTATATGCTTTCGACCACAGTTGCCCCAGTTGATGATGTCTTTCCCTCAGACTTCCATATCAATATCACCTTAGCTACTGTTCCTTGTGAAACATCAGCAAGTTGAGCAGTCTTCATCACCGAAGCTCCTGCCATACATGCCCCAACAATCACCCAGGTTTCAAAGTCCCTAAGATCTCTTCTTCTTGCCATGATAGCCAAAATGGGCAACTGGGCCTGCCCAGCATTTTTATACATGACTATAAGCATGATGGGATATTAATTGCTTCATTAACTCAGGAACCACACCTCTGTGGAAGCACCTGCTTTCAATATGCTTTGTATCCCTCATTTAAACAAGTGTTCACTTATTTTTTACAGTTACCTGTACCCTGCCTCAGCATTGTGATTGCAGTACTACATTGATACAGATAAATGATTGATTTCTGAGGGATGTGAGATTAAATGCCTGACAGACATTTGATTATTAATCCTCAATCATGTTTTCAGTGTGCTCTATTTGAAATGTTTACCAACTTACTTTTTAATTTGCAACAATAAAAACAAAAAACATTTGCAGAACATGCTATTATTTCCTTCTCTAGGATGGATTTGTGACAGATCCCTACTAAACATATTCAACAATTTATATTTTATTTGTATTTTTAGAAAAATAATTTTAGCATTTTTTAAATCATATTTTATTTTTTATCATTCCCCAGATCAAGTAGTGTTCTGGTATTGCAAGTGTATGTTTGAGCTTGAATTAAAGGCACCTTTATGGTGGATTTTTAAGTCCATTAAAATACTACTACTGTACATTTAGCCAACCCACACCCCCAAAGGAATGATCCAGCCCCCATTACACCCACTCAGCTCAAACATTAAGAAAAGCAAGGATGAAAATAGCAACCTTGGTGCAACTGCAATGTTTTGAAGTTTGCGCAAAATACCAGCACTGCATAAGCCGTGTTTGTACACTGCATTCTGCAGCCTTAGAAACGGCCCCTCTTGTGTTGGTTAAATGCCAGCCTTGCAAAGAAAGTACTAACAGAAAAGAAAGTGGTTTGGAACAAAGTCAAGAGTGCTCTGTAATCTGGTGTTCTGCAGAAAAGGTAAATGTACAGTCACATGGCAAATTGATTAATGTGCACGCCAGTCTCATTGGGTATCCAGTCAAAGAAGCCGAATTCTGTGGTGTCTGTGTCTGCAGACAAACATCATACCATTCATTATGCTTGCTACGGAAGTGTTGCTCTCTACAACTTGTGAAATAACTAAAATGTCAGACACCTCACAGCTGACCTTTGGTCTGGGAGTATGGGTGGATGATCTGAGTCATATAGAATCGTCACAGTGTGGAAGTGAGACCACTGCAAGGAGCTAACATATGATTGTTTGGACTTGTCATAATGACTTTGATTTGGTCAAATGAGCCTTTCCTATTTTGTGATAGTAACATGCGGTTCATGGGTTTCACTGGTGATCACTGATCACTAGTGGAAAGGTTACTATATGATCATTTAAAAAAAATAACCTGGCCATAATTTGTGCCAGAGGAATTTTGTTGAATAAAAAGGGTGACCAAGACTCATTTGACTTTCAAAGAGTATTTATTTTTCCATCCAGCATGTTTGGGTTGCACCAACTTCATACTTGCCAGACAAATGTGGTCAAAAGTAACATCATATTTGTACCTTTGCACCCTGTCCTTCGTTTGTATATTATGCAAGGAAAAACTTTCATTTATGTCATGATATGGTTGATATTCTGATATCTGCAATATGAGTGAAACGTTGAAGGCTTATTTGGAGAGGAACTAATTATGGATTATTTTGGTAGTGCCAAATTATTGGAAACAGAATGTGGGGCCTACCTAATCGACCTATTTTTGTATTTCAAGCTTAAATTGGGTATGATTAAGACATCATTGTGTGAAGGTGTTGAAATGAATGTGTAAATTGTAATTGTTTCTCCCACAATATTGTCTATTTGAGCATCACCGCTCTGAGGGAAAACATTATCGTGGACTGTGTACCAGTAATAACTCACACACATCTACAAGCTGTTCTTCTTCAACAAATAGCTTCAACTAATGCTAACAGAGGTCATTCTGTGTCAGCCCGACCAAGCGCGTAACCAGATCATTGTATTATTAATGAAACTTAGAAAGTTGTTTTAGAAAATGAATGCATCTCTCATCTCTCTCTACTTGTGTCTCTCTCTCTTTCTTCATCAAGAGGTCAAACTGTATGTTGCTGTACGTCTTTGTGGTTTGTCTTTAAATGCGTGTCCTCGAGGTGGCACAGAAAATGTGTGCAGTTACCTTGAGTGGGAAGCTCACATTTTCTATTCCTGCATAATTCAGAACTTGCTAACTATAGACAGAGTGTCATTAAAGTCCAAGAGGCTGCGGTGGTTAGCCTTGGTGACCTGCTTCAGAACCGGTCCTGTGTTTCTGCCGCTCGTTCACGAATTTGCAACCAGACAGATGTTGGCGATGAGAGAGCAACCACCAGAATAAAGGGATGCTTAAAGACACCACCACTGTTTCAGGAGCCGTTGCTCTTGACTGGATATCACAGTGGCAGTGGTGAGTGGGAGAAGGGGGAAAAAAAAGAAAAAGTTAATCTTTTTTTCCCTTCTCTTTTTTTCTATGTTTTAAAATTTAGTTAATAATGAGTTCCAAATGTTTACTATGAAAACCCCAGGGGGGCCACTCTTTGCTAAATAAATTCATACATTTTCGAAAATGTTTCTGTAATAGACAGCCCATGATTACAAACTGAATTTTAAAACATGAGCCCATATGTTAATGTTTCTTAATGCAGGAAGTTTAAAGGGAAGAAATGTGTTTGAAGAGGAGAAACATTATAATGTGAAAATGAAGGCTCTGGTTTGCTACAGCAAATTGGGTGAAAACCACCGTGGAATGGGCAAGCATGTGTGAATATACTGTACATACCCCCACCTTCAAAAAAATATCCCATCTACACGTGCACCATGTCTACCACTCGCTTAATTAGAATCTTACCCTGCCGCATGTGTTACATTTACCAGGGTATAAACTATACTGTGGGCTTCTCCTATGATTGCATGCTGTTAAAATTGCACTAAGAACATGTGATGGATTGATTATTTCTTTTTTTATTTGCTTTTTTCTTTATCTGATGTTGTGTTGCTAGTCCTGGTATGGTTAGGGTTAAACACTTTTATTGAACTGTTTAAACTGTGCTCCAAGAAGTGTACTGTGGCTTTGGGAAATAAAATTTCAATTTAGGCATTTATGGCCCTGGGAACTCCATTTTGAGCATTGCTTCTTCTCACTTGAGGCTTTTGTCTTTTTGCCAATATGAGGCCTCAATCATATTCAAGATTGTACTTTTTGACTTGGATCATTTGGATACCTTCCTTTAATAACAATAACAACAATAATAATTTTTAATTTATAAAGCGCTTTTCTTAAAGTGTGTACAAGGAAAAATGATACACATTAATAAAATCAATATATACAATACTGTCAGACTAAGATATAATAGAAATCACAAATGAAAACAAGCCATCATAGAGAAAGTAAAGTAAGATAAAAGAATACAAATGGCTACAATCAGTTTAGTGTAATTAGCAATTTTTTTTTTTTTAAGTACTCGAGTTTTAAAAGAAGATACTGAGGGCCAGATTTACTCAACAATGTGACTGCTTTACGCACGCAAAAGCAGTCGGTACAAGGTCAAAATATCTATGTCGGATTTACTAAATGGTTGCAATGGGTCAAATTGCTGTTAGGATATAATTTGCGGCGATTACATCACTATGCAACTTTCCTTTAGATACATAGTTAAATCTGTTTATGCATATGTATACTTTGGCCTGATTTGACAAATTAGGCCGATTAATTCTGTCTGAATTGCGATTCTCCTCTTTGCATGAGAATATTAAGAACCCCTGAAAGAAGGTGATATTTTGTTATTTCACGATCTGCGTTTTGTATTGTGCTCTCCAAGGTACTGGATGCTTTGTCCCAGCGAGCACACCTTTTCACACATATTTTCCTTTAGACAGAGAAGACATTCAACAAACAAATCTAGGTTTTTGCAATGTGGCCACACACAATTTAAAAATCATCTTCCCATTGAATGCATCCTTTAACCGAAAACTGTTTTAAGGATGGTAAAACAGGGGTTATATGAGACCTCTTATTAGTATTAGTAAGGAGCCTTGTGGCTGAATTCTGCAGTAAGTGAAGGCAAGACAAGGCATTGTGACTCAAGAATGTGTATAGAGTGAAACGAGGGGCGAAGGATTGGACCCAAGTGCAGGGAAATGAAGAGGCAGGAATCCAAAAGACTAATAATTTAATTAAACACAAGGAACAAAATCGAACATAGGAACTAAATAAAATACTGATGTGACACAAAATAAGGAGGGCAAAAGTCAAACTTAGGCATATAAAAACTCAGTGAACAAACACAAGGGAATAAAACACCACAAACATTCATGCCCGAGCCCAGAACAAAGACAACATACAACTTAAATAGACCAAGAAAACAAGACACAAGAGGAACCACTCAAGACAAAGAAACAAGGCACAGGTGAAAACAATCAAAACAATTAAACCATTAACCAATAATACAATAACACAATCAGGGAATCAGCAAGTGTCCAAAGCCGTCCTCTGGTGGTGAGCAGCAGTGACAATAGAGGATTACAATAATCTGGATAATATAAAATAATGTATGTCAGGATAATATAAAAGAAAAAAATAGACAAAGTGCTTTATTTTAGAAATGTTTCTCAAATTATAAAAGCAAGTCTTGACTAATGTTTACTAATATAAGTCAAAATTAAGGTCTGATCAAAAATTACACCAAGATTCCTAGAGGCTGTTTTAACATTAGAGATAAGGGCACCAAAGTTTTATTGAATTTGCTCAGTCAATATTTTTGGGCCAATGGGTAAAACTATAGTCTTGTATGTGTTCAATTGTAAAATAAATTCTGAGACATCTAATTCTGAATATCTTTAAGACAGTTTCTAGCACAGACAGCCTATTCAAATAATTCGAATTCCAGGTCAGATACAACACAACAGATTAAAGAGTCATCAGCATGAAAATGAAAGGATATATTGTGTCTAAGAAATACTTGGCCCAGAGGTAATATATAGATGGAGAACACAAAAGCCCCCAGGGTTGAGCCTTGAGGGACCCCACAAGTAACTGGTGCAGTAGAGGACACTGAGTCACCAATGGAGACTATTGGCTCTTTTCCACTGCACTGTACAGTACGGTACGGCATGGTAACCATCCAAATCTGTGACTATCCCCTTCCCGGATTGAGTACCTGTGTTGTTTTTCCATCGAACAACAGAACCGTGAAGATAGGAGGAGTTCGATGGGAGGAGTTATCTGAAGTGACAAAAAATTATGTGGTGACATTAGTAACATTGACATTGTAAACATTCCAGCTCAAATTCACAAAAGCAGAACACAGCTTTCCCCATAACATTAGCTACAATTTTCTAACCTCTTTCTAGGCGTTTAGGAGTCATGTCGGGGGCAGCGAGTGCAGGAGGTACCACAGAGTGACTTCACACTAGGCTACATAATCTTTCATATTTGGCTATAATTATATATGTATATACGTATATATTGGCAATCTATTTATGTGACGAATGAATATGACAATACTATACTTTGTCCTTTCAAAACTTGTTTATTTCAGTTGTAACACAAACTTCACTCGTAGAATCAGGCAAAGCTGACATTAATGCCAAACTCTATATAATGCTCTTCGAATAATACCAATAATCGAAGAGTGAAGCTGAAAAAAAAGCATGGTGGTTGTGTCTCAGCCGGTCTGAGATTTAGCGTGACAATTCTGTGACGATTGCGATTGACCAATCAATGGTCTGCAGTATTGCTAGCTCCACCCTTAAGTCCCTGTACGGCTTGCTAGTACCTAAACAGAGCAGTAGCTAAATTCAGCATGGGTACTTAGGTTCAGTACGATTTGCTTGGCAGTGTAAAAAGCGACAAAACATGGGATCACGGATCGGTTATCATGCTGTACTGTACTGTGCAGTAGAAAAGTGCCATATGAACTATATGCCAGAAAGGTAGGATTAAAGCAGTCCCAGAAACCCTATGCGTACAAAATATGCAGCAATCTATAGAAGAGGAGATTTATAATAGAATTATGTAATATTGTTTTTTTATGGATGAAAACAAAGCCCCCACAAAAAATGTGATAATCTAAAGTGATAATACCTTTACTCTCAAAACTGTAAGAACAGTTATACTTACGGCATGAGGACCTGGTATTTTCTGGGCTGTCTAAGAACAGATGACAGATAACGTTTGGCAGAAAAACTGAAAGAATCTGTGGTTGATCATACATGCACTCTTTTTATATATAGAAAGGCCAAAGTAGCCACACAGATTATTCTGAAGGGAACGTAGAAGGAAATTAATTTCATTGAAATAAGGAATTTCATTGGAGCTGAGGGACATCCTAAATTAATTCCTAAATGACCTCCCCCCATAAAAGGCTCTGTCCTCCCACTGCAATTATAAAAGGACAGGCAAAATGTTTTCTGAGGTCAGTAAATCTCATATATTGTTTGTCTACTGCTTAATGTATAGCTGGCAAAAAAATATTTCACTTTCTGTCTATGCATTGGGAAGCAGAGGTAGGTACACCTTGGAGTTGTGTCATTCAAGAGCCTCTGTGATTTTTATCTGGAGAAAAAAGTTAACAATTTTGGTTTGACACAAGGCATTTATCAGGAAACGTGCATGTATGTACGTAACAAAATCCATATTAATATAATGTATTTATATATATATATATATTTTATTTTTTATAATTATTTTATTTTTTCCCGGAGCTTTAATTTCAAGCTCCAACTAAAGGATAATAGTATGATCAATTATTGATACATTTTCAGAGAACAACCCTAGGTGCACTTCAACTATTCATGCATTTGACAATATAAGCAAATTAGTCTAAATGTATTTTGTTGACACAGTATTCCAGAGCAAAGACTAGGGACAGCTGTAATCAAGCTGAGAGACTAAATGTCACGGCACATTTGAGGGAAGGAAAAAAACACATTGATGTCATCTCCCTGCCCCAAAATGTCTTCGCTGTACAGAATTCTATATTCACAACTTGGTGGAAGAAAAAAAAAAACATCTATTAGTAACTGCCTTGCTGCTTGATTAGCAGACGTGAAGTATTTGGCATGGGTATGGGCTTTCCACAGATTGGAAGAAATACCCATACTGGTACCTCCTGATACAATACAGCAGCTCTGCAACCATACATCCTGCATGTCTCCTACTCTGCACCCCCCGCCCCATCTCCCATCGTTATCCCCCCTCCACTTGCCTGGACTCTGACCAGCTGGCTTCATTAGACTCCTCACCATTCCAGATCTGCTGGTTTTGTCTGTTGCACATTTTTAGACTTTTTTTTTATCTTAAGCACTGTCCATCCTGGACCCTCATAAATATTTTCTTGGCATTCCTGCCTCTCCACACTGGCTGCTAATGAAACGATTCATGTGTCCATTGTACATTTGTGTTTTTTTTTAAAATTAATCTTTGTGTTCTGCGCTCTTAGGATCCGCATTGTGGTGAGTGTTTGGGACACGACAAATGCATTTTAATGGCTTTAGGGAGGGAACCGTTTAAATGTCGACATATTCTATCCGTGACGGAGAAGTCACAAGACATATATTTGGATCGATATGCTTTTAGATTTTTGTCACTTTTCATTGTCCCAGTCATAGAGCAGAAAGAAACTCTTAAAATACAGCAGTGTACTTGGCTTAACTGAGTCATAGTCAAGTGTTAACATTGAAATACCTGTGTCATTTCCTAAGGCCGTATATCCGCACCCTCAGACTGAGGATGCAGTGAATGTCTCTGGTCCACAGACAACCTTCTTGGCCATTGACAATCACATTTAGTAATGCCTGTTTCCTAGGTAAATATATAACCATCATGATTTCCCTTGGTTGCGGCTATTATTGAACTTGCACAGACATCCTGCATTAAAATGACCTCAATATGCAGGTCATTGCAATAGAATGAAGACATGAAGACTTTTTGAGGTTGGTGAGTGATGGACTGGTCCTGAGGGCTTCTAATAGTAAAGTGTAAGATGGTGTGTGATGGGTTGGTTGCTATGGTCATCTGTTGGTAAGGTTTAGGGTGATATGTGATTGGTTGGTTGCTGGGGGCACGTGTTGGTAAGGTTGAAGGTGGTGCTGGGATGTTGTTGGTTCCTCATCTGCAGCTCGTCCGTCAGGAAAATGCACAACTCTCTGTGCAGGAAAATATACAACACTGATTGGTCATCAATGTTTTCAGTTAATCCTGGTGAGAAAAAAAATCTGACTTCCATAATCTCTATGGTCCAGTGAATTTACTACAATTGTCAGGGTTTGTTATGCACATGGTATGCGTAGATTTGTAGACAGGGAACAGGACTGTGGAATATAAATTATGTCCATGTGATCTTGGTTTTTATACTTGTGGGATCAGTAAGAATTTGAATAAAAATGTATATTCCCTGAATCCAGTAGCCTTAACAGTCAAATGCCTTTGTTTAATGTGGTATTACGTGTCAAAACCCCTCACTTATCCTACATGTAAAATATATTTATTTGATTTAAATATAATAATTACTATGCATGATGCCAGTTATTATTATTATCAATTATATCACTGAATTTGTTGATAGGCAGAGCAATCTGGTGGATCAACCTTCATTAAAATATACAACTCACAATTAAATTAAAATTAAGAACTGGTTTATTAAGTTACAACACTTAGACAAAATATTCAACGTCCAATCTACAGATGTAGGTCCAACTACCTTAACAAATACTAAATCCGAAACATAAAAATGGCATGTAACAATCACAGAAGAGATGAAATGGAAGAAAATTATACTAAACCAAGTTTGGTTAATGCAACAAAATGCAAACACATACAGCCAAAGTGTGAACTGGGACCAGATTTCCCAAGAATGCAGGAAATCGTGGAATCACCCTTGGATTTCTAGATGCCTCTTAACTGGAAAAAACTAAACCCAAGCCATCAACAGGTCACACTTTAAGTGTTTAGAGTAGGTGGGAGATTTAGGTTCTCCCTCTCTGGCCCATGCCTGATTAATTTGGCAAGGCCTAGCGCAAGCCAGTTTCAGACCCCTTTTTATATTTTTGTTTTGGGTCACTTACTACCCCAAGATACAGTATCTTTCAAGGTAATCATTGAAATGATCCTCTCATGATTAGAATTGTGGGGCGCCAAACATCAATAGGGGTTGGGGAAAACAACTTGGTTTACATCGAGATAAGGTGGAGCTGATATGGTATAATATACTCAGGCAAGGAATATAGCCATACCATATTGACCGCCACTCTTTTCTATTGACCCATATTTCTTTTCTCCCTGGCCCATAATTTCCAGCTCATAGGTAGAATCCCAAAATTGTGGTGTGTGACATAGGCATGTAAGTTTGGTGTGCTGATCCAATATGGACTACACAGGCACCAAACTTGCTTGCCTAAGTGCCCTGGTTTCATTCAAGGAGTAATAAACCTGTCAGTAAATTTACCAGGGAAGCCCATGTTTATTTATAAGCATTTAGGTTAGGCCGGGCCATATTCTGTTTGCCTGTGCAGGATCAGAAAATGTACCTCCCCGACATACTGTAAGATGACTGATATTCAAATTGATATTTCATCATGCCATTATACTGTATATCACCTATGTTTAAAACTGGAAGATATTCCAAAGAATACTGAAAAAGCATGCATATTATTGTTGTAATTTTAAGTACTTAAGTACCCTGTAAGAGTTAAGTACTTAAGTGCCTCGCAAAGGGTACAATGGCTGACCTCTGAATCAAACCGGCAACCGACAAGTTAAAAGCTTATTTACTTGACCGCAGTTCCACTCCACAGTTCCAGACCGCAGTACACCACTTGCCCTGTGGCTGCAAATGATTACATGTAATTACTTTTTAGCTTGTGATTTAATGGTGATGAGTTACAGAACCAGCACAAACCTGTCCTGATTAGTGAGCACTAGTTTCATCAACCACACAGATTGGAGGTGGATAGCCTACCGCACAATGCGTTGTCCACATAATCACAGTGGTGGATTATAGCAATAGCCTCAAAATTCCTTCAAAGAACAAGGCAAGGCTTGAACAACAAGTTATGATTCTTGATGTGACATCACCTCCAGTGATCCGGTGGTCACATGGCTTTGAGGCTGTAAGTCACAACGTGGCCAAGCAATGCATTGATGATGATGCTGACACGTCACGTTGTTGGGCATGAAAGTATAACTTACCTGCTATTTTTCAGTTCAAAGGTAGCCCAACTAAAAGACACAGGGTTCACTCACCTTGATCACTGCCATTTGTGGAAGAGCATTTTGTGAGCACCCATCAGCAAACATACTCACATCCTTTGCATGCTAGGCAATGTTTGGAAATATTCTCGTGCTGCATTATTGCATTTATTGCGTTATCTACACTACATTGTCTACAAATAAATAAGTCATAAAAGTAAATAAATAATGTCATTCAATACAGGATACATAAGCAGACTTGTCTAAATTATTCATGAAAAAATATACAAAGATAATATTTCAAAATCTAAAAATGTACTCTTATCTGTTATCCGTGATGTCACATTCCCTGGTAGAATGATTAAGTTTACTGCTGACATGAACATGTTTTTTGTTGCTATATCGAAACCATATAAAGTCTGATTAGTCCTGTAGCCATACTATTTGCTTCTGTGAACTTGTGTTTGCAAATTATTTATCTGATGGGTTATTTATGACTTTCATTATTTATTTATTTGATTATTTAGTAAATTATTTATCCACTGAATTATTAATTCATCTTCATGACATGCTTTGCATTATTTATAACTTAATTTTGAGATTATTATTTTGTAGTTGCTGTATTGTTATAGGGTATGACTGCATTTTCACATGCGTCAGACAAGGAAATTAAACCCAACTCTAAGGCTATTTTATGATTATTAAAGGAGAGATGAGTTGCACCAGTAATAGTATGCACATTGACTAGTTCTCAGATTCCAAATAAATAAAAAATATATTCCCTTTTTCAGTTTCTCAAAGCGAGGCTTGTATGGTGTTTAATTCAAAATTAATTTTGGAATCATCATCATCAACATCTTAATGAAAATAGAGGGCAAACCCCACTCCCTTCAAGGAAGAAGATGATTAATGATTAGTAAGGTAGCATTGAAATACATTCTGGGTAGTTAATTGAAGGGTAGTTAGTGGGTAGTTAATATCATGGAACAGACAATGATTCTTGTAAAATATACAATTACACTTTTTACTGTTGATAGACTCAGGCTTGAATTTGATCAAATGCAAACATAAAGGACGCCATAAGTGTGAGGTTTCTTTCCTTGCACAACATTGTTTGGCAATATATGTAATTAACTCCAATTTCAAAGAATAAACTGAAATTCACAAAATGAAAACACAAAATGTTACACATTATTTTTCTTTAACTGACAATTGTGGGTTACATTACTCTAGATTGCAATAAATTATACTTGCTGTTATGAATATCCTTTAATGTTGAATTTATTATTTAAAATGCTCCCATCATATTCAATGGCGGCTGTGTGAATGTGGTGCAAAAGGCTCTTATCAATACATGTTCCTACTTGGTCCATTAAGTGTGTTGTCATGTGACATTAGGAAGATCACCCAAATCAGAATTTTACCACAGAAAAGAGAATTCTGATAATGTATCCGTCATGTTCAATTCAGGGAAATGGCATGCATCTCAAACTGACTTGAGTCTATTAGAGGATATGTCCCTTGTTGATGCAATGTATTATCTGAATATTTCAAACTTCTGTCTTATCTGTTTATTCTTTTACCACTATGGTTGAGTGAAATTATAGAATTTTTAAATGATTGTTTCTTGCCATTTCAATTTTTTTTTGTAATGATTGTTTGTTTTTGTTTTTCCTTGCCATTTCAAGTAAAGAAAAGACAGTAGGGTCGTGTCCTAAAGACAAATCATTTTTAATAAAAACTAACTTTTTTAGCAAGAAGGACAACAATTTTACTTTTTAAAGATGACGGGTCTGGGGGAAAAAAGAAGAAAATGCACAGCAAGAAAACAAACAAACAACGCACAGATACATTGAGGAACAAATAAGTTGCCCTATCCTATCTCCTTATTGCCACTGTTTTCATTCTCATATTGACTTAACCTTTGCCATTTTTTGGTAAAGCTATCGCTCTCATCTTCCCTGGTGATAATTCCTTCTAGCATGTAGTACTGTTTCACATATGTCTTAAAAATGTTAAAATGTAGCTCATGAAAGTTTTGTGATTTAAAAATGAAAGCCTTGCCAGAAGTATTATTATATTGTGCAGCATGTTACAGTCAATACTAAAATCCCCCAGCACTACAGCTTCAGGTTAAGTCCTCAAATTATTTGTTATGCGGCCTATCCATTTTTGTATAGACATCCAGAGCTGTGCTACTACAGGACAATACCAGAAAAGATGTAATAAATCTTCTTCCTCTTCTCCACAAAAGCGGCAGTTTCTAGAGCCCTCAATACCCCAAATGTTAAGCATTTTCCTTGTAGGAAGAAATGTATAAATAATCTTCATCGGGAGCATGGGTAATTTAGAATCTATTGTTGTGGTATAAATCAAATTAAACACTTTGTTCCAGGGAATAGGAATATCAAATTGTTCCTCCCAGAAGTTAACAAACTTGTGTGGAAGAACACTCAAATTCCTACCATGCAAGAAAGAAGTATACACGGCTTTATTTATTTTACATTTATTTAACCATTTATACTCTCTGATCCGTGGCCTGCAAACAAAGAGTTTTTCTTTATTCATTGTTAACTTGTTTTTCCATTTAACAGGAATTGCTGTCAGGAGTTTGTTGTATTGATGCAAGGTGCACACTTTACCAAAGATGTCACTCAAAGTTTTGAAGTCATAAAAGCACCCATTTAAATCAATCAGATCATTCATAAATATCATAATTTTACACGCATATACGTATGCACATGGGTGAACGCTTGCTAATACTGAATATCTGATCTGTTACTATAATTCAAATGTTCTATAGTGAACAAAATGAAGCTTTAATGCTTTTTTTAAATTTGGCCGAGTTATTTGTTTTGTTGTATAAAATTTAATAATTTGTTTTACATTCCAAATATCTTGTTGTTTTTTTCCCAATATTATTTAGAAGATTTTAACTGTTAAGCAGCTTATGTGCACCAAGTTTATCACTGACTAGATCTTGATATCTTGAATGTTAAATCTGAAGTATGGTAATCCTTTTAACTGGTACATCCATGCTGTGAAGAACCATAAGATTCTTTGTAGCAGGAGTAGAGTGGTACCTACTCTGCAACAAACTACAACTGCAAACTGCAACAAAGCCTATCAAACAAGTCTTTAAATGTGTCGTGTTAGATATTTAGTATGAGCTGTCCTATTATTTTCACATGAAACAGATGTTTTCCAGTAGTTGACTGGAAAATGGAAGTGGTTTTACACATATTTCATATTTTTTAAAAACCAAAAAAATGTGTTTGCACAGTATGCACTTTTTAAGATCTTTTTCCCACTTTTTTACAGGTAGCTAGGTGTTCAACGTTCACAGGATTAGAACATATCTTACACCTGGTGTATTTCAATACGTTATTTATGAACCGCATAATTCACTTGAAAACAAAGGTCTCTGAGTTGTGCCTCGACACTTATAATTTAAAACTTGTGAAAATTGTCTCAACTATAAAAAGCAGGGGAAACAGTAAATCAGGAAATGTAAAATGTTTTTCTGTCTTCCAATCTTCGCTCTATAATGAAGCATTCATTATGATTATTTTATAGGACTGAAGTTTTTAAAAACTACAAGAATGCATTACTCTGCATAATGAACAGATGTTGTGGCAACAAGCACATACATTATGCATAAAAAATTATTTCTATTTTGATTGTAGATGCTGATTTATTGAGACAGGGCTAGCTCACTACAGTAATGGATTTAGGATATGCTTTTGTTGTGTTATTTCCATAATTAATAATAGGAAGTGAGCACATTGTATATGCTTTGTATTTATAAGTATGGAATCTCTCAGTAATAAATAATGTCTGCTTTCTTAAACCTAAAGCAGTACTGTGTTAATGATAGATGAGACCTAAAACCTTTAGAATAAAAATGGGTTTAGGATCATTCCTGTGTTCATTTTCACATTTGTGCCTCAAATTTCTCTTTACATTAGCTCCTGATGCATCTAACACAGCAAATGCAATATAACGTTCTGTAATTTTACACTGAGAGGGGAGGGGGGAAACATTGGATTCCTGAATGGGGGGACTGAAATGTAAAGTGGTGGGCCTACAAAAGGCAATACGGTGACAGGAATGGATTTTACAGCTGAGCTGAAAGAGTGAAGGACACTAGCTGGTGTGCAGGGAGAAATTCAGTTTGTAGATACAGTACCCTCCAGAATTATTCACACCATTGACAAAGGTGAGCAAAAAAGGCTGTATACATTTTTTTAAAAGGTAATAAGCTTATTGTATGCTCATAAATAGGGAAAATTATATTATTTTGTACTAATACAATTGCTCAGAGAAAAGTATTTTGATTAATAAGTAATATTTTTTTTCTGCCAAAAACGATGTGTCGGGTACCGACTATTGGTCGGGAGCAGTGTGCAGGTGCCTGTCTGTCAGGTGTGGTGTGCTTTCAGGTATGTATGGGACAGTGTGCTCATAGGTATGTACTTTATGGGCAGTGAAAAGCAGTTTATGGTCAGTTTATGGGTAGTTTTCTATAGTAGGGACAATGCACTTGTAGTTTTCTATAGTAGAGGAGGTGTGCTTTTAGTTATGTAGGTATACAGTGCCCCTTTAAAGTCTGCATAAGTGCTGACATGTGCCTTTCCACAACTTTATCTCAGAGTTCTTTTGAAAGCTCCTTGTTGCTCATGGTGGATTCTTTACTCTGAAATGCACTACCCAGCAGTGAAATCCTCTAAGAACAGTTGATTTTATTCTGAATCAGAATCAATACAATTGAGCACAGGTGGAGGCCAATTAGCTTGGTGTGTGATCTGGAAGGTGATGGGTTATGCCTGAGCTTGTTTACAATCGGTATAATACGGGGGATGAAGACTTATCAATCCAAGTTATCATCAATTCTATTATTTTTATTTTTTATTAATGTCCAGACATTTTGAGAATTAGTTTTTTCACTTGTTCAGTTGTACAAATAAAGGTGGAAAAGTCTAATTTAATATGCTTTATAGGGGTGTAGATTTTAAAGGTGCTTTAGACTGTGTATAGGAGGGACAGTCTGCTTCTTGGTACAGTTAAATATGTCCTGTATTCTTGTACATATGTACAATGGAAGTGTGGTTGCATGTAAGTCAGGGCAGATTGCAGGTATGAGTGAACAGTGCGGTTGTGAATATGTGGGCATGGTGTAGATGGAGGGAGGTTTGGTTGGTATGCAGCAAAATGTTTATCAACTGTAATAGAGACCATTTTTCTCTAATAAAGTTGGATTAACACTGAACACTGTACAATGTATGATGGAGCAGCAGTAGTACTTACTGGAACCATCAGTGGTGGGCCGTCAGGGCCTGCAAGGCCTTCTCTGCTGGCCTAAAAAATATCTGAATCACAGACTGATGTTAATTATATTTTGTCCATGAATACTTATTAAATAATTACAAATGGTCTGTCCGTTTCCTTTCATAGCTTTTCCCCTGGTTGCGCTGCGTCCAGACGTGTATTTTCATTTTAAAACATTTAACCAATCACATTTCAGCCATCATTTGTTGCCACGGTCAAAGAAATCTGCCTGGAGGACTTCACAATCAATTCTGAAGGCCCTGTAGCATAAAATAAGTGTTGATCAAACTGTTGCTTCAACCAATCAAATTTTGAGTTGGAGACACCAAGGCCTTCTAGAAGGCCTAGGTACGTCAGCGTATTCACACCCTTTGATTGGATAGTCAGAAATAATAGAATTGATGATAACTTGGATTGATAAGTCTATGATGTAATGTGATTGGTTAAATGCTTTAATATGAAAATACACGTCTGGAAGGAGCGCAGCCAGGGGAAAAGCTATGAAAGGAAACGGACAGACCATTTGGAATTATTTAATAAGTATTCATGGACAAAATATAATTAACATCAGTCTGTGATTCAGACATTTGAGCGGACATTTAATTCAGCCCTAAAGCGAATTAAAACTTATGCCAGAAATACGACAGGGCAGGCTCGACTTTCAGCATTAGCTTCGATGGCGATAGAAAAGGGCTTCTTGATGGAACTGAAACACACGGATAATCTGTACGACAGAGTAATTGAGGAAAGAAAGGAGGATAGATTTTGTGTACAAATAATAAGGATTTTTGGTGAGTAAAATGTTGCTATTTTCCTAAATAATATTGCAATTTTACAAGGTTATTATTGATGTTTCATGTTACGATCTTGTTTAGCTAGCTATCTAACCAGCTAAGTTTATGTAATAAACATGAGCTGTGACTCGAATAAAAATAGCGATCATAAAACAGGTCAGCTAGCGCTTTTTCTTATTATGATCAGTGTGTTTGTATGATTTAATGAAGTGGCTAACTTATTATAGCTAACCACCTTAGTCTTTAACATTAACTTTGTATCATTCAATTTTTAATAACAAGCTAGCCAGCATGCAAGGCAGATAATAACATGGCACGGCAGGCTGCATTACAAAATGTTATAGATAGCATAACTATCCCACACTGAACACAGGCTGGTTCTGGTTCTGCCGATCCGGTCTCGCGGTGAGAAGAGAACCGTGTCTCTCTGGTGGCAGCAGTGAGTTGTCTTTCTGTAAGCACAGATTCTCACCCGCTGTGATGAGGCAGGCCTGGGTCTGTGAGAGGGACAGTGCCCCCCGTCTTCCTCTGTTATGTCCTGTCCCTACACCGTCCCCATAGCCCCATGTTTATACTGCATTTCTGCATAATAAGAATAAGATGGTTTTTATAGCCATAAAATAGTTATTGAGGGGTGGATCGATTCAGACGGAGCCATAGGCGTAGCGTGGGGGGTGCTACCCCCCCCGGTCCGCGAAATAAATAAACTGGTCTCAGCTTTCTCTCGTAACCCCCCGGTCCACGGAAAATGAAACCGGTGAACGGTGAAAGGTTGGGCAGCGTTACGTTACTGCGCTACGCCACTGGGCAGAGCACTACTGAAGGCCTAGGTGTGAAATGCACGGCCCGCCACTGGGAACCATGCATTAAAATCAACTACAGTTGATAACAAGGCCTTGCTCAAACTCTTTATTTTTTATTTACTTCATAATGACATTACAAATTTTCACATCAAGGAATACATAGAATTTCCAATAATACAAAATGTATACAGGTCTCTTTTTTTTCTTTCCCACCTTCCCACCATCATATTGGATCCTTGGATCTCTCAATAACCTGCAGTTCTGTCCTCCAGCACCAAGAGGTCAATGCACGACTTTCTGAAGCTACGTGTTTAGCAATCGACATATTACAATCTCAAATAATCATTCAGTTATCACAAATTAGGTGCGTAGATTGAGGTACAGTAGGCTAGCAGGTGGAGCGAAACACAGTCATACATAAGCATACTTGACAATAATGGAGATTATCTCTTTAATGCAGGAGGTCAGTTGGTCCTCCCTATACACATACATCTATATGTAGTTATCAACTATCATAGTATAGAAAGTCGAAAACTTACAGAAGCAAGTTATCATATCTACCAAGCCCCATGCAATCGCATGATACTTTGCCAGTAGTTCACTACAGATTGCATTGTTTTATATTTTGGGCTGTTGAAAACTTTTTAAAAGGTTTTCTAAATAGGTAGATATTGCTAGGTATTATTTAGCTAGTGCTAATTTCTGTATTTTCGCTCACTTGAGTATCATGGCCTCCCCAGTATTTTTTTAACAGTAAGGGAAAATGTTCGTTTAACACTCTCACAGATGTGTCTAGATAAAACTATGGGGGAAATGAGTGCTCGAGAGACGCCCTGGATATTGGCAAGAAAAATGGGACTACCAGAAGGGTTGGCAAGTAAGATACATAAGCAAGCTGAACCTGAAATCAATTGAAAGTTTTTTTGTACAGCCTAAGGGCAAAAATAAAATACTATAAAGAAAGTTTCTTATTAGCACATAGCCTTGGTATTTTTATTATTCAGCTAAGGTCACAGAGTTTTAGGTTTTGTTGTTGAATTTAATCGTTGTCAGATAATGTGCTGTTTCAGATAATGTGCTGTTTCTTCTGTGATGGACTGCTGTCCATATCTTTGCGGTGTAAAAACTTGTATATAGGAGGATGAGTTGAAACTTGTCTCTGCATCAACAAAATTGTTTATAACTGTTAAATATAGTTTCGCCATTTGTGTCAGTATTTGGCCATGTACTGTTCCAGAATTCAAGTAAAGATATTGCACCGTTCTTTGCGTGGCATATGTTATTCTGTATGTGTCACTCCACCTACTTACTGGCCTACTGCACTGTAACATGCACCGCATTTGTGATTGAATGATTTTTTGAGATAATCTATGTCCTAGTCACACCCCAAGCTATTCCCTCCTATCTCTGATCAACACAACACGTCCTTTCTTTTCACAATAGTCTAACCAATGTGCTCTAACTCCGCTGTAATAAATGGGCACTATAAAATACAAATCAAACAAATATTAAGAATGTAAAACAGTTGTCAGTTTTCAATGTCCAAGTAGTCATGACCGCAGTGAACAAATTCATTTTTGTAGCAGATATCTGGATGGCTGATTCAGTTGAACTCTCTATTTGATCTCACGCTGAAATATTTGCAGTGGGGTGGTCAGACAAACAAAAAGGCATGGACTAATAGAGCCATTTTCATCATAACACCAACTCTGACCTCAAGATAACCCCTCGACACACACACTGTACTGACAAAATATCTGGTGCATGTCAATTGTGAGCATTTTTGGCTCCGCCCATCTAATTGATCAAAACACAGCCCTATGTTCAATTACAGTGTGTATTGGAAAACACTGACAATTCATTTAAGCAGATTTTTTTTTTTTTAAGTCCACGTGCAGTCTTGGATTCAACCAAGTTCCCCCATAGAGGGGAGTGGTGTTTGACTGCACGCAGAAGAATTAATGATTTCAAGAGACAGAGTTTTGGTAAATAATTGATTGTGGCCCCGAGGATGCCGCGGAGCTGAGTAAAAGACTAATTAATCATTTGTGGTGATGCTGGTTGTCACTTATAATCATTGCTAGTTTTGTGATAAACTGCAGCACCTGCTACAAAACGCATCCCTCTGGGCTGCCAGGGCACAGCTTCACCCGAAATATCTCACCCTCTTTTTCTCTCTTTCTCCAGCTCAAGAAGGCCTACTCACTCTTTCCCTGCTGTTGGTCTCACCCCTCTTCCACAGCAGGGGCTAATTATCCTAAACTTGTCATCCACAATCCCACTGGGGTATGACAGATGCAGGGGACAGACTAAACTATTCTGACCATTGCTACATTCCACATCGCTTAATAAATGTCTGAAATGTAGAACTTTGTGTGCTCTGCATCTTATTGAGGCAGAGTGCTGAACTGTACTCCAATTGTATTTAGTTGTTGTAAGAAAATCTTCATTAGCTGCACATAATTGTGTGAATTGGGACAATTCATAGTTGGTTTACATTTTTGGATGTGAGGGAATACCCCCATCAGGTCATGGGAAATAATAATGGTATGGTGATCTCACGTCTGGACTACTGCAATGCCTTGCTGGCAGGCCTACCCGCCTGGGCCATCAAGCCGTTGCAACTAGTCCAGAATGCTGCCGCACGTCTGGTGTTCAATCAACCCAAGTTCACCCACGTCACCCCTCTACTCTCCTCTCTGCATTGGCTCCCCATCGCAGCACGCATCAGATTAAAATCACTGGTGCTTGCTTTTCAGGCGGCTAGAGGAACTGCTCCCCCTTACCTCCAGACACTCATCACACCCTACACCCCAGCCAGACCCCTCCGCTCAGCCTCCTCTGGCAAACTGACTGTCCCATCCCTCCGGGCGCCTGGCAGCCACTCCTCGTGGTCTCGCCTCTTCTCTGTCCTGACCCCTCGGTGGTGGAACGACCTTCCGCAATTGGTCAGGACCGCGGAATCACTTGTGATCTTCCTCAAGAAACTCAAAACCCACCTTTTCAGACTCCACTACCACTGAAATCTAGCCTATTGTCATCACCACTGCCGACTTGCTCAACACTTCTTGTATATGTATCCCTGCCTTCTCATTAAAAAAATAAAAATAGGGCTGGCGGATAGCGTAGCGGTCTAACGCACCACACTTTGGCTGGTCCGGTGTGGTGTGCGCTGCCTGTCAGGGACGTGGTTCGAAACCCGCGTCTCTACCAGACCGGCCCTGGTCGTCAGCCCGATCGGAGCGGCGTTTGGCTGTCCGCCTCTGGGGAAGGGGGGAGGGTGAGCTGGCACGAGTCCGTCGAGGAGCAGGACGAAGGCGTCCGTGGTAGAATTCCGTCTCAGAAGAGGCGGACAAATTCGGCCCGGAAATAATGTCTCACCCTGGAGGACGGGCGGCGGACTCGTGGGGGAGGGGGAATTTAGATAAATAGAGGGTATAATTGGCAACCAAATTCAGAGAAAACCGGGGGGAAAATGAGAAATAAATAAAATAAATAAATAAATTACTAACCTTTTCCTTCCCAGTGTTATAGGTATGGTATGCAGCTGCCTACAACGATCTATCACTGTATTACTGCACTGACCTCGTGCGCAAACTATGATTGTTCCTACCATGTATTAATGCACATCTTGTAAGTCGCTCTGGATAAGAGCGTCTGCTAAATGCTTAAAATGTAAAACTGGAAATGAAATTCAGTATTGAGAAAGCAGAGCATCCGATGGAGCCCCTAAGTATAGCAGGTCAGCGTATGTATGAATGAATATCTACCCGCTTGTAGCCATGACGATGGTATGCATGCAGGAGTCCCAACACTACTCTCTGGCACATACTTTTGTCTGTGGGCTTACACAAGCTCACAAATTTCAAGACTCCTATTTCAATTAACATTGCAACCCATTCAGAAAACTACAAAATTATAGTGTTGTTCAATTGCCATGTTGACATGAATACTGTTAGAGTAATGTGCCATTATTTATATTTGATGTTTTTGTAGATACATATAATCCTTTTTTATTTTTAAATCTAGAATGCCAATAGAACATACGGAATACCATTGCGATATCTAGATATTTTTTCTGTAGAAATGTTCATTCCTGTATAAGCCCATCTCAACAAAAGTGTTACTCACAAAGCAGATGTACATTTCTGTACATCTGTAAAATACAATTTCTAAATTTACTCAGCATACCAAATTGTTTATATCCAAATTATGTCAAGTTACAACTTAACTTTCATCAATATATTTCACAGAAACTAAACAAGCACTGTTCCAAAGCAATTCTTTTCATGTTTTCCTACATTCAAGTAACTACATTTTTGCCATGTTGTATTGTCTGACATAGCATCACATGTGCACATCCTTTTCAGTGTTGCCAGATGTGTGGAGCATTCCCCCAAAATATTACTAAAAATCCCCCATCTTCAATTGTCTCCTGTACAAATGTTTCAATACTTCCCCCATATGTTATCTTATTATTCCACATCTATCATTTAGCCCTTTTACACCGCAGTACCATGCCGTACTGTACCGGAATCTGGAACCGAGATCTCACATTCCCATTCCCAGCAGAATAGTTCCTGTAGTTCCTGAACCATAATTCCTGAACCAAATGTTGGTCCCTACTCATTACATTACATTATAGGCATTTGGCAGACGCTCTTATCCAGAGCGACGTACAACAAAGTGTTAACCGTAGTCAAGAACAGTTTAGCTGAAAGCCACCCTAGTGGGAAGTACAATTCCTGGGTGCTAGGAGCAACCACATAGTTAAACTAGGACCCTGTAGGTAAATCTGTAGCCACAATTCAGAGGTAGCAGTAAAGCACTCAATGCAGGAAATAATGCCTAAGCCTAATACAATACATAAACAAGTAGACGTGTAAACTAAGTGACTATGTCCCTAAATTAACAAAAACCGGACTACGGGGAGAGGTGCACCCTGAAGAGGTGAGTCTTCAGTCGACGCTGAAGGTGGCCAGGGTCTCAGCTGTTCTGACTTCCACCGGAAGGTCATTCCACCATCGTGGAGCCAGAACCGACAGGAGACGTGACCGGGAAGCGCAGGTGCGGAGGGGGGGGTGCTAGGCGTCCTGAGGTAGCAGAACGGAGAGGTCTGGCAGGTGTGTAGGGTTTGAAGATCTTGGTGAGGTATGTTGGGGCTGATCCCTTGACTGCCTGGTATGCTAGGACCAATGTCTTGAATTTGATGCGAGCTATAACAGGCAGCCAGTGGAGGGTAGTGAGCAGGGGGGTGACATGGGAGTGTCGAGGAAGGTTGTAGATCAGACGGGCCGCAGCGTTCTGGATGAGTTGCAGGGGTCTGATGGCAGATGCGGGAAGGCCAGCCAGGAGCGAGTTGCAGTAGTCCAAGCGGGACAGTACCATTGCTTGGACCAGGAGCTGGGTAGAGTACGTGGTAAGGAAGGGACGGATCCTCCTGATGTTATACAGGAAGAATCTGCACGCCCGGCTTACCGCTGCAATGTTCATTGATAGGGACAGCCTGTTGTCCATCACCACACCGAGATTCTTCGCGCAGGGTGATGATGTCACCAGGGTGTCACCTAGAGAAATGGAGAAATCAAGGTGGGGAGAGTTTAGGGCAGGAATGAAGATTAGCTCTGTTTTACCTGGGTTGAGCTTTAGGTGGTGACTGTCCATCCAGCTCTGAATGTCCCCCAGGCAAGCAGCGATGCGGGTAGAGACCTGAGTGTCTGATGGGGAGAAGGAGAGAAAGAGTTGAGTGTCATCAGCATAACAATGGTAAGATAAGCCGTGGGCAGAGATTACAGAGCCAAGGGAGCGGGTGTACAGGGAGAAGAGAAGGGGACCGAGGACTGAGCCCTGTGGAACCCCGGTGGGGAGGGAGCAAGGCGGTGATACTTTACCAGCCCAGGCAACCTGGAAGGAGCGACCGGAGAGGTAGGACTCGATCCAGGCGAGGGCTGTACCGCAGATCCCTGTTGCTGCCAGGGAGGACAGGAGGATGGAGTGCTCCACAGTGTCGAAGGCAGCTGAGAGATCAAGCAGGATCAGGATGGAGGAGAGGGAGGCGGCTCGTGCGGTGTGAAGAGCTTCATTGACCGAGAGGAGAGCGGTTTCTGTTGAGTGGCCAGGTCTGAAGCCGGACTGGTAGGGGTCCAGCAGGTTATTTTCTGTAAGGAAAGCAGAGAGTTGGTGAGATACCGCTCTTTCGAGAGGGTTTTAGACAGGAAGGGGAGGAGGGATACTGGGCGATAATTCTGGATAACTGAGGGGTCTAGAGTGGGTTTTTCAGCAGAGGGTGATATGGGCCCTTTTGAAGGGCGAGGGGAAACAACCAGAGGACAGGGAGGAGTTCACAAGGGAGGTGACAAACGGGAGGATGTCAGGTGTGATCGCCTGGAGGAGGGATGAAGGGATAGGGTCGAGGGCACAAGTGGTAGGGCGGTGGGAGAGGAGGAGGTGGGAAATATCAGAGTCTGAGAGGGGAGAAAAAGGGGAAGCAGGGGAGGGCACAGAGGGGTGTGGAAGGCAGGGGAGTGGAGGGCACAGAGGGAGGAAGGCACAGAGGGAGTGGAAGGCACAGAGGGAGTGGAAGGCACAGAGGGAGTGGAAGGCACAGAGGGAGTGGAAGGCACAGTGGAGGGAGTGGAGGGCACAGCGGGAGTGGAGGGCACAGCGGGAGTGGAGGGCACAGCGGGAGTGGAGGGCACAAAGGAGCTGCGGATGTCTGCAATTTTCTCCTCGAAGAAAGCAGCAAAGTCATCTGCGGTGAAGGGGGACTGAGGTGGGGGAGGAGGTGTGCTGAGGAGAGAGGAGAAAATAGAGAACAGTTGACGAGGTTTAGATATAGAATTTTGAATTTTAGTTTGGTAGAAGATTGCCTTAGCGGCAGTGACAGCAGAAGAAAACACAGACAGTAAAGACTGATAGGATGAAAGGTCGGACGAGTGCCTGGATTTGGCCCACTTCCTCTCAGCAGCACGGAGGCTGACCCGGGAGGTGCGCAGGGTGTCGGACATCCAGGGACTAGGAGGGGATGAGCGTGCAGGTCTAGGGAGAAGAGGACAGAGAGAGTCAAGTGCAGAGGACAGGGATGAGATTAAGGTGGAGGAAGCAGTGTCAGTGGGGAGTCTAGAGAATGCTTTAAGGGGGGGGAGGGAAGCAGTGACAAGGGGAGCGAGGGAGGAGGGTGAGAGGGAGCGAAGGTTACGACGGGCAGTGATGGTGGGTGTTGGAAGAGGGGAGGGAGGATGGGGGACAAGGGAGAGGGAGAAGGAAATGAAATGGTGATCAGATGTATGCAAGGGGGTAACCGTGAGGTTGGAGCAGGGGCAGTTCCTCAGGAAGATCAGGTCTAGGAGGTTGCCCGCCTTGTGGGTTGGGGGGGGGGTGTTTTGCAGGGAGAGGTCGAAGGAGTGGAGTAGTGGTAGGAAGGCAGCAGACTGGGGGGCCTCTAAGTGGATGTTGAAGTCTCCCAGGAGGATCAGCGGGGTGCCGTCCTCAGGGAAGGAGCTGAGCAGGGTGTCAAGCTCGTCGAGGAAGCATCCCAGGGGCCCTGGTGGACGATAAACAACAACAATAAAGAGTTTAGTAGGATAGGTGATGGAGACGGGGTGGCATTCAAAGGAGGATATAGACAGGTTGGAGAGGGGAATGACTGAGAACTTCCAAGCGGGGAGATAAGCAAACCTGTACCACCACCACGGCCGGATGGCCGGGGGGGTGTGGGAGAAGGAGTAGGCGGACGAGAGGGCAGCAGGAGTAGCGGAGTTGTCAGGGCTGATCCAGGTCTCGGTGAGGGCGAGAAACTGGAGGGACAGGAGGGAGGCATAGGCAGAGATGAAGTCAGCCTTCTGTGTGGCCGACCGACAGTTCCATAGCCCCCCTGAGATTGTGAAGCTGTCACAAAGGGTCAGGGGGGGGTAGGAGAGGTTGGAGGGGTTCCGTTGTCGCGGGAGGGTGCGACGCTGGAAGCGCGTACTGAATGGGAGAGAGCAGACTGTTATGGGGTGCGGGCACATTCTGTGAGGAGCGACGAGAAACTAAACTAACAGCGTCGCTCTGACAGAAAAAAAAAAGAGATCACAGACAGGTGGACACAATAACGTGGTAATTGCACGGATTAGTCTTTACAATTCGCTGCAATCAAACTAACGATGACTCAAAATTAAGAATAACACGGCTAATCAAGATCCGTAATAGCAAAATAAGTACAAAGTAGACTACGCAAAGTTTACGAAACTACAGATAACTAACAGATCAGTCAAACTAACGCGGTAAACTCTAGCAAACCGAAAAATACTAAACACGCCAGAAGTAAACAAACAGCGGATCAATTCAGAACACAGGCAAACACTTTCTCCACTTTATACCTTCGCTCTGACAGAGGTAAAAAGAGATCACAGACAGGTGGACACAATAACGTGGTAATTGCACGGATTAGTCTTTACAATTCGCTGCAATCAAACTAACGATGACTCAAAATTAAGAATAACACGGCTAATCAAGATCCGTAATAGCAAAATAAGTACAAAGTAGACTACGCAAAGTTTACGAAACTACAGATAACTAACAGATCAGTCAAACTAACGCGGTAAACTCTAGCAAACCGAAAAATACTAAACACGCCAGAAGTAAACAAACAGCAGATCAATTCAGAACACAGGCAAACAAAGCAGCAGTTCATTCTGTTGTGAGCTTGCTAATTTATGTAGGCAATGCAAGGGCAAGGGCAACACACATTGAATTATTAAAGTTAGCTACCAGCAAGTTAGCTCTTCAGCAAATGGCTATACTTGCTGCCGGTAACCATTTTACCTAGTTAACCTACCAACTAGTTAACCTTCTGTCAGAGGGTACAGAAGTTATTGTTTGTAAAGACAGAGCCTGTTGCCATTGTAGTTATTTCTGTGGGAGACCCTGAAAAGTGCCAAACACTTTGCCCCACCAACCTGTAACTTAGTGTGCTGCTAAATGAAGAACATGTCTTTACTCCCTGAAGCAAGATTCTTTTACAGTATAAAATTTTAAATATTGTCAAATATAAACTTGCCTCAACCATTGGCACAAACTGCAATGTTAGCAGTTACAAAGCTATAGAGCAATTCCATACAAAATCTGAAAAAAATTGGGACTTTTTAGCAGATTTAGGTCTCAGATTTTCCTCATCATTTTTCACACATTCATTGACCATTCATATGAACAAATGTTTTGTTTTAGTGTTGTAGTACTACAAACTTTGTAGTTTTTGAGATGTAAGGATCCGATTTAGGTCCAAAGTGGCCACCGTCTTCTGTGGCAATATTTATATATCACAATATCTCAGACAAGAAAATAAATAAAGACCTGGATTTGTTGTGGTAGCTAGCACCCTCACACAGAATTCATAAAACCAAAATATCAATCCAATTATGGATAGGGACCATCCCAAAAATCTTTATTTTTTTGTGTAATGGTGTGGGGAATGTTTTCTTGTCACACATTAGGCCCTTTAATACCAATTGAGCATAATTTAAATGCCACAGCCTACCTGAGTCCAACTGAGTGTACTCCAATGGCCTCCACAGTCACCAGATCTCAGTCCATTAGAGCACTGGTGGATGGATGCTTTTTATACCCACTGTATATGAGATTTTTTTTTTTTTTTTTTAACTCCTTCATGGTGAAATTAATTGTTTAATCATAATCCCTGTGTCAATGCGTATTTAGATACAATATACACTCTGGACACCAGGGGGTGCTGGATTTAGTTTCCCTCGGACCAGTGTATTAAAAAGGTTAAAGGTATACTATTCGCTCAGTAGGGTGACTTCCTAAACAAAGTGCTGGAGTGCATATAAACTGCAATTCACTCATCAGCCACACTGGCTTCAGGCGCTAGTTGTTTCTGTCCACCGTCTATGTTAGAAGAAAAATAAAATAATTACACTAGCTAGCTATACCTGAACACAAAAAATGAAACATTGAACACAAAAGGTACTTAGATGTAGAAAACCAGTAAACATTGGAGAGACTTTTTAGAGATGGCCAGAGCTGAAAGTGACTAAGCTTATAAGCACCAATGCTGAGAGGACATCTTAACAGGTGAGCAAGGATGGTTAGCATTTGCTAGGATAGCTATCACCTGTAACAAGCCTAACTCAACATGTTTCTGTAGTTGCAATGGCTACCACCGAGCAGTGGCTGATGGACACACTTGCCACAGCTGATTAGGTCTAGCTATAGTAGATTGTATGGGTCCACAAATGAGTGAATGCCTAAATACTATTATAGGAAATGCAGAATCAAATATATTTACGTATGCCTTTCTATAAAAACAATTGCTTGATATTTCTTGATATCAGTTATGAACGGTCAACTGTAAACATGAGACTATGGTCCAAAGAACTACAGGCACTTCCATTTTCATGTGTTTACTAACACTACTTCTCGTGCAGTGATGTAAAATCGCTTAGTATACCTTTAATGTTCTGCTTATTGGGTTGGTAATTATATTACCAAGCCACAGCTGCAGAGCAACTGTGGCACACTCCTTACAGATCTGATGGGAATTGAAGATTGAATCTAAGAGAATAACTTACTTTCTGCCATGTTTTAGTATATTTTGTAATTTAAATTGATATTCATGCACCCTCCTGCTTCTGCAAGGTCCTTTGATTGACCTGAAAGAGAAGACGTCTACCCTGTACCACCACTGTGTCTTGGGTCTCTTACCACTCCAAACGTGAGACAATATGTTTTGTATTAAAAGGAAAATTACTGAATTTCACAGCTCACATGAAGTTAAAACAAAAACATGACACAATGATCCTAATTTTGTCATATTGAGAACTTTTATTTGACCTGTATAGAAAAGAGGCGACAGTATAGGTTGTAGAATATACATTGGAACCTTATTTTCCCTGATGTATAAAATATGCATCTCACTACGGTTTTTGTATATTCTCTTCATCCTACTACAAAACTAAAATAATTGAAAGAGAAATGTTTTATGTGAACCTTTGTTAGGCTCGTCATCTGGAATAAAACAGTCGCCTAACAATTGAAAGCACTTTCAAATGGCTATAATTAACCTTATAAGACTTGAGTAAGTCTAATGGAATACTGACCAAAACCAGCACCCCCTGGTGTCCCCTTAAAATAAGCATTGATACAGATTATGATTGAACTATGAATCTAACCATGAAGGCAGTTAATAAGGAAGATGACATTTTCCACATATTAAAAACATGCCACCAGCTGTAAAATGAGGAAGCTCTGAGACTGAACAAATATGCCCACATGCAATTTTTCTCAGCTGAAGATATATCCATTATTAGGTTGACATTGTGCTATGTATATGCTCTGTGTGACTATGTCCGCTAACGTAAATATTTATTATTTTATCACTATCAATTCCTGAGATATTGCGATTGGCAGCCACCATCTGCTAAATGGAATTTATGCATGATCTAGCAAGCTAGAGTGTCTTTCAAGCTACTGTAGCTACCTCCATATAACTTATTCTATGTAGCTAGTGCTACTATTATTTATTAGTATTTGTATTCATGTGGCCCAGCCACCTCACTAGTCAGCTAACATTATTTTCACATGCAAACCAAAGTGAGTGGTTGACTGGGCTAGCTGGTCAGGTTGCTATTTGCTGGTTAGTTTTCCATGAAACTGAATATATAAAGATGAAATGGATATAAACATGGTGTATTCAATTTCAAATGCAATCGCCTGCATGTTAACTGAGCCAGACGATACAAGCCGAATTCCACCAGTGTGGTGGAAAAAAAGATATAATGAGGGAGATTTGGACATTGCTTTGATTATGCGACATTAAATTATGTCTTATTGACTGAGGTACTGAGAATGTCTTGGACGAGTGAGTTTTGAATGAGGCTATAATGAATGTAGAATATAGTTGAAGTGGCTGACAATGACAAAAACATTGAAAACATTGTTACTAACCACAGTGCCACCAAGGTCATTCAAGAGGCCAGCAGAAGATTTGCAGCCAATATGAACAGTGCCTGGTCAGTTATAGTTTTTTTTTACTGTCACCCTGAGTTCTTCATTATCTGCCACTGAATCATTGCTATTTGTTCCTATTCAATGTCAAACTGTACAGTATCTGTTGTGATTTGTATTGCTTCTCCCTAATGAAGCATAACAATTCCTTTCTTAATAATGCTATATTGAGTAAATATGACTGATTGATGATCTCTAAGAATGAAAACCCCAAGGCATTCATGTGTTACCCTCCTGAAACCCCACTGTAGTTAAAAATTAAAAAGAAAGTATTCAATATTTGAATCAATTACAGTGATGCGTTGGAAGGAGAGGGTAGTGTTTTCCTTTGGTGAAATTAATAGGGTACTGTGGGTGTTCCTGAGGAATTTCTCCTTCAGTGATTTTTTGGACAAAGGATGTGTCATGTGGGGGAGCAATTCTCAGGAAAGCTCCATGCTGTTCTATGATACTGGGCCCAGAATCAGGCGCCAGGGTTTGTGCAGCCCACACTACTGGCTTGTAGATGGGATGTGTGGGGGGTGATTTCAGGAAAGCCCCAGGCTGTTTCACAGTTGTAGGCCTAGGCAGGAGTGCTCCTCCGCACTTGTCTGTAGGGAAACAGCAATAAGGTGTCCTGAGGAACAAGCCAACGCACAAAACCTGATCACGATGTGAGAATAGCAGTTTAACCATGCAGGGGGAAGGGTGTCATTTTCAGTAGATTAATCTTCAAACATCAGCTATATAATTTGCCACCAATGCATTGTTTTCAAAGACCAATGAAAGAATAAACTGTACACATGCGCTTATCTGTGTAGATGCTTTGTCTTCAAGTAACAAAGTGTGCCAAATTTTCCTCTCTTGCTATTAAAATAGAACATTTTATAGCTGTTTTATGTGCTGCAAATTTATTCAAATAAGCAGTATAGGCCTATTTATCTAAAATCCAAAATATATATTTACTATGAATATTTGCAATTTACAAAAGGGTTGATTTTTTGGCATTGATTTTTTATGATCTCTTCCATGAATAAGAGCCAAAACCATCTTTCTCTTTCAGAATACAACTTGAATGTAAACTCTGTGATTCTGAGTACATGACCACCTAACAATGTACAAGGAAAACATAACTTTGGTGATGCATTTTTATATATATAAAAAAGAATAATAACATTTAGAAATATGATCCCCTATTTATGTATTCGACCCATCAATCATAATTAAAGCATTTGCTTTGTGATTCCCAGAAAATGCACCCAAGTAGATATTTTATTTGTCATTGTTTTTAATTACACATTTTGTCTTGCAGTTAAACACAAGAAAATATCTTCTGAACTGCATGTTCCCTAGGCTTCACTCCTTCTGTACTGCCACTGTATATAAATCAATATTTCCCCCTGTGTTTCCCATTATCACCTACACACATTTTATATGCGATATACATATTTAGTGTATACAGACTTCTGTCATGTCAATTCAGACATGAGGAATGACAGATGCTGCTGTGCAGATCATGAGAACATTCTAACAATGACGGTCTGTTTATGAGTGTGGAACTCAAGAGTCTGACGAATGTCTCTGCCAGCATCTTCAAGAATGGGCAAGCATGTCTTCTGTGTCAAATTACAGAAATTGCAGTATATTTTAACCACTAGAAGAAAAAGGATGGGCAACAAAATGTATAAAGGTTTTTTTCTTTTTTTTGACTAGTCTAGTTTTCCAATACCACATTGCTCTGATTGGCCACACTATTCTCCTACCTGTCAATATATTCTCAATCTTCAATACAGAACCCTCTTGGAAGGGTTCAGTGTAGAGTACAATGCATTAGATTTACAACGCACAGGGATGCTTAATATAAATAAAGATTTGTCAATGCACCATAATGTTATGAAATTTGTGATTATATTTCCTGTAATGTTGGAAAACAATAATTGCTGTTAATCCATAAGAGTTGTACAACCAGATAGATGACACAATGTTTTTTTTGTTTTGGTAATATTGTTACTTTGTCTCTTGAAAGTTTTGAGGAGTTTACGCAAATTATTAAGGCTCAAAGAGGAGAGCATAAAAAGCTGAAACCTGAGAAGGAGAAAATCCTCAGATTTCGACAGCATCGCACAGCACGAGTCAGACTTCTGCATTTCACATTTTTAAAAAGAAAACGATTCAAATGTTAATTAACAGTTACAGTACTTAAAGAAACCGACCTCCAGTGCATTTGCCACCTGTGCCTGAATGAGGCGAAACGGCCCTCGAAGCTGAGAAGTGTTGAGCAAACAGGCCTCAGCACAAGGTGCAATCATCACACCAAGAACCTGGCTCCAATTCGGAAAAATCCATGTCGCTGCTGTGCATAGAATCGTATTAGGTAATGACAGAGTAGGAGGTAATCAAGTTTGGATTGTTGTTATTCAGATAGAGGACAAAAGGAGGTACTGGAATTAAGTAGCTGAGTGAAAAAGAAAAAAAAGACATAAAAAAACCTTGAAAGCCTGAGATAACCAAAACCATATGGTGATGGATCGTATAGCTGTCTTAATTTCTTTTATTTTCACTTGCTTTGAATTATTTTCTTTAAACCTGTTACGTGATGAAAGAGAGAAAGACGTGGATTGTGTTCTATCTGAAATGATTAAGTCAAAGCTTGTAATCATGTCTTTTTAAAAACAGGTCTAGCATCACACACCCCCACCCCCTCCTTCCCCAACCCCCCTTTTCGATGAACATACGAATTACACTGATTAACACTGTTGAGCATTCTCCTGTATTTTCACTTTATTTCAATACAACAGATTGCATATTGTAGCAATGTGAAAATATGTCTCTGGGTGTAAAAATGTTTTTTTTTAATACAGCGCAACAACACGTTGGCATTGTTAACATTGTGCGATGTGTCATAAATGTCCATGTTTGTCACACATTCCAATGAAAGGGATCCACAATGTAAAAATGACTGGGTGTTGCTATGTTGCAAGAATATTGCTATGTTCTGCTGTGTTTATCTGTTGGTCAGAGTTTTAGTATCAGTTAAAGTACTAGAGATAGGACCTGGCTGCTGTGATCTAGTTGTGCGAGGCTCTTTTCCATAATCGCTCGAATGTAAATGGGTCTAAGAATGTAAGAATGAATAAACTGATAGAATTTATTATGAATTTATATAGTGAAAGAATTAAATGTGCTAATAATGCATTACATGACACAGACTGAAAACAATCACACAAAGATATTACAGTTTTGGGAATAGTAGGACACACAACATATTTAGCAGTACTGCAAAAAGTTATCACCTGGTTCAATGCAATGAAATTATTTATATATGCATCCTTTGCTTATATATGCATAATATATATTCTATGTATTAGAATTTCCTCTAAATACATTTGAAGGAGTATTCTTGCATTTTTAACATATTCAATTTTCGACTTACCCACAATGTTGTTGATCATTGAAATACAACCAGTTACTTTTTCCTTTAGCATTATCCACAGATAGATTAATGAATGAGCAGAAAGTGAATCACTTTCGCATCCCCAAACAAATTGTAACACGACCTGTATAGCACAGTAATTATGCCTTAAGATTTTTTTTCATGTTTGAATTATTGTCGTTGCTCATTATTTGTAGAAATGATAATAAATGCGGCGGCACGGTGGTGCAGTGGATAGCGCTGTCGCCTCACAGCAAGAAGGTCTCGGGTTCGAATCCAGGCCGGGGGCCTTTCTGTGCGGAGTTTGCATGTTCTCCCCGTGTCCGCGTGGGTTTCCTCCGGGTACTCCGGTTTCCTCCCACAGTCCAAAGACATGCACGTTAGGCTAATTGGAGAGTCTAAATTGCCCGTAGGTATGAGTGTGTGAGTGAATGGTGTGTGTGCCCTGCGATGGATTGGCGACCTGTCCAGGGTGTATTTCTGCCTCTCGCCCGGAACGCATGCTGGGATAGGCTCCAGCGACCCTGACCAGGAATAAGCGGCTTAGATAATGGATGGATGGATGGATGGATGGATGGATGATAATAAATGTTCAATATGTTTTCCTAGTCTTCCAGCTGGTACTAACTGCCTTTTCACAGATACATTCACCTGGAGTACTCACAACAGGACTGCAGTAGACTGGAAAGTTCCAATAAGAGTATTACAGTTTAGTGAATTATAATGAATGTGTTACCCGGTATCAAATGTAAAGAATAATCATAAGGCATAATAACCTATAAGAGTTTTGTTGGAGTATTTTGAGGGACATTTTCATGCTGTGGAGTAGGCTACGCTGAGTAGTTCCCTATCTACTCTCATTCATTTTAGCTACCATGCCTAAAGCTAAAGGAATTGGCTGTATTGCAGCAAACAATGGTAATATGCACACACAAAAAATAAAGTCTGGACCAATCAACAACATCGTGGGCAATTTGAAAAGCAATTATGTTAAAAATGCCAGAATAGTCCTTTAAAGAGATAGTTGACCCACAGTTGTGAAAGAATATTTTTTCCTGTCAATACAATGAATCATCCAAAGAATAGTTTTTATCAAATTGGCTGTCAATAGAAACAGCGTTTTACACCAAAGGCTAGCTTGTTAGCATTGTCTAAAAAATATATGAGTGTCTGTACCTGAAGGTAGTATAGTTGATCATGTATATAATTTCAGATACTTTAATAGTAGATTAAAAAACTATGCTGAAATTGAATTACTTTCAATTTAGGTCACACTGCTATTCTTGTGAACTGTTTCAAACTGTGCACTTTTGTCTGCAAAAATAACATCAGCTAAGATGCAACAAGTTAACAGTGATGAGTATATGTAAGGAATACATTTCTCCGGGTCCCCGGGATCAAACCCCAGCTGTGACAGTCCAGCTCTGGCTAGGAGTCCCGTTCGGGTGAGAGGGGAGGGAAGCCAGCATAAGCTCAGTGCGTATAAGAGTGGCTCTGTGTTACAGTCAACAGCTTGGTGGGTTCCATCATGGAGGAGACGGTTCATCCACTTTTTTACTGCTGGTCCCAGGGCTGTGGTGGCGAGATTGTAGTATGAGGGAGGGATAGTTGAAGTAAAATGATGGTACAATTTGGAGAAAAATGGGAAAAAAATCTGAAACATTTTTTTTTTTTTTTTTTAAGGAATGAACTATGACAAGCTGTGTATTCTCAGGGTTTAAACACACGCCTGGGGTGGCGCTGCGGCATGAGGCTGAAAGCTGAGTGTGGCTCCCACCTCTGAAATATGTATATATCCTGAGAACGCAGGACTTGGAGTGGTTTATTTTACTTATGCCGCTGCTACTTGCCACAAAAAAATATTAAAATGTAAAATTATTCAAAATTCAAACCATTATCAGGTCAAAATGATCATACTTTGGAATGTGTAAATTCCCCAAGAAATATAGCTCCTCATTTGCCTAGGTTCAGGAAGAGATGAAAGCGTTCATTACTTGCACAGTAGATGGCACCAAGAGGCAAAAAAATATAAGCCAGAAAATAAAATGTGAAAATTGTGTAAAGCTGGAAAAAACAATTGTAAATGGCCATTTATTCCAGTCACATCCTTGTTCTCAAGAACACAGACAGAATTATAGCAAAACTCCTGTTAGCTTGAGTTAAGGGAATATAAAAAAGTTAACAGCGCTAATGTTAGATAGCTAGCTAATATTAATGACCTAACTTAACAAGCTTGTAAACTAGCGAAGTACAGTATGTTGTCGTAGCGAGCTAACTTAAATAGCTAGCTAGCTAGATTAGTTACCTACCGATGGATAAAACCAGCTTGCTATCTGAGTTCATGGGACTCATACTGTAGCCAAGGAGGTCGAACAAGTTGATAGTGCTAGCTTTTTAGCTAACTTTTCTTACCAAAGGGAAAGATCTGTCTAATTGTTCCTCCTATAGATTAATAGCACTTCTCAATATTGATAAAACATTATTCAGTGGTATCATAGCAGAACATCTCAAAAGAATGATCACAACCATTATTAACACAGATCAAACAGGATTTATTCCAAAAGGGCAGCTACAGCATAATATTAGGACTCTCAATATATCAAGCTACTCAAATAAAGCTACAAACCCTCCTGATAACCTTGGATGATGAGATGGTGTTTGACAGGTCCTGTGGCCATTTATATTGGAAACATGTAGGATTTGGTTCTCACAACAGTTTTAATATATGGCTATGGGTAATGTACAATAGACCAAAAGCAAAAGTATGATTAAATGGAACTCTTTCAGAAGATTTTGCATTACGCAGAGGTACAAGTCTCCATAATTTTTCTCTCTTTGTATTAATGTTATTATTTTTTTTTTTTTTTTGTTTCTGATTTTATCCCATTTTCTCCCAATTTGGTAGCCAATTAGACCCGCTATTTTTTTTTACGTCAATCTCCCCCTAGTAATGTTCGCTGCCGTAGTCCTGCGACCGGTAGTGACGAAGGCGAAGTGACGCCTCTTCCGAGACGTCACTCGCCAAGCCGTCGACCGAACCCCGGTACTTACAGGGCCACTCTTATACGCAGCGAACGTCACGTCGGCTTCCCTCCCCCCTCCCTGGGGCGGACAGCCAATCGCCGCCCCCTGGTGGCACTCCCGGCCAAAGCCGACACTTGGCGAGACGGGGAATTGAACCCCGGTCTCCTTGGTATTAATGTTATTTAATCACACCACCTCTTTGGCTGTTTTTGTATTTTATTTTGTTTACAACGTGATTGTGCAGACAGCTCCCACGCATTCACAAGCCTGGTAGGTAGCTGTTGTATATTATAGCGAAAATAAACTTTTTGTGATTCATGTTGCTGAAAGTCTATGGAAAATAGATGTAAAACTCGTAACTTTAGTAATTTTTATGTAAAATACGCAACTTTAGTCTTGTTTTAATCCTTAGACTATTTTGTATTTAGCTATGTCTAATATGACTGTGTATTTTATTTTATTTCATATGAAAACGTAAAAATTGTCAACATGCCATAACTCAAACAGGCGTTTTGGCGTGGTGCAGCCTGTATTTTTTCTACATTTTTATCTTAAAAACTGATACCGTGATATACCGAAAACCATGATATTGAGTAGTATGATTATCATACCATGAAAATGTCATACCGTCACAGCCCTAATAGTCAACTGTCTGGATACAAACTGAATGCTTCAAAAACTGAGGTTCTGGCTATTGAAAACCCTGTTAATTCCAATATTAAAAGTTAGGGATAAAATGTTACTACATTTCTCATGGCATGGAAAGATAGCAAGAGTTAAGAGTTAAAATATGTGAACTCCTGAAATATCAAGGAGGGTTCAGTTTCCCTAACCTACAAAACTATTACTATGCAGCACAAATACAACCACTTATTATATGGATGAATAATAATTTTGAAACTAAGTGGAGGAAAATGGAAATTGATGAAAGTGAAAAAATATAGACACATTACCACTTCAAGACATAAGAAAACCAACTTAAAAAAGGTAGATAATATCTGAGTAAATAATAAAATGAAAATCTGGAATACTCACTGAAATTGGGTGAAGAACAAATACTCCTTAGAGAGATGGCAAAGGACCCAGAATTTATTTACAGGTCAATAGATTGTACATTCCAAAAATGGTCACAAATGGGTCTCTCTAAATTTGGGCAATTTTTTAATAAAAGGGACGTTATGTCATTTGAACAAATAGCCCAAACGTATGATGTTCCACACAAAAATTGGAAAAGATAAAAAAACTTCCTTAAATATATAGCCATTGACTCAGTTTATTCTAATATATTTTCAGAATTAAGTAAAAGTAAAATGCTATATTTCAATAATATATACAATATTAGAAAACAGTGGTAAAGTAGAAACAATAATAGCAGAATTAAAATGGGAAGAAGAATTGCAGATATGTATAGAAAAAGATGAATGGAAAAGTATCGATAATATACATAAAACCAAAAGCTCAAGTTTCTCGAGGGAATATATGTGGAAGTTTCATATGCACTATTTTACAACTCCTCTACAACAAGCTATATGACGGTTCCAAGACCCCAGCCTGTTGGAGAGACTGGAGAATCACAGGCAAACTATACTCATATATTTTGCCATTGTCCAATGATACAGTTATTCTGGAAATATATGCACAAAGAAGTGACTATGATTTTGAACATTAATTATGACTATAACCCTTACAGCTAAAAAAGTTTATTTCAAACGTTTTAGTTAGCAATGGCTAGCTTGTCAGATGTTTTGAGTAACTTACAAAGACGTTACTAGCCAGACATGTTTGCAACCTATGTAATAGATAACTTACGTAACAGACAAATGTTAGAAAAGTTCTCTAGCTAGCTAACTAGCACTAATTACTCCAAACTTGATCAACCTCTACGGTATGGTTTCAAGTTAGAAATATCACACAAGCCAAGTTGGTGTGGGAGTTGCTGTTGCTAAGTTTGCTTAAAAAGGCAGAAGTTATAGAAGCTGGCTGGCTAACTTACTAACTATATATTTCTGGGTATGTTAGAAATTCCACTAAATTATTGCAATCTTTGCTTTAAGCAAATGAGTCCTGTTGTTTTAGCAAACTCCTGCACAGGTTTTCTGATTATGTTCCTGTGAACCACACAGAGAACATAATAATGTTACAGTGAAAGTGGCATCCCAATTAAAGTGGCGTCCAAATGAATACACAAGCCATTAAACATTCTATTTCACACTAACATTCTATTCACAACTGAAATTAACAACAAAATGTTAAGAACAACAACATAGCGCTACAACAGTGTTGTTTAATTGTATTTTACTTTTGCCCCAGAACTGAAGTACATGTAGTCCTCCAATACACTTGCCTCCAAGCCAGTGACTATTTTCCACACCGCACTACATGAGAGCTAGTATCAATTTGATGAGAGACATCTTTCAATGATGACTGGTAGCCTACAGTATGGTGCCTGGCACATATTTGTGAGGACATAATGCAGTGTTATCCTGAGGAATCTTCACCCTACCACTGGCATGGCGGATCCAATTATGTCCCACCTCTGCAGACCCCCAGTCATGGTTAGCTAATTACATAGCCCAGGCTCAAACCTGCAATATCCAGGGTATATGGCCCACCTTCACTTGCATTGAAAAAAAATCATTGTCTGAGACCAAGATGGCCATTCAGGAGCAGCGTGAGAGAAAAAGGAAATAATGTGGAGTCCCAAAGGAAGGCACAAACACACAGCATGAAAGAGAGGCCTCTAAGGATTTTCCCTAGGTTTTCACACCTTGCCCCCTGCCTAATACAAATGAGATGCAACACAGGTTATCCATTTGAGGTATCGAGTTGGTACAAAGATCAAGTATGCTCTGCCATTGTGCAGCTTTAGGAGAATTGTCGGGGGACAGCGACTAGTTTTTTCTATCAGCCACATTTATTGTTTATTGTTATCTACGATACCCTCTACAGATTTATTCTTGGATGTCACTATCGACCTCATCACTGTTTAATGTATAAACAACTTCATTGCCTTTGTTTGACAAACAGACAGCGACAACATTGGTTCCAGTTTTTTTTAAGACTACATTTACACCATCTGATAGAAGTGACCCAATTCCCTGTGGCACACATCGGATATGTATTATGCACGTGTAAACAGGAAAAAAGCACATGGAATCTGATATTTTCAGATCTGTTTTGGGCCACATTCATATGTGGAAATAAATCTGATACGAATCTGATATCTGCAAATGCGACTGCCATCTAAATGCACAGATCGGAATTTCCCTATCATTCCGATTCGCACGTCATTCAAAACAACACTCATATACTTTTTCGCATTTGAATGACGTGTAACGTTTCACGTGCAGAACCAGAAATATACAGGGAATGTATTGCAACAAAACTGTTTTTGAAGAGATTTCGACAGACATCAGATCAAGCGACAATTATCACACCTTCACACAAAAACTTAAGTCTTGGATGAAAGGAAATCAAGGCTACTCTCATTAAACCTTGTAATGTTGTAAATAGGAAGTGTCTGTTTATCTGGCCTACGCTCTTTTTATACTCTCCTATATTTAAATTAAATGTACTGTATGAATCTATAACTGTGTTGTGTCAATCTTTCACCTGCCAAGGGACTACATAAAAACTAGCTGTCGAGCTAACTCTGGTAATGTAGCCATTGACGCTTTTTAGGAATATGTTGATTACTATGTGCTGTCCCTTTTAAATAAATTAAATAAAGAAATCCTACATACTGCGTCTTTAAATATAATGTTTAAAAATATAAAACTTAAATTTACATTTACATTTGCCAGTGCTCGTTACATTTTTATATACGACTATAGACAGTATGGCTGTGCCGGCGTGGTTGTTGTTCACTTCCGTATCGGTAACCAAACCCTTGTGTACGCATGCGGGTTGTTCCCAGTGTAAACCATGTAAACACAGGTATCAGATACGAAAGTTTAAAGTTTAAAAGTAGATGTAAACAGGCAGTCAAAAAAATCTGATGTAGTCAAAAAATCGGAACTGGGCATCAAGGCCTGCAGTGTAAATGTAGCCTAAGTGTATCTACCTGACTTGCCCAGTGTGTCAAAAAGGGGTGAAAATGCCAAAGGGGGACAATAATTTTTATACCCACTGTATGTGTGTATCCTTCCTATGGTTGTTCTTGGTGTGTATGTGTGAATGTGGGTTTTTTTGTCCGAATAATCTGACACTTTTCTCCTGTCATAATGCAATATTTAACAACAACAAAAAATGTTTTAAGTGAGAGATAATGGTTGACAAAAGCCAAAAAAGACAGGAAATTCACACAAGCACCTGACCATTATCTTGACCTATACACTGACAAGGCTTCCAACACACAATGCTTTGATACCTGCTACTGGTACTGTTACTATGTTGGTCTACTTCAAACAATGTACTCACCACTGGGCAGGCTGCTGGGGATTCAATCAAACCTTCTCTTTGAATCAACACCCAAACAAATTATTTTCAAGGGAATGCAGGACTTAAAGAGTGCTTACTTTTGGCACTGCTCATTTTTATTTGACACTGGACTTAAGCAAGGGCAACTGCAAATTCCCTTGTCTTCAGTGTCCAGGGAAAGTCTGCTTTTTCTACTCTGTTTGGTTTACACTAATTTCTGACCTTCACAGGGGCCCCAGCCAACTTCTGGCGGCTAATGGTTGAACTTGAAAATCACACTGGGGCATGGTGCTCACCAGTCACATCAAAGTTGTGTTCTAGTAGGTAATGGTAGCTATCAAAGAAAAGTGTAAAACAATGTCTAAAAAGATAGGCAGCAGACAACAAGTCTAGTAGCAAGATGCCAATTGGAGTACCAGTTGAACGTGACAGTGCTAGCTCCTCTGACGGTGTTGTGAGTGCAGAGGAGAGCCAGCCATCTGTCGCTCCTTTGGCTGTGGTGGGTGATGATGATGGCTGCAGTGGTAGTACTGATAAACATCGGTTGTTGTAATGAGATCCCACTATGAGTCACCGATTAATTCTAAATTGTGTCCAACAAGTGGCACCATTGTGTGTCAAAGGAGTTAAGTGGTGAAGTTGGGTGTCCAGGAGTAGGTTAAGTGGCAGGGGTGGGTATCAAGGGAGTTAAGTGGTGGAGGTGGGTATCCAGGAGTAGCCTAACTGGCGGGACGTGGGTATCAAGGGGTAGTAATGTAACACACTATTCAAATACAGTGGCCGTCTCGTTAGTTTAAACACATCATCACTCATGAGCCTAAACTAATAAAGGGTGCTTAACTGGGGTACAATCATTTTCACTTTATTGACTCACTGAATTAACAGACTTAACATTAGTAGCTAATGAACATTAATCTAGCTAGCTAGTTGATACCCGCTAATGGTAACATTAGCTAGTAGTTATCAAACATTATCGTAATTCATACAATAAATGACTAACAAATGTTTTCCTGACATTACTGCACAGACACTCATTGCTTCTCCCATTACAATTTTAGATGGTTCTCTGGAGTACGATAGTGACATCACCGCTGAAAACAACTTCAAGCTATCACCGCTAAAATAATTGCCATGCGAATACATGAGAGATTACATTGCAGTAATCATGTGTTGCAAATTATTTCTTTAAAACGGCTCATGAAAATAAGTGGTATGTCCAAGATGCCCCATATATTCTTTGCCTGATATTTCCGATTCTAAGTTACCCCAAAAAAACCAAATTGGATCAACTAGCTGGTAACATTAACATTAGCTAGTAGTCATTCAATTCATAATTGATCATAATTTATACAATAAATGACTGTAACAAATGTTTTTGCTAACATAACTGTGCATACATGCTTAAATAATATTCATTAGCTACTCTGTTTCATAAGCCTTGCTAAATGTTGGTCTAATCTGACCATAATATCTGACTGTGTCTCCAATCGGAGATCTGAATTTGAACTCTGATTGGAACTGGGTGTTATGGTCAGATGAGACCAAAATGTACCTTTTTGGCCAGGCACACCAGCAATGGGTTTTTGTGTCGGAAGAAGATACATACTATGTTGAAAAGCTCCTATACCTACGCTGAAATATGGTGGTGGATCTTTGATGTTAAGTGGGGTTTTTGCATCTACTGGTCCAGGATCGCTTCTTAAGGTCAATGAAATCATGAAAGTGCCAAGACATTTTGGCCCAAAACCTGGTTCCTCCTGCCAGGAAGCTGAAAGTTGGCTGCAAATTGGTCTTTCAGCAAAACAATTATCTCAACCATATCTCAAAATCAACCAGGAAATAGTTAACTGACCAAAACATTACTGTTTTGCAATGGCCATCTCAGTCTCCAGACTTGAACCCAATCGAAAATACAGTATGTGGTTTGAATTGAAGGGGGCACAAGCACAGACCAAAGGATCTTGAAAGGTTCTGTATGGAGGAATGGTCAAAGATCCCCCAATATGTTCACCAATCTCATAAAATACTATATAGGACTATACATTAATGCAGATTTATTTTTATTTAAAATAATTATTATGGGTACCAATAATTGTAATTTTTGATTATTTTCATCAATGGTGCGAATAATTCTGGACCTGACTGTATGTTATCCCACCCATTGATGCATGTTGACAGATTTCACATTTCACACCACAGAGGAAATGTGCCAATATTAATTAATGACAATAAATACATGTTGAAATAAATAATTAAATATTTTACATGTAATTATTTATGTTGACATTACACTTTTTATTTATTTAATAAATTAATATTGGCACATTATTTCCTCCATAGTATGTATTATAAATTGTTTTCTACGACGCGCAGACAGGCAAGGGTAGGGCCTATCTTGTGATGAGAGGCCGCACATCATTGCTGCGTCTTTAAGTGCACGTTACGACAAAAAGACGCAATATTTCAGGTTGTGATAATTATGGGAGATGTTCTGCAAATGTCAATAGTGTGAACGTCTTGTAGTGTTTCCGCGGCATAAGGCTGATTTGATCTGACTAAACATAATGTTAACAATGTACCCTTAAAGTGGTTAAGTGAGTTTTATTGAATCCAGGGTAGAGAGTTAGTTCAACCCCAGTTATTTATGCAAGCTGCAAATTCCAGAGGCAGTTCTGTCCAAAATGGCTCAAAAAGTCCAGCAAACTCATCCAAGCAATTACATTCACAGATGGTAAATCCTTCCAGGTTCTTGTAGGTCTTCATAAGTCATGTTTTAAGTTAAGGGACAGGCTTGTCTCATCTCTGGACGATACCCCCTTTTTGGACAGATTTCCCAGTGTGCAGCCACAGCATTCTCACCCCCAGCACAATTCAAATAAAGTGCCTGAAGAACAGAACGCCGGGGGGCGTGGTCACAGACACACCCAAATGTAGAGAGTGATGTAGACCTGAGGCGCAGTGCAGTACACTCACTCGGGGCAAAGGACAACCCAGCAGAGTGTCGTCACCCTGGCCCCACGATGAACATGTCAACCGCTCACATCCAATGCCACTTTGGGTAGAAAGACCGTGGCCATTTGGGGAGACGTGAGGAACAACAACAGAGCTACGGCGCGCCTGCTCCCTGACACCTCCCTAATCTGATAACGGATGGGGACAGGTTGTGTTCCCTGTACCTGGCAAGTGTCTCCCAACTTGTGCGCATGGATTTATTGGGATAAGGCCCGTCTTGGCAAACTCCAGCGTCCCCCTTGAGAATAGTTAAAGGGTGATTAATCATTGTTTCCGAGCGGAATGTGTGGGGAAGAATGGAAAAGCGGCGTTTCACACCTCTGAAGCAATTAATCCCCGTGATCTCCGCCAGGTTTGTCTTGTAGATAAGTCAGGGTACAAAACTGTTCCTAATTTATCAACCCGCTCATGCCATCCGGTATAAAACACACAATTTATTTCATATCATTTATAGTCAAATTTTAAAAGAGTGACTTTGCCACATCTAAGTATGTCCTATATTGGCTTCATGTAAACTAAGTACCCGAGATTACAATGGGAATCCAGTTTTATTGTGCACATCTGGTCGAGTCACAATGCATTTTCTCATCCGCTGGCTGGATTTTTTAGTGAATGTGGCATAAATCATTTTGCTAATCAGAAACATAAGTGACGTGAAGCCATCTTCTCCTCTCTGAACAAAGGAAAAACATATGGCTTCAAAGGCAGCCGGCTCTTTTTATTTCCAAGGTATATAACCTGAGCATAAACCAACATTATTGGTTTGATTTGCATTTTTGTTTCATATTCAGGGGGAAAAAAATTGTCATGTAAGACTTGACTAATAAAAAGAGCACCACCACTGTGGAAGGAAAATTGCATATCCTATTGCTGCGACTGTGTTTGATCCACAGCACAAATGCATTTCCTTCAGATGTAGAAGCCTTTGCTTCATTGTCTTACGGAGGTTTTGAAATTACCCATCAAATTATACAGATACAATTCACAGATGTATTTTTGTCACACTTATAAAGTTTCATGTTCATCACTGTGGCTTTGCAAATACAACAAAGGATGAACAAAACACAGACATGACTAAATATATTTCTTGAATATGGGCATAAACATTGTACCTTTTTAAAATCATATTCGCCTTCTAAAAATGGGAAGTAGGTAGACACATGCCAATAATAGTAAAATTCTGCTATTTTAATTGCATCATTACGTTCTCAATATTAGCTGCCGTTCCTGCCAATATCAATATTCCTATAGCATGTGGGGAATACAGATGACCTGCGGTATGTGTGGGTACTCCATGAGTGCCTTCATGCCTGGCTCATCCCGGATACCCGCTGTGAAGGGAATGGGAGGTGGGTTGGAGTGCGGCTCGTCTTCCTAATGTCCCTCAGTATTCCCGTAATTACTGCCGGATCCTCTTTGGATTATAACGGCAGATCTGAATCAGTAGCTGCAGCACGTAGGACCTGATAGGTCCAGGGGGAAAAATCAAACTACTTGTGAAAACTGATACTTGTGTGTGTGTGTGTGTGTGTGTGTGTGTGTGTGTGTGTGTGTAAGGGAGGGGGAAGATGGAGAGAACGCATTCTTATGGTACTTGTGTTTTATGAGAGTGAATGGAAACGTACATGCTGGTGTACATCTATGGCAGGAAGTATTAAGTCCACTTGATCGGAGGTGGTTGTGTTACCGATGTTAAAGCATCATCAGGACATGGTGACAAAGCCTCTGGATCAAGTGTCTGGTCGGGCCATGGCTTTTCTTATTGGCCAGTTGAGCTTCTGTGCTGCTATTATATTCATCTTATTAAATGTGTTCCCTCATGCAGAGTGGCCTACAGAGTGTCACTAGACAAAATGTCAGAGAGCAAAGTTTACATTCACCAAGCACAATCTATAGGGTTGTACTAAAACAAGTAAACCTCTTCCTGTGATACCCTGAAGTGATTTATAATGCACTTGTACATACAAGTGCAAAGTATACACTAGTGTAATGCCAGAATGTCATGTTCCAAGAGAAAGCACAGCCTGATAATTCATGATAAACAAACCAGTATCCACTATCAGCAATGAAATTAAATCCAGTCATAGGTCAAAAGTGCTAATTTATAAATAAGGTGTGAGTTTCACTCCAACTTTACAGTTTTTATTATTCTGTACAGTTCTTATTACTTCTAGATGGGAAGTAATAAGACACACTCCTTTAGATGCTGAGGAAAGGTGGTGAGTGACCCTGCTCTTTTGATGGTGTTGGGTAGCTCATTACCCTGTTCATGGGCCACAGAGTTTAAACAACAGTGCAAAAGTTAAGAAGTTAAAAGAAATGTAATTGTGACATTTTTAAAACTCTCAAAACGTTTGCCTCTGCTTTGATGAAACAGTCCTGGCTGGTGCAAGGCTGTACGTTGTAAATTTGATGTTTTCTTCTGTATTTCAGTCTTTGTCAGCATTAATTCATAAAAAACATCAGTAGCAAATTTATGAAACCTGCCACTTACATCCACAATTAAAAATCTGCATCAGTGTGAGTCTACTGTTAATGATGCCTCTGGCACAGGATTGCCTCCATGTGTTGGCAAAAAGTGCAGGAGTCTTAAAAACACTAAACTTTTATTCTGCATAAATGTCTTTGATCAATTAAAAACACAAACTGTATATTTCCCTTGAATATGTAAATGTGCTGCCTATACATGGAGGTAATATCATTGTTCAGCAATTTGGCCTAAAGCATGGCTTGATTCTCTCCCCACAGTAAACCAGATCTGATATGCATGCCCTTTCTTTTCTGAAAGGACGATAGCTCAGTACTGGCTCATAGACAAAGATGACATAAGGTATTTTTATCATTTTACAGCTTCTGTGTTTATTCTAAGTAATTATGTTTTTGTTGTTCTTTCTTAAAACCACATGTGACTAACTAACTACCTATTGTTATATTTAGTATTAATACTATAAAACAGCATGGATATTTAGCAGAAATGTCTAGAAAAACACAGAAAGTGTGCTTATGCATACATATTTTCTTGATATATTATTGATAACATATCAAGGTACTGTAGCTAGCTAGTAATTACAGAAGATAATTTGTGTTTACATCTGTAGTCAGACATACAGTACAAAATGTCATTCTTTTTCTTCTCCTTCTTCTTCTCATTTTTATTGTTAGTTTCTATGGGTAAACAAATATGGTGAAGTAGAAGTCACATTTATTAAGACTTGTAAAATCCATTTATATGATTAATATACCAACCTAGCTCCAAGGAATATTTGAAGTGAAGTCATTTAGTAGATTATTTATATAGATTATAATGTATTCAATATTTGTGGTTCTGTAATTGGGTAATGGTAAGAATGTGTAAAGGCTTATTTATTGTATCTAACAGTTGTAATCAAAAATATGGTGCAGATTATGCTCAAATAATTTTCTTACAATTTTTGCAATTGTTTTTTTTCAGTCTTATGAGGCTGTTCCATCAATGGCAAGGATTATACAACTATAAAAAGGACAATAGAGGTTGCCTTTTGTGAAACAGAATTGATTTGGGGGGGTGACATTTTTATAAGTAAACAGTTAACTCCCATCATCTGCGATCTAAAAAGATCAGAGGCAAATAAGGGCGCAAAGGGACTTTGCGACACTCTTAATGGTTTCTGTGTACATATGGTAAGGTACCGCTACTTAACAATTAGTAACTGCTTTGATGGAACTAAATTGCATTTTTAAGATCCCATCAGGAAGTCACTTCACATATCTGTATTAATGCATTCAGGGCTGGAGAAGGGAAGATAATTTCCCAGCTTAAATATTTAATTCAAGCTTAAAATTTAGTCCGTAATTAGAGCTCCCCAATGCGGAGAGCACAGAGTTTGTCCATTTTAATTAGATTGTTGTTTACCTATTAATTATATATCATATCTTGTCATATAGTTTTGATGTTAACAGATGGTGCGGGGAGATACCAGGGGTTAGAACAGAATAAGATTCCACATGATTTATTAAGCTGTGCTTTATTAGTGAGATTCCTGCACTAATCACATTACTGTGCAGAACCTCAACTTCCTCAGATTAAGACAATTTCCTCGGTTATTGTTTTGCGGTGAGGCAGGGGGGTTGTGCACACAGGTAGCATCTGCCTTATTGCTAAACAAATTATATCCTACAGAGATTTTTCTTTCCCAGTTTGGAAGAACTGGAATGTAAGATGATGCAAGTACTATAAGATAACTTTGTGATTGGCTTTTAGCTATGTGTAGCATCACATCCTCTTCACTTGTTATACTGAGTTGATATGCTATTTTTGTATTACAGATCATATGTATTGCTGTACCAGCATGAGCACGTCAATGTAAATCTATTTTATGAAGTATATTTCTATTGCTTGTTTGTTTTCCCAAAAAGATTTGATCAAACCTTCCTTGTTTATACATTAGCTATGTCTATCAATGCCTTTTTGTTTGCTCTGAGACCTCCTGTATCAATTGAACTGTTTGTATCTGGGTAATGAATTAATTGCCTCAGTCAGTGATAAGAAAAATATATTTTCCTAAAAACAATTTCATAACAACATGACATGACACAGGGGATTCAGGAAAACTCTTTGTTTAATTCTCAATTGTTTTGTAAAGCCTTTTCTTTGAGTCATGCTAGATGTGTAGATGAATAGCATATTTGTATTTAGTAAAAAAATAAAAATAATTCAGCATATATATTTTTTATGAACTGATCGTCTCACCAATACAGATCCCGATGTCATGTATCTGCATTCAATCGAATGGTGCACTTTCCTTGGAAAAACTTGTGAGTTATTTGGGGCATCTGTCTCCGTCTAGTTGTCTCTGTTTTGTTTCCCTGTTTTATTCTGGGCTGTATATCTGTGTGATTGTTACTGTTGTGCCTCCTGACGATTGACCGTGATTGATGGACGTAATCCAGGACATCTCGATCGACAGCTGTTGATAGCTCCGAAATCGAGAGGTGCATCCAGAGCGTAACAATGAGTTCATTGCTCTCGCTGTTCGGTTGCCAGCAGCGCCTGATGGAGAGGCACCTCATGAATTTTAACAGTGGCCACGGCCTTGAACTGACTGAGAGAGGGGTGAACGGAGAGCACTCTGCATGTTAGACCATTGTGGGAAATGCGTTAGCGTCTGTGCAAGAGAGAACGGGGTAGCGGAGTAGAGAGCATGTGTTATTCTGCTTAGTACAGGTTGATTGAGTGACACCTTTTAGGTGGTTTTTTTATCAGGTTTTTTGGACCATAGCTTGCTCCTCCTCCTTGAAATATCATCTGATTGTGTGAAGTGTGGGTGGCAAGAGGTTGTCGGTCAACACTCAGCTGTTCAGGCGCGAGGCAAAGTGATGGTTCAAGAGAATAGGTGGTGTAGCAGAATGGATTTACACAGGCTTTATACTTTACTGTGGGACTTAAAAGTGTGGGACTAAAAATAAAGTGCTTGCAAACAAAACAGAGGTGTGAGTGCAACAAAATGAGAGACAATTGTATAAGCTCTACTTGTAATGTATAGTCATAAAGTACATTAAGTCACAGGCAGATTTGTTTTCTTAATGTATTCTCTTGTTCATTTATTTGGTAACTAACCTTTCTTTTAGTTGGTTTTTACTCTTGAATGTAAAAATAATAAACTTGAGTTTTTTTTGTCTGTAGTTGTATGTTTGTGTTTTTTTCTTTTCACGTCTCTCTGAGAAAAAGGAACTAAGGGTGATGGTAGTTTTTTTAGGTACAAAAAAATAGAGGTTTATACATGCTCGCTACCTACATTCATATTTAAAATTTGTGATATTTGTATGCATAAGATAACATTAGGATCCCTGTACAATGTTAACGAACATTAGTATTCTGTAGCAGCAGACTTATCCCCAGCTTAATTAAGGTAAATTCAGTGTTCTCGTTCGACATTTGCTGAATATAAGCTTAAAACAAGTTGTGGTTATTGGCATCTGTTTATTTTTTATATTAAAAAAAGAAAAACATTATACTGGGTGGTTTGGCATCTTCCTATTTTGTGTTTGGGCCTCATATTATGGGAATTCTCAGTTTGCACAATGATTAAATGCTTAATAAAAAATTCATTGTTGTTGCCAACATCTGTATTGTAGGACTAACGGCTCACTGGAGTGTGTGAGGCTTGTAAAGTTTCCAAACGCGTTGTTGAGAACCCTGGAAAGTTCACCGAAGAGTTTGTCTTCCTCATTACCAAGCTACTTCTGCGTCTGCGATTAGACAGAGAACATCTTTAATTGCTTTAAAATCTGAATGCATGATAAGAATGGATTAATTTGATTTTTCTGTTTCTACAAGTAGCAGATGGTTTATGTCTTAGGAATGCTCATGTTGTAAAATGAGATCCCCAGCTTGTCTCTGATTGGTCACTGTTAATGAAGCATGCTGTGCTGATTATTGATTTAGAAAATGAGGATGACACGAGTATTGTGTGTGTTGCTGTAATAAATTAAAGAGGAGCTTTTTTAATAGCTAGCAGAAACACAACTTAAATAACATAAAATATTTGCTTTTCCATTCAGGTGGTCTCTGGCCCTTCAAAGCAATTTTATTGTTTATTAAAAAGATGCACTGTTATAGTTGCCGCTAACAAGCAGATGGTCGACTTGACTTATTTGTGTTTTGTGTTTCTGAATGACCGATCAGATGCATGATGGGAAATTCAATGAGCTGCTTGTCAGAACAGAAACAATGCAATTCATCGGAGGGAGCCCACCAGAGCTCTGTATGTTTCCCTCAACCCCCCCTTCCCCCTCCCATTTTTTAAGGTTAGTAATTTTTAGCGTTATTATGGGCTGTTGGAGGAGCAGCTGTCCCTGAGTCCCCTTCCTTCCGAATTAATATCTTCACACTGACAAGCTGCTGGTAGGGAGACAATTTGCATGGAGAAATTCAATTCTGTGATGGAAATAATGTGCCAGCACCAGGGGGATTTGGGTCTCCTGGAAGATGGAGAGAGGGTCCAGGTTCTGGTTCTGGGGAGGGTCGTGGTTGGGGGGGGGTTGCTGTGCAGATAACTGAGGCTTTGAAATCTGCTTTATTTCTGGAATGGTTTGTGAAGTGGAATCTGCCGGTTCATTGTGGTTTGAGAGCTGAATCTGTGTTGGATCCATTGGTTTTGGATTAAGCACTGGGCTTGGCCATCTATGCATGTATAGGAAACTAACAAAATAAAGGAAACACTTGAGTAAATGAAGGGTTCTGGCGGCTCTGTTATGGTGGGGGGGCATTTTCCTGTCATTATTTAGGTCCACTCAACCCCTTAGAAGGCAAGGTAAACATCAATAAATACAAAGCCATTCTGAGTGATTACCTTCATCCTATAGTAAAGCATTTATATCCTGATGACAGTGGTCTCTTCCAGGATGAAGCTGGAAGAGTGGCTCATGGTGACCCTGTTAAGACAATTTATGTTAGTGTTTCCTTTATTTTGGCAGTTACTTGTATGTATACAGAGGCATAACTTTGATTTCAAATGTGGGTGGAGGGGGGCATTTTTATGGGGGGTCTGGGTAGCTAGCCTATGACATAACTAAGTTATATACCTAATTCTGCTGGCTAGCGAGCTATAACTGAGAAGATTGCTAGCTAGCTAGTTAAAGTTAGCTAGCAAGAATACACAGACACAAAGTCAAATGCTTCAAAGTATTTAATTTAAAATAATTGTTACATATTTATTTTTATAATAATATAGCTCTCATCACCTTTCAGTTATCTAGCAGATACACTGACAGTCATATACAACATTGGCATGATGCTCCAAACTCTCTAGCTTCGCTTGTACTGTCTACGAGGATTGAATGAAGACAGCTAAAAACGTACTCAAATTATCTCACAGAGCGGCGGGACAAGATCGTTGCTGGATGTTTGAGTTGGATGCACCTGACGTTAAATGTACTTGTATGAGAGGCATATTTTTCTGCATGGTCTGAGTGCCATTCCAGGGTGTCTTGGCACCAGCTACATTTCAGGAAATGTTCAATGCTGTTTTACGAAAGAAAGTGGTGGGGAAAAATCTGTCTTTTCTCACAGTGCTGGAGATATGTCCCCAGTGTCCCTGATGAAGATTATGCCCCTGTATTTGCGTATATATTATACAATAAAGAAGGCTGTATAAAATTTTAAAAATACAGGTATACTATGTACAGATCAATGGAATCATGAACACCAAACAAGAGAAAACTAGTTCCCTCTGCCAGGAAGATGAAACTTGACCGCAAATAGATATTTCAGCAAGACAATGATCCCAAGCATACCTCAAAATCACCCAGGAAATTGTTAATCTGCTACAAGACAGAAATTCCATTTTCAAATAGTATGGAATAATAAAATAATATGAATAATAATAATAATAATAATAATAATAATATAATATGATGCAGGAGACCCCTGCTGGGGGGAACTTCAGGTGCTTCTATTGCCAAGCAAGCTATTCAACATAGTTGAAATATAACATTTCGCATAAACATATAACATAAAATAACCTTAATCTTAAAATGGCTTACATTTTTAAATTATCAATATTGGAGTCAATGTCAACCTATTTTCCCCTTTTCTCAAATTTTGTTATGTTATTATGCTCTCATATCACTACTATGCCACCCACACAGAGAGCATTCATGTCCCCCCCAGCAACTCAACAACTGAGTTACTGGGGGGGCACATGAGGAACCTGAAGAAATCTGCCTGGTCATATCCCAGACTTGAGCAAGTCTAATAGGACACAGGCTGTGTTCTAAACCGTTCCCTATTCCTAAATAGTGCACTATATAGTGTGTTCGCCATTTTGTAGTGGTGTTCGAATTCTCAACGGTTAATTTCGTTCACTATATAGTCCACTATAAAATACCCACAATTCACAGCGATTTCTAGTGAACAGCGAATATACCCTACAATTTCTCCCGTATACCACAATGCAATGCGGTCATGTTTTTGCTTGGACACAGGTTGGTTAGGTAATCAAATGTTCTGAAATGCTGCGCCTTCATTTTCCACCATATAAGTGTATTTGTGAAAGTGCACATTAACTTCACAATGGAACATTTTGCACGATAGGTGACGTTAGCAAACATGACTAGACAGACATTTCCTTATTTCTACTGATGCTAACGCGAAGCTAGCTAGCTGTATAGAGACCATTACCAACTGCTGTTTGCACAGCCTTTTTGCAAGTTCAAGGCTATCGGTGTGCTGCAAAAATAAAATTATGAACATGCTATGAAAGTGACTACAAATAAATTAGCCGTCTACCTCCTTAGCTCTGCCTCTGCGTGCGAGTAATTTAGCAATATTTAGCATTTAATCCCAGCATGCAAAAACGATTGATATTGATGAATTTGTAAAACGCTTTGCTAGACAGCATGGTGTAATGGTGGCTGGTTCTGCACGCAGCGAGTTTCGAATCGAGGGATCTCGATGTGACAAGAGTGCGATTTAGCTCGCCGAGCTAAAGACTCAAGTCCCTAACTCCTGGAACTAATCGTACTCTTATCTACGTCACCTTCTGCAGCGGGCGCTCACGTACCAGAGCTCACCCGCTACACTCTCCCCCTCGAAACTCCTGCGGCAGCAACCACGGCCCAACCAATTACCATCAGTCGTACGATCCGAGTCACCGCACCAATGTAACGGTGGCTGGTTCTGCACGCAGCGAGTTTCTAACCAAGGGATCTCGACGCGACAAGAGAGCGATTTAGCTCGCCAAGCTAAAGACTCAAGTCCCTAACCCCGGGAACTAATCGGACTCTTATCCACGTCACCTTCTGCAGCAGGCGCTCACGTACCAGAGCTCACCCGCTACAATGGCAACCGCCGTAATCAGCTCTTCTGGACTGGAACGCATTTTTTAATTTGCAAAAGTATAAAAAGATTTTTAGTTCAGTGCATTTAAAAAAAAAAAGTACAAATGGATGATATCTTTTCAATAAAGTTTGTAACTCGGATTAATTCTATATGGGTGATGCAGATTGTAAATCAATTGAGAGGCAGGTAACACACCTATGCTATTTCATGTTCTCTAAAATAAGTTGAAATTTACAAAAGTATTTGGTCTCCACAATTCTTTATTTCACTGTTAATAGTACAGAAACTAACTTGTTTTTGATTCCGAACTTAACATATCCTTTTAAATCATAAAATAAACAGAAATGGCATTGACAAAACTATTGACACCCTAAATGTAATATTTGGTAACACAGCCTTTGGAGAAAATAACTGCAATCAAGCATTTCCTATAGCCATTAATGAGATTCCTACACCTCTCTACTGGCAGTTTGGCCCACTCTTCTTTTGCAAACTGCTCCAGTTCTCTCAGATTTGAAGGGTGCCTTCTCCCAACTGCTGTTTTCAGATCTCTCCACAGGTGTTCAATAGGATTGAGATCAGGACTCATTGCTGGCCACTCCAGAACAGTCCAACTTTTTCTTGAACCATTCCTGGGTGCTTTTGGATGTGTGTTTTGGGTCATTGTCCTGCTGGAGGACCCATGACCTTCGACTGACACCCAGTTTTCTGACACTGGGTAGCACATTTTGCTCCAAAATGCCTTGGTAATCCTCTGATTTCATGATGCCCTTAATACATTCAAGGCGTCCAGTACCAGAGGCAGCGAAGCAGCCCCACAGCATTATGGAACCTCCACCATATTTGACTGTAGGTAGGGTGTTCTTTTCTTTAAAAGCTTAATTTTGTCATCTGTAAACAAAGCGCTGATCTGCATTGCCAAAGAGCTCTAATTTGGTTTCATCGGTCCACAGAACATTTTCCCAGAAGGATTTAGGCTTGCTTAGGTGGGTCTTGGCAAAGATTAATTGGGCCTTCTTGTGTTTCACTTTCAGCAGTGGGGTCTTCCTTGGCCTCCGACCATAAAGCCCTTCTTGGTTCTGTGTCCGGTGTATGGTATGGGCTGAAACCATTACCCCAGCTCTCTCCAGGTCAGCCTTGAGATCTTTGGATGTCATACAAGGTGTTTTTTCAATGGCTCGCACCAACCTTAGACGACATCTGAGATCAATTTTCCTCTTACCACCACATCCTGGGAGATTCTTAACAATTCCATGAGCAGCAAACTTCTTGATAATATTGCGAACTGTGGAAACAGGAATGCCAAGGTCTCTAGAGATGGCCTTATAGCCTTGTGAACGCTTATGTTTTGTGATAATAGTTTTTCTGACATCCTCAGACAGCTCTTTTCTCTTCACCATTGTCACAGAGGAACAGGGTAGCAGAACGGACTGTTTTCTCACTTTAAAATGGATAATTGGTTCATTTATACCATGTGGGCACCTGCAACCTGTCACAGGTGAGTTGAATTACACTGCAAATGAGAATTTATTCTCTACATTTATTTAAATTGTTCTAAAGGGTGCCAATAATTTTGTCATGGCCACTTTCCATTTTTAACCCATAAAAGATTTTTTTAATTTGTATTATTATTGATTGATCGTGTTCTGTTGTAAATCAAACAGATGAATGCGTGAAGACTGAAAGTTGTTTCAATTTCCAATTATTTCAGAAGATATTGAACATCATCTACATTAAATGCAAGGGTGCCAATAATTTTGACCATGACTGTAGAATGATCCATGTGCAAGAAGTAGTATACACCAATAAAAAATAATGTGGAGTTGAATTAAGGAAATTAAATGCAAGCCATCACATGAGGCTTGTTAATGGCAACCAGTGTCTAGTGTTTTGCTGCATCTTTTCTTAATGGCACTATACTAAATAAAGTTTGATTGATTGAGAAGGGATCTAGGATGTAGTGTAATTTAGGAATGTTCAAGGGTAAAGATATTTTCCTCCTTAGTATCACAGTTTTTTTCAAGGTGACCTTCTTGAGAAGACTGCAAAAGCCACCATGAGTGAAAAGTCAGTTTTCTCCCAACCTTCCAGAGACCTATTTTTTTTTTGCTGTTTTCTGAAGTAATTAGGTAAATTTAGTGCTCTTCGTAAGTCACAGCGGCTTTTTCTCTCCTAGCTTTATCTTGGTGCCTATCGGTATCCATATGCAGTTTTAACGTCTGTTTAATCATATCCGTATCTCTGTGCTTTAAGGGGACAGCCTTTTAAGCCCTTCAAATAAAAATTCTGTTAATAGCGAACATCAAGCTGGGGGTGATTGTGCTCTCTCTCTTCCCTTGGTAAGCTGCTCAGGCATTTTTGCCACCTGTTACTAATCGTTCTGTAAATCGTCACCACGCGAGACTTGATTTAACCTAACACTGTGGGTCTGAATCCCTCCAGGAGAGAATAAACCAGCAGCACTTTGATGGTGAAAGAGAGGGAGTCGCTTCGTGGATTTTTCTTTGAGTCATTAACTATTTATGAGTTGCCACTTCATGTTATTTACACTGGACTGATGGTAATGCTATTCAGAGCTGAAATGCCAGGCAGATCTCCACTTCGGGGTATAAACATGTGCGACTCGTTTAAATATTATACATACACGCCACCTGCAGACGTGAGACTCGGGTAAACAACGCGGGTAAAACAACAAAGAGCACCCACTGCCACACAAGTAGGTCTGAGCATCCTGATGGACCGCATGACAAACATGTTGTCCTCAGTACAACACTTAATTCACCCTTTCTAACGGTTTCCCTTCCAGATAACGCTTAAGAAAACCGTTCACCCACGAAGGCCATTCTGTTGACCTGGTTTATGCTCGGAAAGGAAACAACAACAAAAAACTGCATCAACGTTCAGCATTTTGCTATTGAATTATGTGTCATACATAGAACTGTAAGTTTCCACTCACTCACTGCAAGTCTACACGTAAATGAGGCGTTTTGATTTTAAAGGGCAAAGTTCAGTGTTTAGTAATTTAGCAACAGTGTAAGATCTTCAGCAGTGAAGTGTGTCAGTCTCTGTTAGAGCATGCCGTAAGCGTGCACCAGTTATAAAACTCAACAGACAACTGAATAGAACACCTGTCCCCACGCAGACAAACGATCCATCACAACACTCATACGTATGAGCAGATGTTCTTCAAGAACAACCTTCTCTCTAATAATGTATAAAATATATGGACATCTCAATCTAATGGGGGAAAAAGCGTGAATTGTTACACATGCAACATTGTTTTCCATCATGTTTAACATATAGATCACAGACATGTCAGCGACAGCTGTCTAACCTTGCATATTTGCATTTGAAAGGGGAGATCCTGATCCATGGACTAATTCAGCAATCATTGACTATATTTAAACAGTCTTGGGCAGTCCTGCTGGATTAGGCTACACAGTGTAGATTAAATAGGTTCTATTTAACAAGCTACATGTTGTTCACTTGATATTTAATGTTTACAAACTAGTAGTGACAGTAATAGCTCTCACTACCAAGCTATCATATCATAAATAGTCAGATGCACAAAACTTACAATTATGATCTGGGCATTGTGATACTTTTGTGATTTATATTTTAAAGATTGACCAGACATTTAACAATATATCAAATATATTTTAGTACATTACGTAAATCACAATAATGTAAGGTTAACCACTTTATTATTGCCTCTTGCTGCTCAAATTTTTTAACCATTTCACAAAATATTTTTATTTTGTTATCAACATTCTGGTTACAATCACATCACTCCCTGCTGAACACTAATAGCTATGGTAATTAATGAATTAATTATCTGTGACTGGGATAACCCAATGAAACTTAGTCATAAGGCCGTCTTTCCTCCCGAATCTAAATAAGGCTCTAAAACCAAACCGGACTGCAATCAGTCAGATACCATGGTTAGTCCTATCTTTAAATAAGTACTTCACCTAAAATTCCTGAGGGAAATGTACAGCCATATAAAAATGCATTTAAAATTTCAAACAGTGTAAGCTGTGTGGGAAGCTGCTAAACAAACGAAAGGCCACTCGTATTCTGTTTTCATGTTACACTCAACATCTGAATTTGTAGCTTCAGTTAGCACTACAGAAAAGTACTTTGGTGTAGTGTTAGATTCGATGAGTCAAAGCAGGCAGTGCTTTCCTTTCCAAATACTGATGAGTCCTACTTGTGTATGTGTTCAGAGCCAAAGAACCGCCTATAGGGCCTTTGTCAAGTGCTGTTGTTTTTATGAACAGTCATTTACATTCCCAATCAAAAACTGTTGGAAGCTCAAGCCTCCTCCTGATATATGTTCATGAATTTACAATTTTCTTTTTTTGCCTATTAAAAAAAATCCACAGCTTCAGAAAGGGGACAGTGTCCTGTAATGTTTGGACAACCGAGCATTACATATTTTTGGTTTGCTCAGAGTAAACTTGCCAAAAACATTTTTATTTTATTTTTTCATTCTATCCAATCCCTGTAACCTGTACAGCCTCTGTCGTCCTCACAGGGTGTACTCAGCAAAGTCCTCCACCTGAAACCACACCAACACTCAACAGTAGTGTTTAGTCTTAGCCTTTCTACGTTCTGCACATGTTTTTCAGGTCCTTTCTGTTCTGTGCACACCCAGTAGTTTCAGACAGCAGGAATTGTCCCTGTGACATTGTTTCTCTTTAAAGCTGTTGTACAAATACAATTTAAAAACAATGTTGTTTCACTGCTGTGGTTTGGGATGGCGTTTTTGTTTCCCCAACATGCCCAAATTGTTGTACTATGACAACAGTTTTGATAATCTGCGACTGCCTTGCGTCAGTATTCCTTTTGAACTCCCCTGTGCACAGGCTAATTTTTATTAAGTGAGTGCTAAGCTTTTTTTGTGGCAGTCGCTGAGGCTTCAAGGAGCCGTTGTGACAAGTAGAGCCCAAGAGCTTAAATTACCATCTCCCTGCACTATCACGACTATAATTAGCCCAAAATTAACAAGAAATGTTTGCTTTGGTTAGATTATTCAGAACATTTATTTCAGTCGTCAGAGGTTAGATCAAATTGTTGCTTTAATTTTCAGTTAAAAGCAGATGCCTGCAAAGGCCTTGTCTGCCGTCTGTGTTTCAATTACTAAATATGCAACCCTTTAAATTTTTCTGTTATTCTGTTTCACTTTTCTCACTTTTACAACAAAGAGGCCGGTTTTACTTTCAGCTCACTGAATACTGAGCTGAGATTCTGACACAACATTGAATTATTTTGTTTCGGCGCTATATAATCTAGGGGAGAGGCCTATGTCCTTCATTGCTTTTGTTTGCTGCACAACTTGTTTTAACATTACATTATTATCTCACACTTTGTTGTACGATGGGCTGTGCAGGCGATGAATGTGTTGCAGCTTTGGTCATGATGGTCTGTACTGGGATGCTCAAGTGATTTTAGTCATGACAATAATGTCCTCTGCTTCATTCCTGTCAACCTCATTTCTCACAAACAACTCATTCTTAATACTCCAAAGTGTGAATACGCGTTTACTTTTCGTGTAAAAGTTGCTCGACAATTCCAGTGTGTATTGTTGCTTCACAGCTCTAGGTTGTCCCTACTCCAGTTGCAGTATGTATGGTAGCAGAGGGGTTTGTGCACTGAATGTCACCCCCCCCCCAGATACAGTTTAGTCAGGGAAGGCTTGAGGGGGATGGTGATGTGAACTGCATGTGTACCTTTTAGTTCCATTTACATTTGACAGGAGTGGAATTGATTTGAGACGGCATTGTATCGTTTCAGCGACCACGATTATTAAGGTTCATTACTTCTCAAGCAGGCACTATTAACAGGGGCTTAACCTGAAGGGACTCTCCTCTAATCTGCGCCTGCACTCGACTAAATGCCTGTGTGTTAAATCTAATGTGAATGCGGGATGCAGCTCCTCCTCGGGTCGGGACATGGAGAGATCGGCCCGGCGATACGGCCGGTAATCCACCAAAGGCCTTTGTCGTCCCGCCGTTCGTGTTATGGAGATGAAGAATCGGAAATCCCTTTATCAAAGACACACATCAGGGTGCGCTTACAGGCGACTGCGCTAATCCTTTTATGTGCCGTGTTAATGTTACTTTTTAGCACTGCAAATACTCTTTGTCTGTCTTGTAAATGATGATGTCTTCAGCAAAAGGCAATATAGCTGATATCACGCTTTCCAATTTGAACATTTCAAACGTTTTGGTCACGTTGGCTTTATTTGTTTTTGTGCAATAATTATCTTTCAGGTAGAAGACACCATTTAAAAAAAAAATTTATATATTTTGCATAAATTACTAGTTGGTTAATAGTCGGGAAAAATTATTGATAGTCAACATTTCATGACATTTAAAGCCCAAATGTCATTTCTTTCCTTCCCAAGACATCTGAAATAATGTCCCCTTGCTAGCAAATACATCTGTGTTTGAATTCAAATTCAAAGATACCAAATTCAACATTAATTCAAAGTGGTAATTAAATCATCATTTAATGAATTAGAATTTTAACTTAGCCACTCTATATTCTGCCATTTCATTTTATTTATAGAAAATGTATACATTGTTGGATGATAAACCAGGTACAATAGCAATACCAAAGCTAAAATAGCATGGCAGCACTTCATAATCATAGAGCACAGCATGATCTCTTTAAATAGTTTTCCTTTAAAGTGTTGTTTTGTTTTGGGAATTCATAATAATACCAGAGGCTAGCTAAATAAATGGTGTGACAATGCTCATTAATAGTTATAAGCAAGGGTCTTGTTTGTAACATCACCTCACATCAGAAGTGTGTGTGTGTGTGTGTGTGTGTGTGTGTGTGTGTGTGTGTGTGTGTGTGTGTGTGTGTGTGTGTGTGGTACAGACACTCGCTGGGAACATTTGATATGTCAGTGGAACATAGAGTAAACATTTTTTTAAATCATAACTTGTTTTGGACCCATAAAGTACATCTTGATTACAAGGAATAAATATTTTGAAGAAATGAGGAGGAAATCCTATAGGTCTGTTTACAGTACAGTTCTTCAAATCTTTCGGTCTCCAGGGAATCAATGAAAACATGGGTTATACGCGTTTACAAAAGTAAGCCTAACATACTTGTAAAACTCATATCATAGTAACACAGAATAAACAAGCATTGAAGAAGATAAAAAATCTTGTTCACTGAGATATGGTGGGGGTACTATCTCCCTCGTAAATGTATGGATCCCATTGGCTGAAATTCATTTTTAGACCTTGAAATGGATTATTACTGGATAAAGATGCTCATTCCAGAGTCTTGCCTACTCCATCATTCAAATTCCTGTCTGAATTTCTGTTTAAAACTCAGTTTTGCAGTAAATGTTTGAGAACAGGCTAAAAAAACACACTTTTGGTAACTGGGTATAGTGGTATGTGGGAATGAAAGTTTGGATAGGGAAAGTTCTGTATCTATCAAGGTAAAATAAAATAGAGCTGAAAACACTTTATAAAATGTTTTATTTGTGTAGTATTGTTGAAATGGGAGGGAAGATATTTAGGATCATCACTATACTTGATGAGCTCTAGTTTGGGGAGGGCGGTAGCGAAAACGCACCTGGATGGTATTGTAATTGCTAGTTTCAGCTATCGCAAACAGAATGCAAGAATTTCTTACCTCCACCCAGTTTCATGGTCAGGGATAAAGGCGTTTGTGTCAACATGGGTTGGGCAACGCAATGTAAAAACATTAGGCGCTGCCCAAGTTTTGTGTGTGACAATTCGTTTGCGTTTCCATCCACCTAGACAACCTAACTCAAATGCAGGGCATTGTGTTAGTTTGGTGACATTATGAATGCGTACATATGAACAGATAGGGCAGATAAGTAGGGTGACCAGATGCCCCGTATTGTGCCATCAATTTTTCTGAATTTTGCAAGCATGGCACTTGCTCTTCATCAGACATGATGAAATATCCAGTTCTCTATGGAAATAATATTAAAGGGGGAAAAACTGATGATCTGATTGGCCATACTGAACCAAATTCTCAACACACCCATAGGTCAGAATAGACTAGGACAAGCCTTACGTCCAGGATTAGCGTTATTGCCGTTTCACAATGAACCCAGTATTAGTATATATTTAGTTTTTAAGATTTCTTACATGTTTAGACTAGGTTAGCTACCAACAAAAAAAGGTACTTGCAGCAGTTAAGTTGAGTCACAGGTGCTGTAGTTTCAAGTGCAAGGCAAGCATTCAATGCAGGACAGACAGATGCACAGAGAGAGAGAGAGACAGAGAGACACAGACACCAGGAGAGAGCGCGAGAGAGAGAAATGGCATGCTGCAAAGTGAAACTTATATGGTTGAATCATAGTCAAAATGTAGCCCGGTTTGACCCTATGAGGTTAGTCTAAGGAATTAAATGTTAATGTTAAGTTTTGCTTAAAGGTTACAGGATATTTTTTGTCGATTATTATTGTATAAAGGTCAAAATGACTTGAGACTGTAAAGAATGTATCATTTTAAATCATCTTTCCCTCTCACAACTCACTGGAATGTGCCACGTAACAGCTTTATTACAAAAGAGCACTGTACACAGCAACCCCCACCCCCATCTGCCACATCAGTATCTGAAGGCACCAACCACCTCTGCATACTCTGTAGTCAAATTAATGCTAAAAATGTCAATATGGACCTCATATCAAATGGTTGTGGCAGTGGGTATTGTCTCTGGTAGAATGCAGAAACGATTCTCTTTGAGCTGACTAAGAGCCAAATGTATCCACATTTCAAGAGACACAGCTAGCTCTGCGGCAGTTTGCATGTATTATTATCACAAATAATAATCACAAACAAAACCGCAAGGGTGCACAGATGCACTTTGATCTTAACACCTGTGAAGCCTCCAGTAGACTGAAACATTGAGTTCAAGAATCCATACTGATATTGTATGCTATAGTCCTACTTATTCTGAGTAACATTACTACATTTCTATGTCCAATATGGCAACCCACTCCCCCAAGATTCGCTTCCACTGTGCTGTATGTTGCTTAAAATGAGAACTAACATGCAGTTGCATGAAGGGGAGCTTGGTGGCCTTGTTTAAATTATTAAAATTTGAGTGACATGTATGAAGATAGATTATTGGTCAATAATTAAACGTGTTGTAAATGGACTTCTGTCTTCACTGGACTACTGAACAGTATGACGGGGGGGTTGATTTTGGAGTAAATAAATAATACCGCTCTTTTAGGATGTGCTTTAATACCATTAAATATTCAGCTATTTGGATGATTGAATTTTACTGCTAAATTACAGCTTCCCTGTGGATGTAATAGGGAGGAGAGGTAGTCGATGTGTACACGTGGGAAGATGGTTGAAACAGAAGCGTTACACCCACCTCCCCCAACCCCCCAGGTAGGATACGCTGGATTATTCAAACAGATAGACGTGTTCTAATGTACGTATATGTTGAGGTAAAATACCATTTCCAAAAAGCACATATTTAGCAGCACCCATCCCATTAAGCAGTAATTATTTGAAGGTGAAATATTGTTACAAAGTGCTTGTCAAATCTACAGATATTTTTTACTATATTGACATAATTAAATTAGTGATTAACATTTTTTTAATGATAAAGTGTGATGTGTCTTATTATGATTCTGTTTTTATTAACTGACACATTCATCTGAGAGCAACGGTGGTTTTAAGTATTTGTGCTCAATTAATTAATTAATATGCTTTTACTTACACATCAAGAGACTGGCATTGACTGAAATGAACAAAACATTAAAAAAGTGTAAGAAGTATTTTTTAAATGCAATGCCTGCTTAAATATGTCACTCAAAGATAGTGACAACATCACAGCATCATTAACATTCGAAAATACTTTTCTGATCAGTGAAATCATGTTTTTTCCTTCTGAAGAATAAAATCAACTTTCTATATGGTCAGGAATTCGGGAAATGGGATTTTACTATATAGTTGCATGTTTTTTTCAGTTTCAGTTTCAGTGTACATTTCAGTCTTGTTTTAGGAATTTTTGTAAAAAAAAAAAACAAGCCCAGGACGTCTTGATATTTTTCTCATAAAGGAATACAAGGAAAATGTTGGCATCCGACCCCTGATTACAGCATTGGTAACCACAATGAGAAATGAAGCAATTAGGGAGGTTCACATGCATTATTTAGTTCTCATTAACTTCCTGTGACATCGTGCGGTTGTGGACCAATGAAAAGTGTTGGCTGCACCCAGGCAATTAGTAAAATTAGTGGCACAGGATTTGGCGTAGGTTCAGGCCACATGGCCCGTGAGATACCAGCTTGGTGTCACTCCCGTAATTTGTAACTTCACATGTGAAATAATGGGTTTGAAAAATCGCAGGGGGAGCAAATGTGTCAACCTGTGTTATTCAATAAAGCAAGGTCTGCGCCTGGAGTAGGAGCGTGGCACACTCCCTCTAGCTCTTGGATCACATGGTCATGGAGCAGGGCTGCTTTTGACTGTGAAATAATTAGGAGCGGGGATATCGGTCCAATGTGTTTGTAATTAACAGGCTGGATTGTGTTTGTTTTCATTCAGGCGTGTTTGTGCCGATAAAGTTTGACTTGCCAAAATAGCATACTGCTTCCTGGTCTATCGGTTCACAGTTGCTCAACAGAATGTCCTGTGTCCTTAAGGAACTTTCGGTAGCATCGCGCCCAGGCTAATGTGAGCTCTGTTGAGTCCGTGTGTATGAAAGGTGTTCTTCTGAGGTGAGAATTTGCCAAACGTGCCTGAATTTGACATTATACTTTCTCCAGGTTAATGTAATCAATCTTATAAATTAGGAAAAATAACTTAGTTCCTTTTGAAATGTAAAGACGGGAAGTTTCAGTGAGCACAACTGAACCAGATAATAGTTTCTGTTAGTTGTAGAAGTCAAATTCTTGTCTTTTTCTGATGTGTTTCAGGTACTAGTTTAATATAAGTTCCGGACAATCATGACAAGGTTAAAATCCTCCATCCATAATCCCCTGCCCATGTTAAATCTGATTCTTTACCAGATTGAACATAATTACCTACATTAATGCTTACTTTACACATCAATAGCAATTGAGTCAATATTTAATTTCATAAGCATTTCTGTTGGAAATTGAGCCTTTGATTGAGATCCATTTCTGTGGTATCATTTTTGTTTTTTTAAGGGTTTCAGTTCATCTCTGTTATTTGTCTTCCTCACACTTTCTGCTGTGCAGAATGACTCAGTAATTCCCAGTGTCTTTGTTGTTGAGGTTATCTATTGAGGACCTGTGTTACATGTCAACATGATAAAATGACTGAAGATTCCAATTTTACAACTGTACTCTTTTGTGGAAAAAAAATCTGGTAAGGAAAAAAAGACCAGCTTCAAATTATACACCAATTCAATTAATTCAATTAAGTGTCATAATGTGTCAATTTGTCTTGAAGGTTCCTTGTTGAATACTCAATGTGACTAATGCCACGTTTAAAAAAAAAAAATATTTTTCTTCTCTCCTTAGTATCCAGTGAATTTCTTTACACAGAAACGGAGAGATTGATGAGGAACATAATCTGAAATACTTCTTTTCTCTAGTGTATTTTTCCAAGAATCTCCTGAAAGCACAATCACGTTATATTTACTAATATTAAGAGTTTAGTGGAGGGGTTAGCACAATAATGCATACACTGCTAGTCATCCACCATAAACTCCACTGTAGGTAAAGTGTATACTCTATTCTGATGCTACCTAATATGGTCATTTGAATCTCACCCTTTACTTGAGTTCAACTGATCGAAGAACAGTTTTTTGACATGCCCTTCTACTGTATTTTGAATTTGTCTGAAAATAACACCCGCCAAATGTGGTTATTTGCTTGCTATCTTACTGGAGTAAGAAATTCAGATTATTGCGCTGTGGTATTCATGTTTTAGAAAGACAGCAGAAAAGACTGCAGTGAGTGATGCTGATTATAATGTGGATCCAGCTTCCAGCATCAGAGTTATTTTAATGCTCCATTGATGGATTGAGTACGCATAGCTAAGAATAAGTATGACACTTTCTAGCTGTGGTATTTCACAGCATAAACATGGGTCAGTTTGCTGTGGAAAGGCCTCAAGCTTGACTCCAGTAGATTTCACTTACATCTCAGATGGGTCAGTAGGAGCACGCCTGAGACTTTCTTGGTCAGGGATTGCTTTTGGACCTCATTGTTGCATATTCGCATAAACTGAAGTTGTGAGCTGACGTTAATTTGCTTTAAACGGGGAAATAACCTAGTTTAACCCATTAGCCTCACAAGCATATGGACCTGCTGAACTTGGCTGAACTTCCTTGCTAAAGGAAAGACCAACATTAATACAATAAATATTGTAGGCAGTGTGGTATAATGGTTAGGGAACTGGGCTTGTAACGTTAAGGTTGCAGGTTCAATCTCCAGGTGGGACACTGCTGTTGTACCCTTGAGCAAGGTACTTAACCTGAATTGCTTCAGTTAATACCCAGCTGTATAAATGGATTGTAAAGAAATGTAAAACTGTAAGTCGCTCTGGATAAGAGCGTCTGCTAAATGCCTGTAATGTAAATAGATGTTCACCATTTAATTTTAAACAATTATTGTCTGTATTTGTTGTTTTTATACTATTGATTTTGGTGAATTTTCTCACAATTTGGAAAGGCCAAATATATTTGTAGGTCCGTCCCATTTCTGCAATGTCCTCTATCAGTTCGGGAGAGTGCAGGCTAGCATGCATGTCCTCCGAAGTGTGTGGAGGAAACACTGTCTCCCTGGGTTATGGCCAATTATTCACCACCCTGCTCAACCCCCGGCCAAAGTAAGCACTGGCACGGTCAGAATTTGATCCGGGACTGTGTAGTGCACCACTGCACCAGGGACTACTGGTTTTTCTGGACAAACCAGCTGACTGATCATTTGTTAACACTGGCTGGCAACAACGTTTACCTGCATAAAGTCAAGTATGAGAGGTTGGAGTGTGCGAGAGGTACAGAAGCATGAAGCACTATCAGTCTTCGGAAGCATGTCCCCTGCTGCTGACTAACCCTGCTTCTGGTTCATCCAAGAGATGAGAGAAGAAAGACAGTTAACAACCCCATTATTAATATGGAACAAATTAACAACAACAGCAACAAAATAAACAAAAGTTAGCAGGTGCTCTGTTGCTGTGTAAAAAACGACAAAGTTAATGTGTTGCAGAATAGAAAGGCATAATTACGCTGTGCTGGAATATGGAAAACCGGAGCATTTTGCATTTTAATCAAGCCAGGTATGTTTATTGATTTTCTGTTATAATACTTTAATTCATCATTAATAATTCATATTTTTCACCACCTCAATTTTTTCCACACACCTGTGTTGTTGTTCTATGTACATAGTTACTTCTGATGTTTATTTCCTGGGGTTATTGCAGGTGATCCATGGGCGTAATTACACAAAAATCATCTGTGATAACACATTTTAATCCTATAAAGTGGCCGAATAACAGTCAATTAAAATAAATAAACTAAACTCAATAAGCACAGACATTTTTAAGTCTCTTTGTATACCTCAAGTGAGGAAAAACTTAAATGTAAAATGTAATGCATTTAATCAAAATAATATCATTTTTGTTCTTTAATAAAGTTGAAGCAAGTTTTGCTCCTGTTGAGCTTGTACTGTTATTTTCCCTAAAGTATAACTATGTGCTCCTGAGGTTGCACTTTTGGTTAGATTTTAGTAGTGTTAATATTCAAAATATTACTATTAAATTCCATGCACTTTTCTGCAGTATTAAGGTTAGCTTATTAAGTGTTTATAAGTAATCAGTTGTCGTACATTAATTATTCCACTTGTATATCTGTTTGAAGCTTGAAGAGAATTAAGTTCTCTGGAATAACACAATGTTTTGAAAGAGAGTTTATTTGAGTGTACCAAGTATATCAAAATACTTCACCTGATATGTTCCTAGATTTTCCTTTTCTCATTTAAACACTGTAGCTATTAAGTTTTTGTCCCCCAACTGCCATGGCCTTGTGAAGTACACTGTGCTTAGTATTGAAACTATTTGATTTGACTAAAGAGGAAATGACCTCACTCTCCTGCAGGATTGTTGCCTTCACTGCAGCATTGCACTGCTCTTCTCAGGTCCAATCAGAAGGCTTCCTGTCTGAAGGCTTCCTGTCTCATGCATCAAAATAGAACAATGCCTTCATCTTTGAACCTTTCCAGATGTGCAACAGCTCTGCTGTTTGTGTTCTTCTGCAATACAGATTCAACAGATAATGCACTGGCTTTTCTTTGCTGTTTCTGAAACGTTATGGAAACATTACATTTCCTCCTGTGACTCAGAAATTGTCCCCTTGTGCCTGTCTGATCTATATTCCCCCAGAGATATGTGTTGTGGCGGCAGTTGTCTGTAAGAGATGTCCCACATGTACAGTACCACCCTACTACCAATGCTGACTTAACGCTGAAAATTAAGACATTCATCATAAATGGCTCCTAACAATGAAAACGCATGCTGATGTTCTGGGAAGTGACGGTTTTTAATCTGCCACCTGGTTTTAACATAGATAATAAATATTACTGAAGCTAATTATTTTGGAGGAAGAAAAAATATATGTGGGAAAGCATTTATTTGCCATCTTAGCACTGGAATACAATGACAATAGCTAATGATGAGTGCTATTTCTAGATGGAGCATGTGCCCTGTACAAAGGTTAACCTGTGTCATACTTTTGTTTTTGATTAGAGCATTTTCTGGTTTGATTGACACCATTATAAAGGTGATATTTCAACATAATGTACTCTTAATCATATGCACATTTATTCAATAAATTCTAGAAGTATCTTGCTCACGTGTACAGTAGAACAGTTCCTCCCGGGTTCCTATTCTTTACTCCACAATGCTGGTTTAGGCCTGTACACTGACTTTACTTTATCTTTAGTTTATCCATCATCACTGCGCTATGATTCAATACAGTTGACCTGAAATTGCACAGCATTGGCGAATACAAGAACAACACAATATGCTGAATATTAAAAGGATTCCCAAATGTGATACAAAATAATTGTTAGCAAGTACAAGAGTTCAGGACATTATAGGCCATTATACAAGTTGTTAAATTTGGAAAATAAATTCAGCCATGTGTTTGTTCATTAGTGAAAATGTTATATTCTGTTATTTTAGGTTCAGAAAATAAACAAGGATGTAATCTTGTCTATAAGTATTAGGAAACATTACACATTGCAATCTTATTGTAATGTCAAGAAAACCTAGTAGGGGTGCTGAATAGCTTATAATACAAACTGAACTGTAAATTTGGATTGAAAGCTGGGGTCATCGTGCCTCATTGACTTTAGACCACAAAAGCAAATGATGTCTTAGTTGAGAGAAATATATCAAAGGATATCAACAATTATGAGTCATAAACACGCCTCGCGACGTGCCTGCCGGGCGTAAAGCAGCGGGAATTAGCATGTTGAGCTGATAAATATGCATGTAAAGACGCTCCCAGAGGAATAACTCGCGTGTGATTGATAGCTTCGGAATTGAAGGATGTGTAAGTTCCTTTTATTCTGGGTTCTGCTGTTGTACTGCTGAAATGCATCTCACTTGTTAAAAGTTTTACCAACTTTATAATCCTTAATGCCACATCTGTTTTCTGTCTTTATGGCGCTTGTAAAACTTCATTAAATTATTACCACCAGCTGGTCCCGTTGCACAATAACCTCACTTATCTGTTTTTCTGAGAAAATACTTTTGATTTATAGACCCTATTAGAATAAATGATATTTTATACGTATGTATACATAAATAAACAAGGGGAAAATATGTTCTTTTCAATTATTCATAAGCTGTAGTTGTACTCGGTTACTTGGTTTGAGTTTGCTTGTGGGGGAGGATTATAAGGATGCATTCTTTACTTTTATTTTATAACTACTAAATACAAAAATACAATATTATATGGTTACATTAATATGACACAGGTGAAGGAGATGCTTTTGATAAATCGTTTGTGCTCATAGTGGCAAGATCGTACGTGGATATGATATTTCATGTGCATTAATTGTAAAAATGACATCTACATCTATAAGGCAGTGGTTCATTTGTATTTTTAAAGATTTAAAATATAGCTAGCATTTGTAAGAGATACTATCCGCCTTTCTAAATGACTAAATAATAAATGGAACCCATAAAACGGCCGAATGTAGAGACGTGTTTGTGGTTTGCAAAACTATTTATATTTCAAAGGATCAGATCACCCAACACAATCTAAACATAGGCTACATAAAACAATCGAAGTCTTCTGAGCTCTTGGGAGCATTTTTATGCTACCTCTTGATTGGGGGTCTGCAACCCACTCAGTATCGCTGTATTTGTGAAATTGTAGTTTAGAGTTTTCAACCTCACGGAGCCAGCAAAGATTAAACTTTTTAATTCGCTTCATTTTTTTTTTACTGCTCAGATTTCTGCGATTCTGGATATTTTACACATATACAGCGCCCCCTAACGTTACACTGGGATACCTGAAAGTTAGTTTCTTACAGAAGCTTTTTCATGGTGAAAGTAGATGCAGTATCGAGAAAAAATGGTTAATGCCTGCGATTTGTGCACCAGACATAGAGTTTCTCTCAAATCTGTGAGTATAATAAAATATGGTAATTTTATATGATTATCAATATTATGCTAAGACGAACTGATTCAATGCTATTCTAAAAATACAACTTTAAAATCCTTTCAGATTAATGTAGGTGTATGCTTGGGAAGAAAAGAGCCCTCGAGTAGCAATAAAATCTGTTTGTGGAGAAACTGCATGTTTGAATGACACATTATCGCTCAAGGTAAAGAACTCAAACATTCTGGAGAATTACTGTGCCTCTGAGTCTGGTCCTCTTGGGTCCTATAGCTTTATAAGATCTAGACTACGCAGGGAGAGAAAAACAAACACCTGATATTGAAGGTAATGAAGATCCTCTTTACAGTTAACCATCTCAAGGTGCCAATTTCTATAGACAGTCGCACAGTGCTGACTTGAGAGAATCACTTTCAATGACAAATCCTGGAACTTGTTATAGAGCTTAATTTGAATGGACTTTACCAAGACAGTCAGTGATATAATTCTTTCTTCTCTTATTTGGCTGAAAAGCCTGTAAACCCTCTTTTCAGTGTAAAGAAAATGTCCTTCATTTCTCACACAACATTATGAGTTAATTGGTCACTGAATTATTGTGGATAAAATTATAAAAATGAAACACTGCCTTAAATGACACAAAGTTAAGGACAAGGCTCACTGTCATTAGAATGAATGGTGGCTGAGTATTGTTGATTTGTTATCATTTTGTTATAATTCAGAAACAATCTATTATTGCAGGGACAAAAATTCTGTGAATGTTTCCCTTTAAAATGATTTCAATGACTACAGTCGTGCAAGTATGCTGTGTTACAGAGAGATTGGTGGAGAACTGTAGCAGAAACCAGTTCTGAGTCAGCACGTACTTGTGTTTCATACAGAAGAGAAACTCACTACCTCTGTACCTGGCTGATTGTTCACTGCATCCTGGCAAACCCACTGTCATCCTGTTCTTCAAGCCCTCTGTCTGCTTCTTTTCGTTTTTGCCATTTTCGTTGGAGCACACAAAACATATTTCGGCAGGGATGTTAATTGAACAGTGGACACACACCTGGCTTCAGTCTGGAGCTGAAAACAGATCAGACTAAGACCATGCCCAGGCTTACATGTCAGTGGACAGTGTGTGTGTGTGTGTGTGTTTAAATTCCTCTTATACAGACTGCTGTTTCCCCCTGATAATTTCACTACTGTAGTCCTCCGTTAAACCCTCAGTACTCTGTCTTCTGCAGCGTGTGTCTTGTATTAAGACTACACCAAGGGCTTGAGCACATTCTGGTACGTTCCCTGGCTCCTGTGCAGTTTAGCGCATCTTAAATATTACCCATAATCCTGTTGAAATAGGTTCATAAACAATGAACAATTTGTTTCCCTGAATTTGAGTACATTGTTTCTCTCTGCAGTGTGTGCTTTAATATCGAATGGGTCCAAGGTATTATATTTCAATTTCATTCAGCAGTGCAGCATCAATAAATAAGCTCTAAAATAGATTTTGCTCGATGAAACACTGCAGATGTGACATAACCTTTAGTGCTGAGAAAGCAAAATAAAACATCTCCAATATTAGACAGACTATTAGACTTACTGAAGCTGAGTCAGTGGGAGTTTGGGAGTTTGACAAACGTGTATAGTAGTAGTTTGAATCAGTCCTTTAGAGTCATTGGCCTATGTCATTTTTCCCTGGGTGCATGCAGTCGCAAATGTGCATGTGATACAGAACATGCTACTAGAATGAGCCTAACCTGAAGGAAATAACAGCACCAGAACCCGTGTCTTGTTTGAGACACTGATCTACATGCTGTAGTAATATAGCTGTTCTACCCTCGGGCACAGCATTTCACCTGAACTTAAATAAAACTTATGCAAATATCCAGCTGTATTTAAATATATTATATAATATGTTATGCATGTAATCTTGAAAAGTGTCCAATAAGCAAATAGTCTGGATAATGTGACACAATTGATCAGCCTGAAATTTGAAACCCTACATTCAATTGTAATCCACCTTGATGACAGGGTTAATGGCAAGTTAATGCTCTGGGTTAAGCACGGCAAAGGCAGCCGTTGCACCTGCAATCGGAGCAGCAGTCTGAGGGTGCAGGCCGAGGGGTATTGCGCACACAGGTGCTATCATGCTTCGCAGACAGGAAGTGGGGTGTAAACAGACAGATCTTCTGCATCAGAAACCCAGAAGCATACAGCAATCGAGAACATATTTGTTGTGCCAGTCGGCTTTATTGCATCTTGACTTATTATTATTGATTTTCTTTTATTATTGTTGTATCGTTTGGACCTTGTAACAGCACCACGTGATGTTCCGTGTAAAATTCCCATTTCTTGTTGTTGTCATTGTTGTCGCAATTGGGCTGAGAAATTGGGATCCTTTGTGTACAGGTGTTTGTTTTCCCCAGTGCAGTAAACAGACTTATCTAGTGAGAATATTGCAGAGCCTGATTTCCCCAGGGCATGGAGGGATCTGTGAACATTACCTGTCAGCACACCTGAGCATCTGAGCCTGACAGCACATTACCCGTCAGAGCAGCCCAGGCCGCTTGCCACAGATGACTCTAACGTGTTCAAATTACCAACAATATTACCACACGCCTCGGCCGCTGATTGCGCCGTTATGGCCCTCGTCAAGACAGAAGATGACATGGAGGTTCAAGAATCCAAGACCCTTTGGAAGGTTTGTTTATATAGAATGAACTCGATACGAAAGGGGTGTGACACTCTACCTGTCGATTAAGATTTTAGGCAGACACCTGCTGTCATGAATACATGGTCACATTATATGAATGCATTTGAATGCTTTATTTGCCTAAGATAATATCAGATGTTAACATTTGAAGAGCTCTGATTGACTAGGCACCAGTGGTCAGTTATGTGACCCCTACTGGTTAGTTCCCAGCAAATAAATATTTTAAGATTTACACAGTGACAAGTGTGGGTTATCAGTGGACAGATTGTGAGACATATGCAGTAACATCTCTTGTAACTGGTCAGTGCAGAATCTTTCTGTTTGTGGTCCCACGTGCAAGAAGGAGAAAGACTTTCAGAAACACATCTGCCATTGTTTCCGCTCCTGTTGGATTCAATGGCGTTTCCTTCTCGCACCCCCGTGCAGTTAATGCACATGGCACCAGATTCAGAGCATGCCCAGTTCCCCTGAACACTCTGCTGTCATATCACACCGCCAGCCTCATGTTGTCATTGTGGCCTATTTTTATCCCACAATGTCAGAACGTCTGAGAGACTTTGGTATGCTGGAACATGGTCTCTAAACATGCTCAACACATGCCGCACAACAATGCACAAATCAACTGCTCCCACTCTGAATATGTGCTAATTGATCGTCGTCATGGAAAGCCTGAGTCTATTTCAGGTCAGCGTTAACAACAATGTTCCTCTAATGACTTTTTTCCCCTACTTAATTCAGATCATGATTGACAGGCATAACATCAACATGGTCAAATAAAAAAGCAAGAAATATGGTGTACTGTGAAACAAAGAGGTTTCTGTAACATGCTTTGGAGATGGAGTGTTTTTGTGTTTGGTTTGAGTGAATTTGATTATGTATTTGGATACTCTATTTAAAAGAAATCAGCCTTAGATATTGTAGTTAATGTCTTAACAGATGGAGAGTAGGATGCCACTATTGGGCTCAGCCAAGTGGGATTACCTCACCTACCAAGTTATCTAAATGCTTTAAAATCCAAATCCAAGGGGCTTTACTGTTCAAGATGTGTTCTGAGGCCTGGTGGAAAATAATCTGTCTAGCAGAACTACATTATTCAGTATGACTTACAGAGCATATTTATTTGTTTATTTACTTTTTACCCTTACAGGTTATGTACTGTGTTGTAGGTATGTCAAAGTGACCTGCTTTTGGGTTTGGCAGTCTTTTGGTTAGACGTTCCACAACCACTGAGTCACATGCTCCCCCGATACAATCTAATACCTGTGTGGAGTAGTTTTGTGTGTGGACCCTTTTGGCCAAACAAAAAAATACCTACAGCAGGAATGAGCTTTGCAAAGTACAGACCTTGGAAGAGAGTGAACCCATATCTCACCTGACGCTTGGGATACAGGTCTAGACAATCGGCACCTGTGATGCAAGCTCTGCCGCTCAGTGTGTAGGCATCCATTACCCAATGTGTTTGTCTCCACCTGATCCTTCATGTGGACAAGTGAAGAGTAGGGATTGAAGGACTGGACTGTAACCAGAAAGCTGCAGGTTGTGCACTACTGTTGTTCCCTTGAGCGCGTTGCATCACCTGAATTACCTTGTTCAATATTCAGCTCCTTAAATGGATCATATATAAAACATTAACTGCGTAAGTCATCCTGGATAGGGTCGGATACGTTATACAGTGGGTGACCCCTGTAGGATGCGATGCCGGGCCGTCGCCTTGCACTTATATTGAGTTAATAATTAAATCCCCGCCAAAGATGGCAGGCCAGTAACAGTGTGCGCTGCGCTCATGTTTCAGTGGAGAGTGCTATGACTCACTTACTGTGAGAGGAGAGTACGGAGCGCCCTGATGGGGCCCGTGGCTGGCGCTAATTGAATCACCGCACAGCTCTGAGGTCCGCTGGGAGACCGGGGTGGTCTGCGAGCCTCGGCTCTCCGTATCCATCGTCAGCGTTCCCCCGGGGCTGATGATCAGCAGGTCCGTCAACGGCTCACCGATCCTGGCTCACGCTGCACAGGAGAGGCAGGGCCTGCGGATACTGTGGCTCACTGAAAGAGCAAAGTACGCATGTCAGACGTTATACTGTTCCCGTCAACTGGTTTTGACCTGCTGTTTGTGTATATATGCCTTTGTGTGTGTGTTTGTTTGTTTGTGTAAAAATCATTCTACTATGATCTAACTGATCTACTGTGATCTACAGTATCTGTATTGCAGTTTGCTTTTATAATAATAATATACGCCATTTAGCAGACGCTTTTATCCAAAGCGACTTACAGTAGTGAATGCATACATTTTCAGTATATGTGGCCCCAGTGGAGATTGAACCCACAACCTAAGCATTGCCAATGCTGTGCTCTACCAACTGAGCCACAGAGAACCACGGTGAATTTTTACTTTTCACGGTGAATAATTAATTTATGCAAGTGACTTTTTTGTCATGCAAAATTATGCATTCCCAGCCACTAATATCATAACAAAAAGATGAGTAAGTACAACCTTAGTTAACTCATCATTCAAAACTGCAAGGCGCCTAATGTATGTTGGGCTCTCCCTTCAGGTAATGCTGTATTTTCCATTTTTTTGCATCAGGTTTATGTACGATTCTTCCTTTCACTTGGTTTCCTGTTCATGTCATTTTTCATTTGGGTGCTTAGAACTGTTGAGGTAAAAAAAAGGAAAAAACATGTTAAGTGATTCAGAGCGATGCTTTTCATATACAGTCTGAAGAGCTCTTCTTTCGTCCTGCAAGAAATGATTGCTCGGCTGATCTCTGGTTCTTCAAATGCGTATGCAAGTGGGCCCTGAGCCGGTAGCATTTTTGAGAGTCACACCTACACCTGGCCCCAGTAATCATCTCTCATGAATGCCACCTATGCAAGTGGGCAGAGTGCTCTCTGTGCGGTAATCCAGCAGTTCGTGAGTTTTACTGACTTCATGCAATTAATAAGTGTATGCCTCAAACCAACAGAGGTGTGGATCTTTTTTGGTTCAGCCCCTGTGTTCATCCCATATTGGTCAAGGAACAACAAAAGTTCAGGGAAGTTTAGTTTAGTGGTTTCAGTAAGAATACACATCGACATGTCAAAGGGCCATTTGACTTTCAAAAAACTCTAAAGGAAAGTTCGAAGACAAATTTGAGTTGGCTTGCCTCAGGTGACCTTTTTGTAGGCCATTGAGTAGGCGAAAGGATGGTTCCTCAGTGTGTGACACAACTGTCAAACATGGAGAAGGAAGCGTGATGGTCTGGGCCTCTTTTGCTGGATCCAGATCATTGACTTGCACAGAGAGACTGTTAACCCACGTTAACCCATTACTTGTTCCCTGAAAAGAGCCTTTTTTTATAACTCTTATGAATAAACTTATGAAATTTACATTATTTTTCAGCCGCTTACCTTTGTACCATTTCAGGTTATTCACTTGAACGGCTTAAATTTCAGTAACAACTGGAAAATGGGGGTGTTCTAAAACTTTTGACCGGTAGTGTTGCTGTAACTTCGGTTTGAATAGTATAGTTATGATGGAATAATTACTATAGAGTAGCTGTGTTGAGTACTTTAGATTATCGGTGACAGTGGACTGTAATTGACCTGAGTAAACCATAACTATTAGCTGCATATCATTGTATAATCTCACAATCATTATAAGCCATTACATCAACAGTTACATGATGGTGACATGAAACTTCAACATGACCTAATGACAAGTTGACAGTCTTTGCCTGCTTGATAGTCGCATATTAATTTATCCATTTTATTACGTTTTGTCATCAGCTGTACAACAGTATACATGTTTTTTGAACATGTTTAAATGCACTTTATTTCTATATACAGCAGCTATAGAGTTAGTTAGCTAGCCATATTAGCTGGCTAACTATAGCTACTGTATCTAAAAATAAAGTGCATTTAAACAAGTACGAAAAACATATTAGCAGGCTTGATACGGACTGGTAAACAAATATTGTGCATAAACACACATAATTTTTATTACACACATTCCATCAAACAATTGTTGAGCAAATGCTTATGTGTGTATAAGAGAACATTAACAAATAAATACCTTTTGTTGTTGCAAAATTTAATAGGCAACCTGCAGAGACTGATGCTATGAGGAGAAGAGTTTGTTCGGTAATGAAAATGAGTCAGGCACACTCCTAAAGTTTTATAACCAAAGCAAATGCTTGTCTCTGCCACCTCAAGTTTGTATAGAGCTCCCTCTTCCAGATCCTAGAGCAAATAGCAATAACAAACCTAAACAGTCAAACCATCAAACCTAGATCGTAGGAACAAAAATAGATTTTGGGAGATTTATTATTATGTATGAATGATAAGTTAAGGTAGCGAGTCTTGCTAGCTAACCCAATGATAGTTTGCTAGCTAGCTATTGTTTAATATTTCTGAAAGTATTTATCACAATTGTAGAAAAAGCACGAGCTGGCTACACAGCATAAACTGAAGGTATCTGTGAAGTCTAGTGGCTATACACTACCGTTCAAAAGTTTGGGGTCACCTGCTGGAAACTATTTTGATCTCATAATTGACAATGCTTTACACCGTATACATTTCTGTAAATACTTTAAAATGACAAAAAACACATGTAACAATGAACAAAATGAACATCAAAGAAATGTTCAAGAAAATTATATTGAAAATTGAATCTTGGATTCCTCAAAATAGTCACCCTTTGGCGTGAGAATAGCCTCACAAACAGTGGCCATTCGGTTAATAAGTTTTAGCAGGAAATCACCCAACATGTTTTCCCAGCTATCCTGCAGCAATTCCCAGAGAAACTTGTGGGTTGCTTTGCTTTGACTCTTCCTTTCCAGTTTGTCCCATACAAGTTCTATGGGATTGAGGTCTGGACACTGGGCAGGCCAGGTCTTTAGTTTGAGTTCACATTCCTCCTTCACCAGATAGTTCTTGCACAACTTCAAGGTGTGTTTTGGGTCGTTATCTTGCTGAAGAATGAAGGAGTGCCCGATTAGCCATAGTCCAGATGGAAGGTGACCCCAAACTTTTGAACGGTAGTGTACATTAAATAGATTGGATCCATATAAAAAATATCTGAAAGCTCTTTTTCGAACGTCCCATCCTTTGGCAGCCAATTTAATTATTCCTTTATTATTATTACTTTACAATTATCAGTACAAAGGTAGCTCCAGTGTAACTAGTATGTACTTGCACCATTTTACAATTTAGGTAAGAACACATGTAACTAATCTGCCTAAACCATATATGAGACAGAATATGTGTAACAAAGTATAAAATCTACCATATTATGTATATACACAAGAATCTTTGGATGCAGTATTGTGTGCAGTGTAATTACATTTAAATGGCCCGAGTATCAATATTAAGTGGGACCAAAAAGTGTTAGAAAATGATTCTCACATAAATTGTTTATTTGGATGTACACACCAATGGCTATACCCTTAAAATCATATTTATAAAAGATTGGTACAGTTAGTTCAACCAAACAATATCCCCTGGATAATATTGCTAATTTTGCCAGGCTAGGTGCACCAAGCATGTAGGTTGGGACCCAGTAAAGAATGACAGGATTCCTGCAGTGATCTGGTCAGGAGCTTCCCTTCAAACAATCCCATATCACAACACCCCATAAACTATAGAGATTAAAAAGGAATATGTGCTCTCCTCAAAACAAGACCCATTAGTTGGCTTTTCATAGTGGTCTGTGCTTACGAAAGAAAGTGATGGAGTCAATCCTAATAAAAAGGCATACTGCAAAACCTTAAATAAAGTATCTCTGGATCACAGATACCAGACGGATCACAGCTGAGCAAGGTATTTAAACTGCACTGCTGTAGTTTAGTAGCTATCTAGAGGTATAAATAGATCATATGTAAGTCACCTTGGAAAAGGGCAAGCAAATAATAATCCAGTATATATGGGACTTTGTTTATACAGTAGATATTGCCACTCCACTCCATAGAAACAAGGACCAGCTAATGTTATGAGCTGTCTCTTTTAGATCTCAAGAAAGATAAAAAATAACTATTCCTGTTTGTGTTTCTAATCACAGGTAATATTTGAATGGTCTGTGTGTGTGTGTGTGTGTGTGTGTGTGTGTGTGTGTGTGTGTGTGTGTGTGTGTGTGTGTGTGTGTGTGTGTGTGTGTGTGTGTGTGTGTGTGTGTGTGTGTGTGCGTGCGTGTGTGAGGCACAGCGGTGGGGAATGCATATGACCAAAAAATCTGCAGTTAGACAAGCTGTCCAAATCCTGTGAACTTCCAATTTAGCCGAAAAGAAAACAAATCTAAATGTTAACTTTTTCAATTGTCATAATACACGGTTGAGCATTACCAGTTTTCAGTTGAGAAAACAACACAGGCCCAGCAGTAAATATGGAACTGAACAGAATAAGTGATTTCTCACAAAGAAACAGAAACATCTTGCCTGTGTAGAAACTGGAGCGTGACTGCAGCATTTGAATATGAAATGGCTGAAGATTTTTGTTTCAGTCACCTTGTACTGTGTGCAAACAAAGCCACCAACTCTGACAGAATAGAGAGGGAGAATTTAAAGCAGCCCTTTGTCGTTGTTTATAACTGTGTTGTCTTTGTTCTCCTTTTTCTCTGCAGAAAAGAATGGGATGAATTATTTTTAAACAGTAATTACCTGGCCGGGATCCGACAGTCGGGGATTAATGGACGATTGCGGAGCGGCAGGTTCCGAAGCGTGTGCTGGAAGGTAAGGAGGGGAAAAACACCGCTCCTTGTCGGAAGCTGGATTCAGGGAATGGCAGATTTCTGATGTGTTTTTTTTTTTTTTTTTTTGCTCTGAGTACAAGTTATTGGCTCACGCCAAGTCTGCCACAAAGGAACAGGACAGATTTAGCTTATCAAATCCATTCTGGGGGATGTTTCAGGTTTTTCTCCTCCTGCAATATGTATTTGTACATTTGCCTATGCGTTTCACTAATTTCTGTGTGTTCATTAGTTTGATTACTTGCCTACAGAAGCACATTAAGTTTTTTTTTCAGCGCATCATTTATTTCATCATCTTGATATACATATAATTTAAACATAATTGCAATGCTTTGCAATCAAACACAGACATATTACAGATATATTTTGATTGTGGATCACAATGAAAAAATACAACAAAGATGGGAGCACTCTTTCATTTAAAGCGTAAATGCTAGTCATGTAAAATGCTTGTATAAAGTGCTTTGCATTTTCAGAACAAAATACAAGGCTGTTAACCTTTGTGCAGCAGAGGACATGTACGGGAGATGAATCTTGGATCCGCCAAGCACTTCAGCACGTATTTAATGGCGTTTTTTTTACTTGTTTAGGTTGAAAAGTGCATGAGATGGAAAGTTATTCCAACACGAGGAAGAGAGTCTCCCTCACAGATGGTGTGTGAATCAGACAGTAATTAAACTGATCTGACTTGAATACAGCCAAGTCTCTGCAGAGCCAGATCATTTGGGTCCTGACGTGCTGCTCAAGGTCACGGCAACCAGTATGCCCAGCAGTGAGCGTCTCCACGCTCCTGCCTCTTTCAGTCACCCAAGGCATGCTCGCCCCGCATTGTCTTTTCTGTGGTGGTGGAAGTCTTGGTAACCCTTTACATTAAGGTCCCTTTAATTAAACATGAATGAAACATTAACATTTTTACTTTTTATTAGCATGAATTGCTTTGCAGTGTCTGCCCTAAAGAAAGCACAATGAACTCTTTATACATCATATATATATATGTGTGTGTGTGTGTGTGTGTGTGTGTGTGTGTGTGTGTGTGTGTGTGTGTGTGTGTGTGTGTGTGTGTGTGTGTGTGTGTGTGTGTGTGTGTGTGTGTGTGTGTGTGTGTGTGTGTGTGTGTGTGTGTGTGAGTGTATGCACTGTAAATTACATGTCAATGCTCAATGAACATCAAATGACCTATTGCCCTAGTGCCCAAATCATTTGTAAGGTGTACTTGATGGTTATTCATTTAAGCAATTTGGAGCTTGAACCCGTGTTAAATCATGAATATCGGCACGGCTAGGGGGTATGGTTAGGTACGACACGAAGCGGAGACTCTATTTTTAATTAAGCTATTTTTAATAGACCATTTTTAATAGAAAACGTCAAAGGTGTATCCTTCCGCTGGCAAAGTTATTCGGTCACAAAGCAACCCGAGGTCCATTTCTGAACTGGTTTCACACAGAAGTCTCAGTTTTTATTACGATTCACAGCTTACAATGTTTACAATATTAGAGGAAGGCGCAATGATATTAAAGTGATGTACGAACATTCTATTTAGCTGTGCTTTATCATGAATATTGGCACTGCCAGGAAGTGTTGCTGACCAATCAGCATCCAGGACCGGAACTATATGTTTTTTAATAGGTAATGATTAATAAGAGACCTTAATATAGTGTTTTCAAGGGCACATATCATTTTTATTTAATGAAAACAATGACAGGCAATATCTTTATTTTATTCAAGAATCACAGATGGAAAATACTCCTGGACCCCTTCAACACATTTGAATGATTTGAAACTGTGTCTCTGCAAACTGTAAATAGCTTCCCGTCCTGTGGGTGAGGTCTAAATGCCAATGTTTGCAACACAAGCTAAGATGTGTTAAAAAATATGTGCACTGGAGATTAATGTGCAAATCACATGTTCCATGCTTAGGGCCCATAGAAATGTGTGACCATGTGACTAGAGAGGCATGTGATCGTTGTTTTAACCCTTATACTCAAGGCGTCACTGTCTCAGAAATCCAGAAATTATTAGATAAACATTACAAGTGCATGATCAATTATACCATCTAGCATTAGCCTAATTAGAAAAAGCTTGTCAGTGCAAGTTAATATTACAACACAGTTAAAGGGAAGAATCAACAAAGTGAAACATGGACACACCAACACCATCTAGAAAAAATACTGGACTGGACAAGGAATAAAAAAAACATTTTTAAAACCACCCGTTGTCATATATGAAATTAAAATACATTATTGTATATATTTACTAAATGCAATCATACACTACCAAAAAGTTTTTGCTTTTTTATTTCTAGGGCCCTTAAAATATTGCATGTTTTTCAGTCCTCCACCACCAAGGGCTTGATGGAACCTTAATTTCAAGCTATGTGTCAAACAGCCATTCAATTAATTGTGACAATCATCTCAGTTAATCATTCAATTACCACTTAACACAGGCGCATGAGATGAATGTTTATCTCCATTGACACTTATCACATCAGACATGTAGTGAAGAACATGCTGACTGTAAATTTCTTTAGGGTCAAATATTCTGACAACCTTCAGAAATGTGTGAGCTGGCTGACTGAACCATGTTTTCTTTTTCAATTGTTTGGGGTTATAATATCCTATCCTGCTTTTCTGTTAGTCCGTAATAAACACGGTTTATTGCTATTTATGTGCTGTGAACCTGTTGTGCCAATGTTCAATATGCATTCATCAACTGCTTAATTTTATTGTAGATTTTGCAAATTCTGCCCTCCCGACACAAGATGCGGTCAATCAGTCTCTTGCCATGTTGCACAATGAAAGAGGGAGACATTTATCCAACGCATCCATGAAATCATAAATTAAATCATGCCGTCTCTCACTGCTCTTTCCATCTTACGCTCATGCTTTTTCCCCCTTGCCCACGGCCGTCTCAGACTTTAGTTATTTTTGTGTTTTTGTGTCTTGAAGTGATAATTCAACCAAATTCGATGCAAGTACAATTTTCTTTCATTTCAATATGATGTACTACACATCCAATGAAGTTTCTAGCGAATTCGCTGTCTACAGAAATAGTCCACTAACAGCACTGATGTCCAAAAGCAATTGGAGTCTATGTACCCCTACCATACTCGAAATTGCATGCCAGAATGACCTCCCAGTAACTAGGTTCTCAGCCATGTGTTTCATTTGGAATTTTAACTGGTTGTATTGAAATCTTAGCTAATATTATTTTTTCAGACAGATGCACAAGAATAGAGTTGTGGTAGCATGACCTAAATTGAAAGTACAGTAGTACAATTTCAGCATACTTTTCTAAGTGAATAGATCATCCAATATTCTATACATGTCCAACTTCCAAATTATTACCACAAAGCTGAGCGACTTATAGGGTAATACCCCGTCGCTAGAAAATCCACACATGATTTAAAAATGGATAACCAGCTCAGAAATGTTATAAATGAAGATATTTGGTTGTTTATAAATCAGCCTGTTATCTATGTTAATCAGATAACATGTCATATTGAATAACAACTGAGCTAGTATTATTAATTTTATGAAATAGCCCATTTCGCAATGTTTAATGGTGGTGTATAGCTAGCTATACATTATATATATAACATTATCTAGCCAACTACCTACTTTCATATCAGGTAGCTAAATGTTAATTTTATTTCAGTTTGTATTCAGGTGTACAGTACATGTACATTTGGGTAAATGTATTTTTTAAATCTCCCTCTTGATTGTCAATCAATACAGCCCAAAAAAGAAAATTGTGCATTGATATGAAGCTCCATGTGAACATAGTGAGCTAGCTATTAGTATGCTGTGCCCAGTTCAAGAGCTTCGATTATTTTCACCCCATAACCCCATATTTTATTTGAAAGATATCTGAAGCGACTAACTATCAAAATGGCTAACTGTGCATTGTTAACTTTGTTTTAATCCATGTTTTTATATCTATGTCTGTCTCAATAAACAAAGCAATTAGCAAAATTGCAATTTGCTGTTTAGATACTACAAAGAAGGGCTGATTTACCAAACAAAAACAACAAAAGTCTTACTTTGTTTTTAATTAGCCTACTAAGTATGTAGATAAAAGCTAATAGCAGGTAGTGACCCATAAGTGTTCAGAAGGATATCTTTTGACTACCATAGGGTATATTTGGGTGGTGACCAAAAGACAACCAAAACCCATTGCCAAGGTTTGGACCTCTTATCAACAGCTCAAATATACCTTCTGAGTTATGCTAGCTATGCTGTATTTCTAATGTAATATTAAGTGGAACCAGTGCCACAGATAGGGTGGCCACTTACAAAACACCAGAATGGAGGGCACTTCAGGCAGCGGCAAATTAACATGTAAAGGGCCTCCCGCGTGGTCTAGTGGTTACAACGGTCGACACTGGCCACTGCAACCGGGGTTCGATTCCCTGTTGCGCCAGAGTCGGCTCTGGCCGGGAGTGCCACTGGGGGTGGCGATTTGCTGTCCGCCCCAGGGAGGGGGAAGGGGGGAGGGAAGCCGACGGGACGTTCGCTGCGCACAGTAGTGGCCCTGCAGTACCGGGTTGCGGTTGACGGCCTGGCGAGTGCCATCTCAGAGGATACGATGCTTCGCCTTCGTCACTACCAGTCACAGGACTACGGCAGCGAACTCACATTACTAGGGGGGGATTGACTTGAAAATAGCAGGTGTAATTAGCTACTAAATTGGGATAAAATGTTATGAAATCTGAAACAAAATCTTTAAAAAATATATATATGATCAATTTTAAACCATAATCTATATAGACTAACTGAGATTGAAAATGTGTACTCACAATAGCTGGATGGTCTACTTTTGGTACTTCAGTCCTTTCCTGGCATTTTCCAGAAGCCTTCTGTTGGCCAGGAACTTTTGGTAACTTTCTGTGCACCCCTCAGTAAGGTTAATGCAGATCTGGCGGGCATCAAATGGCTGTCCGGCAGAGGAATGTGCCAGACGGAGGACGGAGCGCTTGAAAACCAGACTGTCCGGCATAATGGCTGACGTATGGCCACCCTAGCCACAGAGCCATCATCAATTAATTAATCTTCAGGATCACTGCCTGCCATTTTGTGTTGTAATTCACTTGGACATTGATATGATGGACCCCCAACCTACTGCAACCTACTGACAACTGCAACCTATTGACAAACACAGGGTTAAAACTTTAAAATGTTTATGACAGATAATATTGAGTATCCTTCTTAAACACTCACTTGAAGTTGGAAGAAAAGAAAGGACAAAAATAAGAAAATCAGCTTGGTATATTTCTCCTAAATACTAATATTGCCCTAATTAATTGCATTTGATCATTATGAGATGTTTTATGTCCCCATAATAGGAACCTACTGTATGTTTTACACTTTAAATTCTATGACAGAATTGCAATTTCTTCACATCAAGAACATGTTTTTCCTGAGTAGAAAATACAGGCTTAGGTACCTACAAGTTAGGTAAAGACTTATTGTTATCTTATACAATATGAGGGTATTGGTATTTGACAATCAAGGCCTTCTAGTTTGTTCATTGTTCTGTAGGAATTTTTTTCTTCCTTTTGCAGCATACTGTCGATTAATGGAATCAAAAGAATTATTGCTTTAAACACTGGAAATGTCACATAGAGGAAGATCAGTATTTTTCTTGGCAGTGAATCAATAGAAACGGCACAAAGCAGAGAGAAAAATCAAAGCACATATGTTTGGACAATTTCAACTGTGTTGGATTTGCTCCGCCTTGTAAACAAATGAAAAAAGGAAAGTGTGGAGGTTGAGCCAGGCTTTTTGGGAGCATGCTTAACATTATCATCAAGATATCAGGAAGCTTTTGTCTCCATGGACAGGACACCCAAATCAAATGTTAATTTGAATGCTATTTGCAAGAACTCCAAGAATGGTCCTTCACCCATGAAAGACCTTAAAAACAGGACAGTAACATTTTTCCTATAATATGAAGTTAACTGGACAAGGTGCGCAGTTGCTTGTATAATTCTTGGACATGAACACATGTATGCATTCCATCAACTAGTAAACTTGATGTGAAACAGTAGACAATTGGAGTTGGATGGATTATAAAAATGTGAATACTGCTCTACCTAAAAAAAATGACAGGTCAGAAAAGTGTTTTTGGAAGTCTTCAAAGAGATAATGTTGATACTGAGTGCCTTCACTAATAATGCTATTTTATTATTAAATAAATGATCTATTTTAAGTAGAGATGGGAGAGTGGCCTCATAAACCTTAAAATGGGTGGAGGTATTATCTATGATCAGTGACTCAATGTTTTGAACCAATCATAGCAGGTTTGGGGTCAGTGCCATTACAATTCAGGAAATGGATTGAAATTAAATTCATGAATTGAAAAATGCCTATAATGTAATATGAAGATTTTAAAAATTAATTAAGTAATTAATGAATCATAATGTTTTGTTATGGAAATGTTTTGTTATGGTCTCTCATTGGTTCTTATGTGTTGGTAATTAACCACACATGGCAGTTCATTCCATAGTGGGGTTCATGAAGCCTTACTTTCCAATCTCAAATTTTCAGTAGAATCCATAGATTTTCAGATAAAAGGGGAGTCTGAGCAATTGTTGTTTAGGTGACGACTGAATGTAACTAACATATATATTTTTATTATTCAGCAGTTGACTGTTCCAGCGTGTGACCAACTTTGCAGAATTGATCAATTAAACACACAAATTAAATCACAGCCTTTAAACCTTCATCACCCTATGTAGCAATGTGTCCAACTTTACATGCAACAAAGGGAAATACTGCCACCTGATAGATTGGAGAGCAGGGTTAACTCATAAAGGCATGAATCAATAATCTTAGCATGCATCACTAAAATATAATTAGAGAAGAGGTAGGAAGGTCTTAAACTTACGTTTTGGACCAACTGGTTCTGACAGAACACTAAACAGAGTATTATGTCTGATTAACTCATGACATTGAATACTTTTCTATGTGTTTCAGATAAGACATTAGCACAGCTTAAACAGTTGTGGTTACAACCACGATAAAGTGGTTTATAAATTGGCTTTCATTAGGCATTCTTGTAAGTTTTTGTCTGTGTGATGTGACAATAATGATAGATATCTAATAATCTAGTGGCTTTAAATCTCTCTGCTTTTCAGATCCTCTGTAACTAATTCTTATAGGGTAAAGAACTCTGAGGAATGATCAAACAAGATGTTGTGAGAATGTAAGTTTAAAAATCAACAACGATATCTGCTTTGATAACTATACCACAACGACAACAGCAAAACAATGGCAAACCAATGAGATAACAAAAGATATGAGGAGATAGTGGGAGTAATTATTGTGGTAATTTGCCTAATCCTATTCAAATGTGTCAAACATATTTATCTTACACACTGCCTGTCCTTTAGCAGCTGACTACACAAAATACTGAGAAGAACCCATGTTTTTGTGCAGGAGCTCATTTTAATGCAAGAGTGCAAAGGACAGGCATGTTTAAGCATTTTATTGTTCAGAATGGTTGCAAGGTCCCTCATAGGTTCTGGCTGTTCATAAATGCTTTCTCTAATTGTAATATTATGTGGAGCAATTTGCATGATGGAATGTGATCGGATGACTACTTTCACCTGATTTTAACTGGAGAAATCAAGGTTGAAGTCCTTGCTTGAAGGCTATAACAGTAGTTCCCCCACTGAGACCTGGGTCCCAGACATGAATTTGCCCCTGTAGGAGAATGTGAGCTTCAAGCTATATTGCAAATATATTTTATACAAACCATAATGTATGCATCTGTGTCATTAGTGATGAATAGAATATAATTAATTAATTGAATTAATAATCATGAATTACATGATGATCATTTTAATTTATGAGAAACAAATGCAGTTTCAAATGAGTTTTATTGACAATTACGGTGCATTGCACTTGATATGGTCGATACATTTGAATTTGGGCTTGGAATCCAGGGATGGGATTGAACCTGATTGTATAGATGGGGGTGTACAATTTTTAGTTGTATTGCAAAGGACATGGTGAATTGAAAATGAATTATATATTATAGAACACCCATACAAGACCTTTATGACAGCTGTAAAATATCACCAGTAGACTTTATAATACATTGGTCCTTTATGATTGCTACAGAAGTCTCTTATGATCTTAATGGGGTTGGTTAGTCTCAATATCTGCTATCTATGTTTTGATTCAATGTTTTATTAAAATGTGTGAGCATTGTTTTGCAAAAATTATATTCAATGAAAGAATTGTGATCTTAAAGCTATTGATTGTTGGATCTCAAGGCTCACCACGATACACAAAAGTGGATCCATTGGCATGATGAAGGGCTGTCTGGAAATTGCTTTGAATATTTATTTAAAACTCCAATAAAGAATATTATAATAAGTCCACTACTCATGGATAGCCTACTGATATGACCCATTTATTTATTTTTGTCGTTTTTTGCTCGAAGCAATAATAAACGGGCTGCCATATCAAAATCTCCTTTTTGTTCTAAAATAATTAATAACATCCTGGAAGACATGGAAAACATAGCATAATTCATGAATGCCCTTAGTTTACAAATGCCCTTTTAAACATTGCGAAGACAAAAGCTGTCATTAAGGATTACAATTACCTCTAAATTTACGGTTGAACAAACAAAAGGAAGTTAATCCACATTCTATATCTAACATTTTGTCATCTGTGAGGTTAGCTCCAGTAAAGTTTGGCCTATAAACTGAAGTTCATCCTGAGGTGGACATAGCCAGTACAACCCAAACAACTGTCGCTTGTCAGAACTGTTTTTACTAAAACCCTTATGAAATGAAATTCAAATTGACTCCCACTCCATAACCACAAATAATAACCCCAGATCATTTATTTTACTCATCACAGGACAGTTGAATTAGCCATATATTAACTATATTTCAAGTCAGAAAGGTTGAAGCTATTTTGTCTCTATGCTATTTGGCAATGTAACATAATCTTTCTGTCACGAATATACAAAAATAACTAATATTGATTTCTAGGAAATGGGTAATGCCATGTTTGACAACAGAAACACAGTAGGCCTATACTGCTGCAAGTTCTATTGCATAGTTACTATATATGCAGGTAAACCTGCATTTGAAAAGTTACAAGTGAGTCTCTTGTGTATTGCACAACAGTCAACACTTCTTGGAAGCCCACAGTTGACCACAGTTGTTCAGTAGTATCTCACCTGTCACTCTCTTTTAAAGCCATTGTGATGTTCTCAAGGGACGAAAAAAACAAAACGTGTCACTCCATTTTTAGGAGCCTCATCTTTTCATACTTGACAGAGGTTACTCAATCAACGTGGTTTCCATGCAACCGCTTTTCTCGGCACGCATGTAGGCCAATCGTGGACGCAGTCACACCACACTTCGGTTGTCATATAACCGTTCAAAATGTTTTTTTGGTCACTGAAGCCACAAACAATCTCTTGAGAGAAGTATGAGCCATCCTGCCTCGCAATCAGATCTTTTGTGCGTTTCTCATCCGCACATCTCGACGTTCTCACAGCTCGTGCAGACTGCAAAATTGCGGGGAGTTTTTCCCCTTGTTTTCTTTTTTAATTTAACGTCCGAAAGGTTTATGCAGTCTCACCATGACGTTTCTATTCTCTTATTGATGTCAAGAAGATAAGCACAAGCTACAGTTGTTTTAAGAGGCAAAAATAGTAGTTCACCATGACCTGAAATGGGTCTGTTTATAAAACCACAAGACTACAATTTAAATGAGGTTGAGGGCATTTCAAGATATTTTATTAATGAAGGCTCTGGCTTTATCATCCTTGAAATCCTGGATTGCCTGGTTCCGCGCATGTCACGGACTTCCATCGTGTAATCACTGTTGGCAGAACTCTGCTACACCATGGAGAAATAATGATCCAGATAGCATGTTGTTGTAAACATTGTCTTCGCTTCAGTCTCCTGTTTTATTTATTGAATTTATAACATGGGCAGAGGGCTCAATTTGAGGCCTTCATTCTGCTGCTCAGTATGTGTGTCACTCTGTGTGCTTGTGCATGTACAGTGTGTGTGTGTGTGTGCCCAAGAGGAGGTTGACTTTGTTTATTTTTTGTATTCAGGAAAGAAAATAAATAATGGCGGCCATAAAATGCTGGGCCCTCTGCCATGATAGGGACTAGAATCAGCCTCATTCAGAAAGAGCTACTGACTGGATATTGAAGATCAAAGGAATGTGAGTGACTAATAAAAAATAATAGCAATTATAATGTAAAGGCACAGAAATGGTTATCTACTTGTTGTATGGTAGGTGCGCTGAACCGAACACTTTCCCCAATTTTAAAATACTTGTTATATTTTTACAGGGAGATTCAAATGAATGTTAAATTCCAAATGGATACCATAATATATTACAGTGGCCGAAATCATGAACACAAACACAAAAAAACACTTACGCACACACATGCATGTAGTATTCGGAGAATATCCCCAGGAGTCCTTTGAATTGAATCATGGGAAATAAACAAGGTACACAATAAATCAGGGAACATGATTGCTTATACATAACTGTAGTATTTTTGTATATATGTTAAACAGGGTGTGGTTTATGTCTAAGAAAGGTGGCTGGCATTTGTGTTTACCTGATCAAGCATCTCAAAACTCTGCTTGTGATAAAGGATTTTGAACATGAAAGTGGTTCATGTTGCATTTAAAACCATAAAGTCTGCAACATTTTCACAGGAAATAACTTGACCTTTAACAACAACATGCAGTATCTGATCCATTTTACCGGTTATTTCTGAAAGAGGTGTGGAATTTGAAGTGCTGAATGCGAAGTATATACAGTCTTAGAACCATGTTTTTTTAACATCTAAAATGTTACAGGGGCATATTGACCATACCATGTCTCTATACATATTTCCCCCGTACTGTAGCTGCAATCTCACTAAGAGAGGGTTAAATCTCACTGTCCTTGAGAATCATCTTCATTAATATTCATATCTGTAATATAAAAACCCATACTGTGTGTGTTGTTCCCACTGTATCACAGAGTTGATTCCAGTGGTTCTGTTCTGACACTCCCATTTATGACTACTACTATATATCAAAACAGTTTCACATATACAGTTTAGAACTTTCAATCTTCTCATACTATAGATATCAGTACCCATAAGCTGTAAACACCCATTTAGTTTTATCAATGTGTTACTATATTAACATGATGTATGTTACAAAGTATCCATTTCAATTTTATCAGAAGGTATTTATAGCAGTTTTTATTGCTTAAAATGTTTTTTTTACATTTTTAAAATTTAAATAATTACAATAGGTTACATATTATTTATTTTCTTGGCAAAGGCCCATTTCACATACTATTCGTTTATACAGCACTACTTGCCCACCACCTGGGAATTTAATCTACAAACCAAATTCTCTTGAATTACAAAACACAGCCCCAAAGTATCTATATGGTTTTCTTGCCTTTGGATGAAACAAATGTATGAATACTACCTTTTCACTTTTCATCCATTATAAACAAGGGACTGTGTGCAATTAAATGATTTCTATAACAAAAAAAGTGCTAAGGCCACCACAGAAAGTGAGTAATATGGGATTGGGACACCTCCCACGCATCATCATCTCTTATAACCAGCAGACCCTACCCACCCCCCCACCCCCATGTGTGAACAGGAAGGTCAGAGGTGAATACACACAAGCGTTCAGCATGCCGTAATAACATCAGCTGAAAGACTGCCGAGGCCTTGGCATTTGCGCGTCCATCGTAATGCCCTCTGTGTTTATTTGTTCTGTCTCTGCACGCGTCCTGCGGGTGTTGCCAGTGATGGTGATTGCCCGTCGTCAGGCTGATGCGCAATAAAGGCCTCAGCTGGCGGATGTGTTCATCACTCACTCAATAGCCCATTAATACACAATGCGCACACACACATGCGCGCCGCACACACACTCATCGCATGGGCCTCCTCTCCTGAACAACCAGAGGGTGATTCTAATCAGCTCCACCAGCTGCCGGCCAGCCTGCAGATGTAGGGGGAGGCCGTGAACATCAGTGCAGTGCTACAGCAACGTCATGCAGACGGCAAGCATCACACCAATACCAATGTGTCCATTTGGTTTGTGGCTCATTGAAGATAAGTATTGTTATGAATTGATTAAAGCCTAAATCAAACATTATTCATTCAGCCCTGTTTTAGCCCAGCAATGGCCCTCTACAATAATAACCACTCCTATGGTTATTGTGAAACTCTGTTTGTGCAAACTGAAATTGTACAGCTTATGGTACATCTTTATGGCATAGATCATGCAGTGTGTCAGGTGATAACAAGCTATGACAATTGCTCTTGTGAGCACCTAAAAGCACTTCTTTAAAAGCTCTTCTTCAAGCAAGATTCAATTTCTGGCAGGTCAGGAAATGTATACTGGAATCGCAGGGCAGTGTTGGGTGTCACAAGAAATGCTTACCAGAAGGACTTCCAAAAGGAAATAAGAGTTTAGGAATGTGGAGTGTCTGCCACCAGATACTGTTTTAGGCAAGCTGTTATGTGTGGAAGGTGGGCCATGGAATAATGAATCTATGATAAGTAGAAAGACATAACTGGGTGGCTTGGTAAAAATGCTAGGGGATTCTGCATGTCCTTCTACACAGTTATGATCTGCAAGTTAAATATCTCTGAGAGGGAGATACTTTATTGGTAATAAAGTGCTTGTAGTAATAATCATAGACACATTCTGACTGAGGCGGTTACATATACTGTGCTATACTGTGAGTTCAGTGGTATGGCAGTCCCAGCTCTCAATGAGTCTGCTGAACTTGTGTGACAGGCATGCCTGAATTACACTTGCTTATTGCTTTCAATAACTGCATTGTTCTCTACAGGCTTAAGCAAGGGTTATGCTGTCAATTTAAGGAGGCCAATGCACTAAAATACTAATTTTGTATATCCTAAAGTTATCTGAAGAATAATATACGCCATTTAGCAGACGCTTTTATCCAAAGCGACTTACAGTAGTGAATGCATACATTTTCAGTATATGCCCCAGTGGGGAATGAACCCACAACCTAAGCGTTGCTAACGCTGTGCTCTACCAACTGAGCCACAGAGAACCACAAGAAGAATAAGTCTATAGAGATATACAGTATGTCATTGTGGTTAGGGCTGTTATGTTATATACAGTATATTTCTCTCAAACCAATCAATTATTGTAACTAGCTTTATCATAAAAATGATACATTCTATACCTTTATATTTATTAAATCTTAGCAAAGTAATTGGTCAGATATTATATTCCCACAACTTTTCAAAATTGCACCCTACATCCTATGTACTGGATTACTTTCAACTGACTCCAGATACTGCAGCATAGTCATCCGAGTCTATGCAACCAGTAAATCAATACTATTTGAGGTCAAAGGAAGCTTAAAATTGGTGATACACTGTAATCTATTCAGTAAACTGCACATTCAGGTGAGACACTCTCTCACACGAGTCATGAGAGGGTCAGAGGTCAGGCAAGCGCTCCCTCTTATGATGCCAGAGAGTATCTTAGATCACAACCACCAATTTCAGCAAATTGTACTGTAGCCGGCAGGATGTTATTTGCATAAGTTATCTTGTGTTGTGTTCGATTGCACAGCACGGACATTGCACAAAACGTTTGCTCATTTGAAGAAGGCATATGAAGGTTACTGGCCCATTACTGATTAAATAGCTGTATGAATCTGATCAAGCCAAGCTTCCATAACCCATACCATAAGGATACAGAATATGTATTATGTTCAAAGTCAATGTATTAATTATGAAAATATAAATAGAAACTTTAGTATTAGTAATATTAGTTGTATGTATGTGTACAGTACTCACACTCTTGATAAAGATGAGCATAGAAGGCTGTATAAGATAAACAATACAGGTAATGAGCTATATTGTATGCTCCAAAAAAATTTTTTACCTCTAAATCTTGTATTAAATGCACAGATGTTATCAAAGCAAATCTTTGAAAATGGACCTGTCCAATTGCGTGGTAAGTAGTTAGTTGAAAATCTGATTTTTGTGCAGATGGATGCCCATATCATTAGTCTCCTAGAAGGTCCACGAACACTCGCCTTCTAAATCAATGTTCTGCAAGTGAACTCCTTGCTAATTTCTTTACAAAATTGTGATCATGGTAACTAGCTGTGAACTTAACAAACTGGCTAGGTGTTCCATGTGTTGTCAACTATTGATTAAACTACCCTCATTCAGATTAGACTGAAAAGAATGTCAGGAAAAAAGCAGATTAGGCATAAGAAGTTTCCTTATACGGAAGCATCATATTAGTCTTTTTGGCCAGATAGCTATTTGAATGTCTGTATTGTTAGTAATAGTTAGCTAGTCTGCCTGTGGTCAGCAGAACCTTCACTAAATTCATGAGGGGTTTAACTTAACACAAGCACAAACTTGATCTCTCATATTGAACAGTTATTTGTAACCAACTCATAGTTTCCAGTGACAGGCGCAAGCATGGTTTTGGATCTTTCCCTCTTCAATCTTTATTTTAAAAGTAATTAAAATAACTATTGTATGGGCTTCTGTGTGATGCTCTGCTTAGGCGGAGACAAAGATACTAGGGTAAAGCTTTATTAATCTATTCATGGATATATTCATTTAAAATGATAGCATGTATGATTAAATGAAGGATTTGTTTCTGTCATTAATTCGTATTTTTCATATATATATATTTTTCTTCATTGAGGCATACTTTTTGATGCTGGATAAGAATAAATGTCTTTTTAGACCCTTTAAGTTTGTATATTGTAGTTATTGTTACTTTGCAATGTAATAGGTCAGTTGAATTTGCAGATGGTAGTAGCTTAAGCTGGGTGTCAGTTTGTGAAATGTGTGTGGGGGGCTCCAACGAGGGGCTCAATTATTATATATTTTTAACAAACAGAATTACTTTCAATTGCATTTAGAATATTCAAAACTTAGCTGTGTATCTTAAATGCATTTCAATTTCAAACACCCCCATGGACGGTCATAAAAAAAAAACAAAAAAAACAGTGAGATATGGCTGGCTAACCTGCGCTTTTCCTTTGGAAAGTATTAAACTTGTATTAAACTTTCCTTTATTCTGTAACATTAGCAGTTTTTTGTTGTAGCTTTGTTTCCCTGGAACTGAACACCAGTACGAAATGCCGGTGATGAGTTGATGTGTTATGTTGTTTGCTTTGTTAGTTTTTGCTAACGTTAGTTGCTAGTTGTTGCTAGTTGTTGATCATGGTGGTTCATATTCAAAAATGTGTTTATTTGATGTTGTATCTCCATTAGTTACCCACCTATTCTTTTGATATTATATTAAATCATTCAAATTACAGCATTGATTAAGACCAACGTAATCATTAATGCAGAGATCCTCACAAATGTGGTTTAATATCAAATTCTTCATTGAGACCAGTCGGGGTGATTGTATGTAAGACATATCCAAAAAGGTCTTACATATTTACATAGTCTTATTCTTTCAATTCTTATATGCTATTGTGACTCTGCACTTCATGCTAGGACTGTTTAGAGTGCGTGATACTATTGTGCTATAATTATTCAAACACATAATTATTTCAAATAAAATCCAACAAAAATAAATCTGCAGTAACATGTTACTTTTTAAGTTAATCTCAAACTGTATTGGGGCCTCCTATGGCTTCCCTTTTCACTGGGGTATAAACATGAGGTAACACACATACATAATCCATTTGTGGGGAAAGACAAAGAACTCTCAGAAGAAACAATACAAAGGGTTGTTGACCTTCAAATGTCAAATAAAGGAAAAATAAATACAAAACTAAAGATGCAACTTTCCACTCTTTCAAATATTAAATGATTGGAACAGTGGTAAACCTGCCTGGTAGAGGATGCACCTGCCCCCATGCACAGGGAGGCAGATGGTTTGGAAGGCAAAGAAAAATCCAAGGGCCACAGTTGGAGATCAACAAAACCTGGTTTTATCACAAAGTCTCCAAATCTACTATCAGACGCCACATGATACTGATATGGGATTATGTCGTTGTTTTGCATTTACTGGTCCTGGGGCTCTTGTTAAGGTCAATGGAATCATGAACTCCAGCAAGTACCAATACAGTATCATTATCCCATTAATAATTATCCCAATGACATTATCCCAAGCATACCTCATAATCAAGAAATAGTTACCTGACCACAAAATGACTGCTTTGCAATGCACATCTCAGTCTCTAGACTTTAACCTGATTGGAAATTTGTGGTTTGTGGTTTGAATTGATGGCAGTCCACAAGCACACAAGACAGTAGAATCTGAAATTGTGAAAGATTCTGTATGGAGAAATGGTCAAAGAACCCCCACAATATGTTCACCAATCTCAGAAAACACTTTAGAAGATGACTATAAGATGTCATGAAGATGTTATCCTTGTGAGTGGAGGGTGCACAAAGTATTGAAAAGGGGGTAATTGTGATATATCTTTTTGGGGAAAAAATGTCTTGTTCAACAAAATCTTTCACGGAGCAATTTTGTTAGTATAAAATAGTGATTCCCATTTTCTCATTACCTTGTTTATTTCATACAGCCTTTTTTCCTCATATTTATCAAGGGTGTGAAACATTTTGGAGGGTGCTGTAAGCTATCTTTTCTCGCTAAACCCACTGCGGCTGTGCATGGCCTAAGAGCCACATTTTTGTCTCATCTGACCTTAACACCCGGTTCCAATCAGAGTTACAATGCCGTTTAGCAAATTCCATGTGCTTATTTTTGTTGGTTGCAGTCAGTAGAGGCTTTTATTCTAGCAACCCTTCCAAAAAACCAATCGGCATGGTCTGATGGTATATTTGGAGACTTTGTGTTCCCAAGACGCAGCCAAGTTTTGTAGATAGCAAACTGTGACCCTTATTTTTTTTTTGCCTCCCAAACCATCTGCCTCTTGAGAAAACTACCATCCGATGGTGATGGATGACAAATGGATTCTCATGTGAGTTACCTCATTTTTGTACAATATAGCTCATTACCTGTATTGTTTATTTTAAACAGCCTTCTTTGCTCATCTTTATCAAGGGTGTGAATCATTTTGGAGGGTACTGTACATACAGTCAGGTTCATAATTATTGGCAACCTTGATGAAAAAGAGCAAAAAGACTGTAGAGAACAAATAATACCATTACTGAGATATATTGTCATTTTCCAACATGTGGAATATATTTTACTCTATTAATGATTAAAAAAAAGCAAATTATACATTTCTTTCCAAGAATAAGGCTTCACAATTATTGACACCCCTGGCAAGAATAATGGCACTGAGCCTATTTCTATAATGTTTAATAAGGTTGGAAAACACATTTGGAGGGATCTTGGACCATTCTTCCTTGCAGAACCTTTCAAGGTCCTTGATATCCTTAGGTTTGCATTTATGGACTGCCCTCTTCAATTCAAACCACATGTTTTCAATAAGGTTTAAGTCTGTAGACTGAGATGGCCATTGCAAAACATTGATTGGGGACACCATGCACTTGCGTCCTCTTCCAGGCAAGTTTGCAACTGTTGCAGATGTTTTACTTTTTTGATTATAGTCCTAACAGTGGTTAGTGGTATGCTTAACAATTTATGTATTTTTCTGTACCCATTACTTGACTTGTGTAGGTCAACAACCATCTGTCCCATTTGATTTGACAGTTCTTTGGCTTTCCCCATTGTGATGGATATCAAAGGGATTTTACATGTGTTACCTAATTTTTATATCCTACTGATACAGGAAGTGTTGGAAGGCCATAATACAGTTTCTTAAATACAGACTGAGATTAATTTATATAAGTAGAACTTTATTACAGATTTCACTTTGTTTGGTTTTAATTAAAATAATCTTTAGGGGTGCCAATAACACCCACGCTTTTCAGTATTACTCAATACAAATAAAAGAGAAATGTGAATAATTGTATTACAATAAAAGTGTATAGTTTTCCCATATGTTTAAGCATAACATATAGTTCATTGTATGTGTTGTTTATTTTAACTTTTTTGCTCATTTTCATCAAGGGTGGCAATAATTCTGGACCTGACTATATATATATATATATATATATATGCCATTTAGCAGACGCTTTTATCCAAAGCGACTTACAGTAGTGAATGCATACATTTTTCAGTATATGTGGTCCCAGTGGGGATTGAACCCACAACCTAAGCGTTGCCAACGCTGTGCTCTACCAACTGAGCCACACAGAACCACATATATATATATATAGTCAAGTCCAGAATTATTGTGTGTATATATATATATACACACACACACACACACACCAAGGGTTTTTCAATGAGAAAATGAAACCCAGGGCACGGCACTGTAAGTCCTTGGCTAGATGTACCAAGCACTATGTCTTGTTACTGTAAAAACAATTGACTTGCTCTATGCTTTTTACATCTAGGGAAATGCTTTCTTTTAGACTTTCTCCAGGAAACCTAACATCATTTTCTGGCTCAAAATATATTGAATGACAATTTTACAGTGAACTAGTACTGATCATTCTTCACTAAACAGCACCTGGCACCCTTTAAGTTAACACAACTGCAGTATGCATGTATGTTGGACAGTGTAGCTGTGTCTGTGGCTTGTTATTTTTTGTTGACAGTATTATATGTATTCAGGGTACATCGGACAGATTTTCACACGTGACTGTGGGCCCAAATGCTGGCTGTTTTATTATAGTTTTAGCCTCTCATTGTGATGAGTTATATGGTTTGCACAGATGTTGTTCAGATCCCAGTTTTTCACTCAATTACAGAATCCATCTTGCCGTGTTAATGATCCCATGAAAAGCTCATATCCCGCTCTTTTCATTCCCATTTTTAAGCCCATATTAACTCCTCAGTATAGTAAAGAAATATTTAAATCAGTCGTCTTCATTTTCTCCTTTCCTGCTATTCCTTTGCTGGTAAGCATACGTTTGTTAGTCAGTGTTAAGTCTTGTTGTTAATGGGATTAACAGTAAAAACAGTGCGATTTTATTGCCTGAAAGAATTTTATTCTGATGAAATATAACGTATTATCTCTCTCTCTCAGAAATAATGTATTTTTAACTTGAGAGGCTGCGTCTATCAATGAGGGGCTGTAGAAAACTAGGTAAAAGTGAGTAGTTAGCTGCAAAGGCATTTAAATGAGCACAGAAGGATTTTGGATGGTAGATGTTGTTGCACCATTGATATACAAAGTATTAACAATGTTAGCACGGATACATGTCTGCTAAGCTTATTTAGCAGTTTGTTTGTCACCTGAACAATATGGTGAGCAATAGTTCACAACGTTGGGTGCCGCTTTCGTTTGGAGCTCTCGGTCTGTCCTTGGAGATTTGGAGCAGCAGACCCTACCTGCCTTTTTTTCTCCCTGTGTGTTTTTTTTGTTTTTCTCGCTAAGTGCCTCTCCTTGTCTCAGTTTCAGCAAACCTCATGCATTTTTATTGCCATCTGGAGGATTCCAACAGGTCCTAACAAGGGGAGTCGCTGCTGAAATTGCTTACGGTGGAGTCAGTGTGTAAGAGTCACCGACACTCGTTTCGCTGGCCGAATGCCCCGTGAGGGTAGAGCGCTGTGGCAGCTAATTCACTAAGTACGTTTGCCCAAGAGCATCAGGGTTTGATGGGTCGTCCCAGACGCTACCTGACATTTGTCCCCAGTCAGACCGGATGCCGCATGAAAAATTCACCGAGGCGCGGTGCCCGGAGGAATAAACGTTTCTCTAGCGCATCTCACTTGGGGGGAGCAAGGTGAGCAGAACTCGAGCTTGTCACGGATGCACGGTTCTGACAAACATAAGTAGATGCTAATGGCGAAATCGTGACAGAGTAGAGTCCCACCGCCATATGGCTAATTGCCACAACAATATCTTCTGTGTTATTAATCAAGTTTTCATAGTGTGCCATGATAATTGGAATAATTAGAATCGGAGCCGGCTTAGAGTTCCTCTTCCATAGATGCAAAAATGAGACCCAGAAAGATTGCTGTGCTCACTCTACTCTTCGTCCCTACCCATCCCCCATCTCTTCCCTCCATTCCCACTCTTCCTGTTCTTCTTCCTCAATCCCCCTCCTTGTGTTGTTTACTGTTTGACTCTATGGAAAAAGGAGTGGATAATTAATGAATGACTTCCCTGTTACAGGCACCCTGGTTGCTACCTGGGGTGACATGGGGCCCACAGTTAACTAAATGAGGCCACCACACACCCCACGGGTTATTTTTTAAAGATGTAGGCACTCTTATCCACTTATGTTCTGTCCATTCATTGCTGACACCACAGTGTTAAATACACAGAGCTCCGGTTGCACTAGCTACGCGTAGTCATTTATTGCACAACTCTAGCCAGGTAACTACCAAAATGAAGGAAACACCAACATAAAGTGTCTTAATAGGGTGTTGGGCAACCACAAGCCTCCAGAACAGCTTCAATGTACTTTGGCATAGATTCTACAAATGTCTGGAACACCATTGGAGGGATGCAGCACCATTCTTCGAAATGAGAAATTCCATCATTTGGTACTGTCAAAGGCGCTACTCCAGAATCTCCCATAATTGTTCAATTGGGTTGAGATTTTGTTACTGAGACAGCTATGGCATATGGTTTACATTGTTTTTATGTTCATAAAACCATTCAGTGATCGCTTGTACCCTTTGGATAGAAATGCTTCACCATAGGATGAAGGTGATTACTCAGAATGGTATTTGGTATTTGTATTTATTGGCATTTGCCTTGCCCTTTAAGGGGTTGAGTGAACCTAAACCATGACAGGAAAATTCACTCTAACAAAGAAAATGCACCATAACAAAGCTGCCAGAATCCTTCATTTACTCAAATGTTTCCTTAATTTTGGCAGTTACCTGTACATCATGTACTGTAGTGTGAACTTGGCTCAACAATGTAATTTAAGTTGGCTTTCAATAAACCTAGATTGTTAGGCTTAGTTGTGTTTGATTAGATCGATTAGGCGAGGCTAGATAATCTTCGACTGAATTTACCATGCGACTCTTGGTAGCAAATTTAACCAAATGCTCCATATTCAAAAGTTCAAGAGTAATGTTTCATAAGACCCAGAGAAAAAACGAAAACCTTCTGGACTCTGTTACTCAATGTTAAGGAAAAAGCATGTTGAGGCTAGTTTGAATCTGGGCCATGCAGTAGCTGGCACAGCCAAACCCTGGAGTTTACAAAGCTCTCGTTTACATGTAAACAAATATGCAATATTTGTGTGAGGATAAAGAGTTCCTCTGCCATACAGATCCCCTCAATTTGGAAAACGTTTCCATTCCCTATAGAGACAATTTGGGCCTGTTGGTGGGAAATCGATCTGTTTTCTGAGCAAAAAGGCAGTTTTTTTTACCCATTGACGATCCTGTCCTGCAAGCATGATGCATCATTGACTTCAACAGTGAGTTAGTTGAACCAGAAGCTGTCACATTACTGACCCTTGAGACTTCTTGAAGTCCAACCATTGAATGATGTTGTTGATGGGGTGAGGTAGAAAAAACAAGAAGCTCTTTACCTATTACCTATGAAGAGGTCACAGTGACCTCTTGGTGTCTTTCTCTTAAAATAATGAAAGCGAGTCTGCTGTGATACAGCAAAGCGGAGGAACCGCTCGTAGCGACGCCGCTCTCCGCCACACAGTAAGCCCGCTTATGGGAGACAGGATGTGTCCTGATCCTGACAGAAGAGTGAAGTCATGGGTTTAAGGAGGATGTGGTCACAGGAATACGAATGCACTGAAACTGCCTGGTCTGGAATCATTGTAGAACAAAACATGAGGCTGAGAGCGTATTAAGGGAATATGAACAGCAATGCATCATTTTTCCTATTACATTAATGAGTACTGTTTTTAAAAGAATTCTGATAGAGGCAAATCAGTATTTGGCAAGAGACTTGTACTTGTTTGTCTGGGTGTGGCTATAGAAGGAATGTATGAATATATATTTTTAAATTGGTCAAACAGCAGTGACTGTGGGGATTTGTACACTACATTATTTCTTAGATCAGTAAGCTTGAATTTTAACTGCTATAGTTTTCACAGAATTTGCTGTATTTATGTATATCATTATACATTATTAAAGCGAAAGTGATTAATTAAATTGTGCTTCTGTCTGGGACACAATATAACTTTATATCAGTTTTCACTCATTTATTTTTGTAGTCTTTTTTACGAAATGCCTTAGCTTTCATTTGTACAATCAAGCGGCTTGGTTTTGTGTCCAGCACCACAGTGTTGTTCGTACCTCAGTCCATAACTTCAGGAGCCCACCTGAAAACAGAGCTGTTTTCCTTGCCGTGTGAAGTTAATGGTTGAATAACTGGAGCGCTTGTGCAGAATAAGCAGAAACCCAGGTAAACAGCTGGTGTTTCTACAACGCGGGTGCTGGACGGCTCTCTCCCTCACTTCCGGAGAAGGTAATGTTCCCAGAACCGGGGAAAAGGCAGCTGCTTTTCTGACCATAAACCAGGGAGCCGCGGCGTTAATTGTTTCCAGGCAGAGAGGGAATTATCCAAACTGAAGCCGTCCCAAGGGAGCGGGGGAGGGGGTAGGTGAGGGGCAGATTCAGCTGGGCCAGTGGCTCAGAGGGAGAGGGAGAGGAGGCAGGATGGTCAGAGAGCAAGAGAGAGGGGGGGACCCATCAGATCATATACAGTATGTCGAATTCAAACATGAGGACAGTTGATCAACTGCAGGGAATGAGTTGGATCTATATGTTCACAATGGACAATTTATTTTCTAATATTTTCAGATATGCGACATGAATTGATTCTCTATGAATGCATTATTTTGTTTGACAATTATTTTTATACATATTGCTTAAGACTGTAGGTCATATTGAATTGCCTCGATTTAAATGTTCCATCAGTGGCTTTTTAAAAATCTCTGATTTGAGAGTGAGAAGGCTTTGTGTGTAGAAGAGCAGTTGTGAGTTTTGCAGTGTTTTTTATCAGTTGAGGTGATCTGTAGGTTGTTCTGTGGATGTGCGTTTGCTTCACATGAACAGAGGCAGTGGGGCTTGAAGGGCCAAACACGTATAAATGATTCCTTTATTAGATCAGGGGTGTTTAATGATAACTGCACTGACACCAATGACATGCCTGGTCTCATCAGACTGCCATTACTGTATAGACAGCCAGCTGTTGAGGGGAGGTTGAGGCAGGACAGTTTCAGAAATAATATTTTGTTCTGAAATATATTTTATGATGTATAAATGACAACACTACAGTGTTGGAGGTTGGTTTTGCCTTGAAAAAATAAATATGTGATACTAATATGCATGGATTATTAATCTATATCATAGACCTTCAATAGTCATTCATTTTTTTAGACCTGTTTTTTTCTCTCAAAACATTTGCATCATGCTATGTTGTATGTCAATCTACTTTGCAGTACTTTTTAAACTAGGCCCCAAGTTAAATGACACTGTAAGAACATACTCTGATCTGGGATTAGTGCTCAGATCTCTTTATTTAGATTTAGAAATCTTGGATTTACCTGCTTTAACCCCTTCAGTCGGCTTTAACTGACGATTATACTGAGTTGTCCATCCCTTGACTATACCCATGGGTAACAGCCAAGGAGAGACAGAAGCATGCAGACGTTTGTTTGCGAAATACATAAAGTTAAGTTAGCATTTCATCAAGATGAGTCTGAAACAGTGATAGGTGGGAATGAACGTGATATGGTATAGTACATGTGAGAAACTCACACGTGCAATGCAATGTGACAGCTGGGCCCGTCTAATCAAAATATCCTCCCCGTCGAATGTTTAGATTTCCTTTGTTTGCATTCAAATGTAAGAAATGCGGTGCCTCTATATTGTTCCACAAGATTCTGTCTTTGAATGTGAATGTGACTGTTTATAACTGTCTCTACAGCACCTCCAATGAAACCAGTCTGCTCTTTTGCAGGATCCATACCACGGTTCACTGGTGGATGTATCCGCTGTTGTCTGTTCCCGGCTGATCTATCCTTACCAGTTTTTTCTGATAAAATGACTTCTGCCCCACTGTTCTGCTGTTGTTCCGGTTTGAGATCTGTCCTTAACTTTGAGAAAGACACCGGAATTAAGCCATTTTGTATTACTTCAACAACATTTTGGTTAATCGAAATGAAAAAAGACTCAAAAAACTAAGTTCAAACTCTTAATATTATGTAAGTGGTGGATAAACAAAGCACCTTACTTAAATGCTTTATTTGAAGTTAAGGACCTCATTTTTGCTATGAGCTGTTGGCTGCAACTGCTTTTTGGTGGGTGCTCAGCATCCCTCTCTGGACAGTGTCTTGGTGCCCATGCTGCTGTCCCTCTGAGACACCTGTGAGTTTCCTCAGAGCCCCGCGTAGGAGATACTAATGTAACCAAATATATTTACAACAGATGTCACATTTTCACAAACTGTCCCCCACCCCCACCCCCTTACCCCATAAAGGAATTATAGGTGTCCTAAAACGTACTCAATGGACAAATATAATGTGAGAATTATACCACCTACTGGTCAAATGTGGAACTACCTGATGTATGACTTTTTTGCAGTGAAAATGTTTCATAAAAGTTTGTCTTTGCATGACGTTTACAGTAAGACAAAAATATGTATATACCCAATATTAGTTTCACAAAAGTGCAAAATTGAATACTTAATAATAGGGCTATGGGAACTAACTGGGTACAAACGTAATCTGGTCATGTACAGTTGTCATGAACTTCATGTGTACTACCCAGAGCAAGTCTATTTGGAACAGTAAGAAAACCAATCAACACATGAAAAAAAGGTAAATATAGCTGACTCTGTCCATTGATTTCCTTGATTAATAATCTTTTACATTTATATTAATTGATTTGGAACATGCTTTTATCGAAAGTTAATTTTTGAGGCTATTTTTATATTAGTGCCTGGGTGACATGTGACATGCCAAAGGCACACAGTGAACTATATGTGTTGGTTCAATTATGTTACAGTTTTGTAATAGTATCTTACAATGTTACAGTATCACTGGACTACTCAACAAAGAAATTGTAGTCTGTTCGGTGATGTGAAGACAATATTGGAGAATATGCAGTATTGTAATCAAACTAGTTATAATACGACTGTGACTGATGACATCTGTGATGGACACACTTAGTCAGCCAAGAATAACAGTCCAAATTACGCTTTGTTTCACACCTGGCTAGTACTGTAATGTGAACACTCTTTTTTATTTTTTTCATGAAAGTAATTTTGTCTTGAAAGAATGTTTGCCTCTGGAGAGAATAGATTGAAATCACAAAACAGAAAATGGAGCCTCCACACTTGATGACTACTGTGCATGTCCACTTCAGGATCCCTAGCACTCATTCAAAAGTGTAAGTAACTGGTGACAGCGAAATCTCCATCACCAATCTTTGCAACTAACTGTCATAGGAAAGCCCATATACATAATGCTAACTTATCTATCACAGGGTTGTAATACTACTAGGCTAACATTGAACACAGACCCCTATGCTGACCTTTGACCCCTATCCTGGTCATGACTTGGGTGAGAAGACAATGGACATGGATAGTCAAGGAGTTTATTATTCATGTATTGTTTATTGTTAATTTGAATGCAAGTCTCAATTGTCTCTTGAACTCAGCTTTGATAATTACTTCTGCATTGCCCCCCTAGGCTTTAATGTCTCGTTTTCATTCTTCACTTAAATGCAATAAACTTTGAGCATGTATTTCTTATTGAATTAAATAGAACATTGGATTTGTATAGCAATTTTTTTTCCGAGGAACCCAAAGCCCTTTATGATAGGGGCAACTCACCTCAATGACCACCAACGTGCAGCACCCACCTGGGTGAATGCAACAGCAGCCATAGTGCGCCAGTACAAACTCATTACACATCAGATACACAGTGGAGAGGCAAGGAGGCAGGGAATGAATTAATTCCATGTATATATATATATACAGTATTTAAATATATATATATATATATAGTCTTGGTTGGCAATTTGGCCAGGTTAACACCCTACTCTTTTTTGAAAAACATCATGGGATCTTTTATGACCACAGAGTGTCAGGACCTCAGTTTTTACCGTCCCATCCAAACGACGGACCTGTAGTCCCGTGGGATCAAACCCACAACCTTGGCCCATGTTTTTGACACATTCAAATATGTGTAAACCTAGATTTTGTTCTCTGTTGTATCGTGATCATCTCATGCATTGTCAGTTGCGCTGGGAAAGCACATCTGCTAAATGAGAATACTAAGAGGAGTGAAACAAAGTTACATAAGAAGAAGAAGGAAGGTGAGAGAATGAAAGAACAAGGACGAGAGACAGAGTCAGAGAAGGAGGTGCAAGAAGGAGGGTGCCTGAGCTCGGGGTGCTCAGTGAAATGGGGTAACGAGAGTGCGAGGGAACAAGGCGACGGACAAACGAGACTGAGGAGAGGCTAAGTGAGCACTTTACAAATGAAAGCAGATGCCTGGAATTATGAGCTGTCGGGTCGCAGATGGAAAACTCTGTGATAAAGTGTTTCTCTCCCCTGATCCTAATTACTCACTTCATCTACTCCTGCGTGTTCCCTCTCCGGAAAAAAAAAAATCCCCAAAATACACAGGACATGTGAGATAAGGGTAACTCTCAAACATTTGATTTGTGACTTTAACAAGTCCTCTTCTGCTTGGCAGGGAAATACTCTCCTCTCTGCCTTTTCTCTCTCTCTCTCTCTCTCTCTCTCTCTGTCTTCCCCCCTCCGTTAAGATTGATCGCATTGTTCTCGCTCTGTGATTGATTTTGTTGCCTGCTAAATGCTCTCTGTGAGAGGAGAGAAGAGAGGAGTTTATCACTGCCATTGATCTTCTTATAAATGAAATGCTCAATTTCCACTGTATTTTAGTGGTAAGTGTAGTTCATTAGCGACAGAGAGATTTATCTCTCACGCAGTTCTCCCCGCAAGCTCTCTCTCTCTCTCTCTCTCTCTCCGTCAGTGGAACCGCAGTCTGAAGGCAGTAACTACATACTGTACAGTGCAGAAGTGATGGAGTGGCTCCAGCTCATCGTGGGGAAATGGTCAAACACATCCAATCAGATCGTGTCAGTTCAATAAGGGCACAGAGAGCAACACAGTCACCCCTCCAGCTTTTCCGAGCAATAGTTTGTGTGTAGTGGTTAGGGAGCTCTGTGCAAGCAGATGGTCGAGGTGTCAAATCCCCCCGACGTGGATCTGCACTGTGACCCCTTGATCATAGTCTTCAACCTGAAAGGCTCTAGTAAATATCCAGCTGTATTAAGTGATAATATGCCAGATGCAAGCTATGCAAATCACCCGAGAAAAGGATAGCCGCTAAGCACTTAAATATCGTCACACGCTGTAACAAACATTCCAATTTGAAATGGATCATAGATGTGGCTATAACTACCATTCTTTTGTGTGAGACTCGAGTTCTGTTTGTCAGAGATGAGCTGTGACTATCAGTCATGCCTGGGACTGCTAATGCGAGACCTCCGTGCCCTCCTCTGTAAAGCCCCGTTCATATGGGAGCCAAAGGTAACAAAGCCCTGAAATAACCCCCCTCTTCATAGTAACTCTACACTTTTTAGCTCTCAGCTCATCTGCAAGTTTAATGCATGTAGTTTTTGTGAGGACTTTGGAGCTTCGGTAGAGGTAATTGGTCCGGTACATTATTGAGGCCCCCTCCACACGCACACAAACACACACATACACGCGCACACACGCTTGCACACACGCTCACAGCCCAATTAAAACCTGTCATTTGAAGAGTCTTCAGCATCCTCGGTTTCCTGTCTCACCAGATGTTCCGTCGCACCTGCAGGCTACGGCGCACTTTCTCTGACACGAAAGGGTTTCTGCGCTTTGTTTAATCTTCGCTGCAAACATTCTCTACAATGCCAATTTCCCCAGGGGGACCAGCAGGCACTCCAAGTCTGAGGCACATCAAGGGCGAAGCCGCACCCTCCATTTAACCACCGTTAAAGTTTGTTTGTCTGAACAACTTAAAAAATGCAAACTTTCCCCCACCACGACAGGGGAACATGCATGTGCCATTTCCAGCGCTCGTCACTGTCGTGTTAAACACAAAATGTGCTGTGGATGGCAGGGACCCCATCTACATGTGTGTGTGAGACACGATGTCCTAAAGTGTCTGGCTTATGATGGCCCAACCAGTGCCCATTGCAGCAAAATGACAGCTGTGTGGCTTTTTGACAGCATGCAGAGAAGAGTACAAGGGCAGCCTGGTCTTTCTGCTCCCATGTGTTTACAATGCGTTAGACTATCATCAGTGAAATTACAGAGTAAAATCGCACAAGGAACAGTAATCATAGGCTGGGTTTCTGAAAGTGGGGTCTAGGAAAAGCAAAATGGAAAAAATATAGTTTCCCTTTAAGAATATTAAGGCCTGATCATAGTCAGTACCCTTACATTTTTTATATTGATGAAATCACTCTTTATTTATTGATTTTTTTAAATTAACCAGGTTAGTCTCATTTTTCAAGATAGACCTGCCCAAGAAAGCAGCAGTAGATTACAGACACTACAAAAATGACAACATTTAACATACAGTAAAAGCAGACAAGCAACAATGTTCAAAGTTTCACATCTGGTTACATAAGAGCAGTCTAAATATGTGGTGCAACTAAGGGTCAAAGCATTTGCAATTTTCACTTTCCTCCATAGCTTTAACCCTTGCTTTAAAATCATTTAGTCATATTCAGATGTAATTGTTTTTCTCTGCTAAGGTGAAGATGGTTGAGTCACATTCCACTTAAAAATATACAAAATAAACCTTGTATGATGAAGTTACTGCACTTGCAGATAAGCCCTAAAGGCCATCACTTGATGAATAATTGGTTCACACTCCCTAGGAATTATTGAGTGGGTATGCAGATTAACAAGGTGCTTGGCCTCATTTATTAACCTTATTTATGATACATTTGTTATATTATGATAATACATTTAACTTCATTTTTACATGCAACCCATCACAACATGACAAAATGGACAAGCTGTGAATGACTGTGAATGGCAGCTTTCTCACTCTCTGGAGACAAATAAGATTGATCAAATGATTTGTTTATGGAATCGTGTGGGTTCTTACTGAACAGGTCAGGAAGTGTTAGGGTAGAGACAGCCATTGATTAGCTTTCTTAATAACTTCAGTTAAAAGACAGACAAAACGTAGCTTCCATTTTTGTATAATGTAGCTGGGTAGTGTGCTTTGGAGTGCATTGTTACAAATTAAAATAGCATGGAACAGTGACACTAAAATAACTTAGCATCAGTGGCTTTAAGGTCACTGTTGTCATAACCACCATCCAAAGTTCAACCTGCTAAAGTTCTTATATCAACAATATGTTGTGATGCACTTCCTCAAGAGAGTCAATTTAAATTCTCACTTGAAATTATTTTGCTTATTTTGCTTTGCTTATTTATTGGTTTATCCTGTTATTGTATGAATTCATTTCCACACCATTCAAACTGGCCTTAATAATAGATTTTCACTCAAGCTTTTATAGTAACAGTAATACATTTCAGTAATCCATTTTTACTATTTTGGCAATTGTTTCCAATAAATGTATTGTTATCTAATATCTTGCCCACACAGTATCGGTTGTGATTTAGACATTCTTTGTGACGGGAAATGCTAAACAATATAATTTCCAATAGCATTATGCTAAGTTAACAGACTTTTTTTTTTTTTTTTTTTTTTACTGTTCAATGCTGTATACGGTGTACAAGAAATGCCTGAGATATGCTTACAGACCCAACCCATGAAAAATGTAAATGGAAAGTACATTGCTTTCAAACATAATCACAAGACGATGCCAAGTCAATTAACATTCAATATATGTTGCTACGGCAGTGGCGTCATTCTGACATCGTATGGGAAACGTGACATGGTAAGAGAAGACAGATCTTCTTTTTTTTTCCTGGAGAAGGAGCAAGCTCCCTCCTGGATGCAGGGAAGTGGTAATGCTCCGTTTCATGAATATTCATCTCTCGGAGTTGGGGACTGCGACATATGGTTAGTACTCCCATACATCCCCTGAACGAGAGACGCAAACTCAGAATTGGATTTAACGCTTCAATTCCCCACTGACCCTGGCTGGCTGACACAATTACCATCCCAGAGATGTCTAGGAAACTACTAATCCAATTAGGATGGAACCGGTGTGAATCGACTCTGGTGGTGCCTGCTTGTCAGGGCAGGGCCACTGTCTGCTTCTGGACCAAGTACATGACTGGGGCTAACCTCGAGCAAGGCAGGAGTGCTGGAGGACATTGTAGAGTGTGTTCAACAGAACCGCATTCCACACTATGGGCTATGCATTACATCAGAGGTTCATGGCCTCCACAAATGATTGATTATTGTGAACTGAAGCAATGCGCACAAACGAATGGGGTTTTAATGATGCTAGCTCAGGTGATGTATAAGAGTGCAGGGTAAGAGGTTCTTCCTCTGCCCTTATTCAGGTGAGTACAGGTGAGTTCACATTCAGGAACGGATGACAGACTCTATATTGGCCTGGAAATTGTGCGCCTAAGGGGAATTTCACACCTAGGTTGTGCCATTGGTTGATTGAAATACAAGTGCATATTCGTTTGTTTGGAGCTACTGTCAACTCCAAAATTATCCATACCCTTGATAAAGATTAGCAAAAAAGGCTATATACAATAAACAATACAGGCAATGAGCTATATTGTATTCTCAAGAAATGGGATCGTAATATTATTTTATACTAATACAATTTCTCATAGACTTATTTTTTAAACAAATATTTTTCCCCAAAAAGCTATGTATCACAATTCACATCCCTAATAATGATTTTAAATACATTCCAACAAAATAAATCTGCATTAACATATTGTCTTCTATAGTATTTTATGAGATTGGTGAACATATTGGGGGGATCTTTGACAATTCCTCCATCTTTCAAGATCCTTCATATCCTTTGGTCTGCGCTTGTGGCGCTGCGCTCTTCAATTCAAATGAAAATTTTTAGATCAACTTGAAGACTGGAGACTGAGATGACCATTGCAAAATAGTACTTGTGGTCAGTTAACCCAAGGGTGTAACCACATGTTAAATATTGGGGGGGACATAATGAAAGGGAATGTTTTATATCTACAAATTATTGGGGGGGACAGATATGACTGTTTTGAATATTGGGGGGGACATGTCCTCCCGGCCCCCCACTTGTTAGGCCTATGAGTTAACCTTTTCTTGGTTGATTTTGAGGTATGCTTAGAATCATTGTCTTGCTGAAAAAAACAGGTTTTTGACCAAAATGTATTTGTACTTGCTGGAGCTCATGATCCTATTGACCTTAACAAGAGCCCCAGGACCAGTAGATGCAAAAAACTGCATAACATCAAAGATCCATCACCATATTTCATCATAGGTATGACGTTCTTCTCAACATAAGCCTCTTTCTTCCAAAGCCAAACCACTGGTGTGTATGGCCAAAAAGCTCAATTTTGGTCTCATTTGACCACAATACCTTTTTCCAATGGGAGATCCAATATCAAACTCTGATTTGAACTGGGTGTTATGGTTGGTGTACTGATCCTGGGGCTCTTGGTAAGGTCAAAAGAATCATGAACTCCAGCAAGTATCAAGACATTTTCTCCAAAACCCTCTAGCAACATTGATCGATTGATTGATCCCGGACAATTTGTTTAAACAACTGGCCATAGCATCATTATCAGAAAAGGTAGGCATCTCTCGGAAGCTACTGTAGGAATAGCGGGAAGGGGCGTGTGCAGCACGAGTGGTTTTGGATGACAACTGACAGGTTTACAGAAGAGACAGGCCCATCTGCCCAGACAATGGTTTCAAATAAAGTGCCAGAAACATAGAAAAAATCGAATGCAAAATCTGAACTTCTGCCTGCAACATTGCCCATTTCTTTTTGATCATGCATTGTTCATGAATTTTGCCCAGCTGATGAACATCAAATGCAAATTGGCGGTGAAAGGAGAAACGCAGCTGTGATAGTGAAGTGAACTAGCTAGCTATCATTATCTGACCAATTGTAAATCCAACCTTGGGTGTGAAGCTAGACTATTTTCACTGACTATTTTGTATTTTCACTGTAACAGTAGTTATCTAGCATGTTTGTGAACTGGTCCAGTTGACTTCATGTGTGTAAGAGATGTGCTAAGGTTAGCTGGCTAACCTAGACTAGCTAGGGAAACTACATAATCTTAGTACTATTTTAGTTCTACTAGAACTATTTTGCTCAGTTCTCAGAAATTATTTTTACATGCCAACAATGTAGCCTACCGGGTTTAAACTGGGTTTAAGACTAATTCATCAAAGAAACACATTTTCCCACCAAAACCTATTTTCCCTCATTTTTGGCTGTTTGACAAAAATGTATGGCTGTGATTTCTGACAGATTTCTGTAGACCAACTCACATCATAGGTGTGGGCATACTGTATATTTCAGACAATGCTCTGTGAATTTGTATTTATTCATTTTTAAATTATAATTAGTCCATTAGAGATAATTCTGTGGAAAGTTTTGAGTTTTGTTTATATTACATTATGTTAATTCCAGATAATGACAGTTATTGTGACAGCAGTATTATTCAGCTCTAATGGTTGTTTTGAATGGTTCAGTCAGTTAAATAAATTCCTGTTGCATTTTTACATTTACTGTTGGAAATAGTGTAGTTGGTTTCTGTTATTATAATACTGGTATATTCATTCCTATGATCTACAAGTAGGCCACTGAACGTGTGCTTTTAACCAGATCACAAGGAAATGTGAAGTATTGAACCAAATGTTTATCATATGGTAAATCAAATCAGAATTAGCAAATATGATTTTTGTGTCCTTATCGTACAGCCCTAGTTATCTATATTATACCTGTGCATTTTCCAGAAAACGTATGCTGCAGGTGAACTCAAACTCATGTGAAATCAATTTCATAATTTTGTTTGCAAATGAAGTAATGTTTAATTTAATTATCCTGATCTGAAATGAAGCAAACAAACATTTTTAAAAATGACATTTTTTAAGTGCTCCAGGGTAAAACTCATTTAAATCTAACTATATATAACAAGCTAAATGGCCAGCAAGGCTGGGTTAGTGTGCAAAATGAAATTTGGGTGACTGCTCTTATATGTGGCAAGTACACTTGTGTGACACATTCTTCATTTAACAGCCAGCAACAAAGATAAGTGTGTGTGATTTAAGCAATAAGTCAGATGTGCTCTGGTTAAAGAACATAGTATCACTAAACTTAAGGGTGTGAATTTGTGGTTGTAGTGCAATTTCTGTTACATTTCCTGTTCAGTAAGATTCCAAATCTAAATACTGTATTAAATACTATATCTGCCAAATAAATATATAATGATGGTGCTTTTAGTTACTGTGCATTTTTAAGTTGGCTGCCGAATGCCCAGCTTACTGAAATTTGCATTATAATGTTGTAATAGAGCTTTCTCTTTTTTATCCTAAATATTTAACTTATAGCCACCAGAATTCACATGTGCCTTTGGTTTATGCTTGTGTATCCAGCTCTTGCTTTTTATACATTTGTGATAAATACTTGAATAATTTCTGATAAATCTGAAATATTCAATGTTTTAGCAGTCTGTTAGCTACTTGCTACATAGCATAGCATAGCAATGATGACTAAGCTGCTGCTTGCTGGTGTCATAATGCGCAAACTCCTAACACAAACCTAACTAGCTAAACATTAGTAAACAACCATGGTAATTTTTTGGATTTTACAGATGAAATACTGGTTATCTAGCTATTGGACTACGTTACCTAGCTAGCAAGCTGTAAATAGATTTTTAACTCACCAAAAATTTTAACATTACCTTTTAAAGATTGATGATGAGCACACTTCACTCACCCAAGCTAGCTAGCAAACCTAACCTGCCAGGAAAATATATCCAGTACTGATTAGCTAGCTCCCTGACTACATTAATAGCTAATTGCAATCATAGTAGTTAAGCTGACAATAGTTTACCTTTTAAAACCACATCCTTCCTTGTTGGCTCCGGTTCACAAAAAATGTTTGGTAATGATACAATTACCAACTTACAACGGTAGTTTTCAGTAGAACCTTTGTGCTTTCTTCTCTGGAACAAAATGGACATAATAATAAGCTCTTGTATTTTAAAGCCTTAAATACTGCTATCTAGCTAGTTTTTTTGACCACATTATGTTACTTTTCACAAACTTATAGCTAGATAAACATGAGCCCATCCTGCTCATGCATTTAAACCTCAGCATCTGGAATATATATATATATATAGAATTCAAAGCCATCACTTATCGTCCTCTGAAATTATGCACATATAATTACATAACAAATGTCCCCTAATAACTACTGTAACGTTTTAAAAATAGTAATACAAATATCTTTTTTTTTTTTCTTTTTTAAAAAATATAGATAAATCATTGATTATGAATGTGCACATGTTTTTGCCTGTTTATTTCTGTAGAGCACATAAATCTCTCTTGATTTGTAGTTCAGTAGCTTTTCATCTTGCATCTTGCAATTATATTTAAATTGTAAAATATGGTTTGTGGCTATTTTATTTAAGAAGAATAATGTTGTTGACCACCTATTGTCCATAACATTGATAAGAGAAATGACATTTAAATCTACCAAAATATTTAATTTAAAATGTAATATAAAATATTTTCCCCCTCTATGATTTTATGCATTTTTGTACATTTTTCACATTGAATTTGGTCAGATATTAATGCAGAAAATCACACAGGAGGCAAATACTGTTCACAGCACAACATGTCTTTATTTCTGTGGTATTGAATATAGTGTTTTCAAATAATACATAAATGGGTTTTAATTGCATAACATTTTTTCATTACGGTAAAACTGTGTTTTCAGTTGGAATCCTTTCATTATACAATATGCTATATTCATCCATAGTTTACTGACAGGCAGCTTATATTAAGCTTTGGAAGCAGTACGACCAAAGATAATGTTGGCCTGCAAGATAGCCACAGGGTAGAGTTATCAAAATCTTGGCATGGGGCTGCATTTTGGGTGTAGGTGGTGGGATGGGGTGGCATCGTATGGGGGGGGCAGTGTGATATTTTGTGCTATTCAATAAAATTGAATAAAAATTAATCTGCATGAACATGCTATTTTCATCTTAATCTTAGGGAACTAGCCCAACATCCCATGACTTCCTGTTTCACTGGGGTATGCAAATCAGGTAACACACATCTAAAATCCATTTGTCATTCTTCACCATGTAGAAATGCAAAGAACTCTCAGAAGAAACAAGACAAAAGGTTATTGACCTTCAGAAGTCAGGAGATGGTTACAAACAAATAAAAGACTAAAAATCAATCAATAAATAATTGACTGACGACAAAATTATGTATTTCTGTATGGAGAATGGTCAAAGATCCCCCCCAATATGTTCACCAATATGAGTACATACCAACTGACTCTGACTATGAGTACCAACTGGGTACGTACTCTACCCAGCTCCTGGTCCAAGCAATGGTACTGGCCCGCTTGGACTACTGCAACTCGCTCCTGGCTGGCCTTCCCGCATCTGCCATCAGACCCCTGCAACTCATCCAGAACGCTGCAGCCCGTCTGGTCTACAACCTTCCTAGACACTCCCATGTCACCCCCCTGCTCACTACCCTCCACTGGCTGCCTGTTATAGCTTGCATCAAATTCAAGACATTGGTCCTAGCATACCAGGCAGTCAAGGGATCAGCCCCAACATACCTCCTCAAGATCTTCAAACCCTACACACCTGCCAGACCACTCCGTTCTGCTACCTCAGGACGCCTAGCACCTCCCCCCCTCTGCACCTGCGCTTCCCGGTCACGTCTCCTGTCGGTTCTGGCTCCACGATGGTGGAATGACCTTCCTGTGGAAGTCAGAACAGCTGAGACCCTGGCCACCTTCAAGCGACGACTGAAGACTCACCTCTTCAGGGTGCACCTCTCCCCGTAGTCCGGTTTTTGTTAACTTAGGGACATAGTTGCTTAGTATTACACATGTCTACTTGTTTATGTATTGTATTAGACTTAGGCATTATTTTCTGCATTGATTGCTTTATTTCTACCTTTGAATTGTAGCTACAGATTTACCTACAGGGTCCTAGTTTAACTATGTGGTTGCTCCTAGCACCTAGGAACTGTACTTCCCACTAAGGTGGCTTTCAGCTAAACTGTTCTTAACTACGGTTAACACTTTGTTGTACGTCGTTCTGGATAAGAGCATCTGCCAAATGCCTGTAATGTAATGTAATGTAATATCGTAAAACTCCATAGAAGATGACTCCGTAGTGCTATCCTAGTGAGGGGAGGGTGCAAAAGTACTGAAAACAGGTGTAAATAATTGTACATTTGTGTTTACAATAAATTTGTTTTGGGAAAAAAATATTACTTGTTAAACAAAATCTTTTTCTCTAAACAATTGTATTGGTATAAAAAAATTAATATAAAAAAATTTTTCAGCATGCGATATAGTCTTCTTTGCTCATCTTTATCAAGGGTTTGAATAATTTTGAAGGATACTGTACATGTATTTATTTATTTTATTTTGGCTGTCTTTGAGCTCCTTAGTCTGTTTCCATAAGGGGCAGAAATGTGACATGGTGGTCTACTGGGAGGTGCAAATCCCATTACGTATACAAAATGCATTAGTGCATTATTAATCGCAAAAGCCATACTTTAAAGTTACTATAAATAATACAAATCAAACCAATGCTGGTTTACAGAGAAGTGCTGATTCAGAGGTACTGTCTCTGAAAGCTTGTAGAACTGCTCTTTAAACAGACCCAAGTCCAGTCTAAATAGGTGATGGTTGTGAGAGACTGTACATGGGGTGGGGGGTAGCTGGATGGTGGTTGAGAAGTGCAGGGTGCAGTTGGGGATGATGCTTACTCATACAGTTCAGTAATTGATTAAACTTATTGTGGATGAATTGTATGTGCAAAACCTTCATTTGTGTGTGTGTGTGTGTGTGTGTGTGTGTGTGTGTGTGTGCATGTGCATGTGTGCATGCATATGAGTGTGTTGCCTACTGTAGAAGACTGGCTACATATCACTCAGGCTAAACGGATGCATATCTACAAGTGTTAAGAAAAGAGTATATGTCTTTTACTCCCAGCTCTTTGTGTGTGCTGGGAGGCACATATTAGCTCCGACAGATCGCAGTGTTAATTGCTAATTGTGTTTCCCATTAGGCACAGGGGTGACAGGTGTTGTTAGTGTGTTGTGAGTTTTCCAGCACTCTCCCATGACTTGTAGCGACTCCCCCGCGCCACACTGCCGATCGCACCACTAATGGCTCCCCCGAGATGTCCCATCAGCCCCCTGGAACAGCACGGCAGAGAGTTCAACTTTTGCTACTGTGTTGCAGTCATTCGATAAATCTCGGAGGAGTGTGTTTTTTTTCCTTTTTCTCCTTCTGTTTGTCTACCCAGGTACTTTCTTCCCCTGACTGAGGCTTGAATAATCCTTAGGTTTGTGTATTTTTTGTTAAAAACAAAATGTTGATGAGGTGAGTAAATGGAAATGGAAAATGGACTGCTATGAAATGGAAAATATTTAAAAGGTCTGGTTACAGTTTACTACTACAAATTGTGAAACTTTATTGTGATATGGGCGTGGCTGCATTTTGTTTCTCTTGGTGCATAGGCTACCATCAGGAGAGTGGCAAATCCTATTATATAAAATGTATTTAATGGCCATTGCTGGGCCAAAGAGATTAAGATATTGACATTGACTATAATGTTGATTTCTCCCCTGGCAATCTATATCTGTGATCACTATTCCATGTTTGCCATGGGTCCGTATAGGAGTGTGCCAAAAGTAGACCTGCTTAGCCTTTGGGTCAGTATTTGGTGCTCCTTTTAATAGAATATTTGATGCTAGGATGATTGTTTTAATTATTGTTAATTATTACTGTTCATGAAGCCCTAGTGTGCTTATTTACTCCACTGTGCTCCTTGGGTGAAGAGTGTTTTCGCTGGCTACTAATTACAGCCGCAGTGAGGGACTGTCCCTCCTGGCTGAGCCCTGTAGTGGCCTCGCGTATGTGTGAGTCCCCTGCGCATGTGTGCACATGCGAGGAAGTCTGTGAGTTTTCCCCCATCAACTAGGCATTAGGTGGATTTGGCAAAGATTATTAATGGTTTTATCAGCCCCACTACAGCCCTGGCCTCTTTAAAACACCCACAGCATATGCATGAGTGTCCCAGGGCCGTGGCTCCTGCACAGGCTCTGGAGACCATCCCGTTAATAATAACCCCCCTGGCACAGGCCCGCTAATGAAGAGACCCCGCCCCGGGCCCCATGCGCTGCCTGCGTGCGCTCCTGGGACTGCTCCTCCCCTCTGTCTGATGCCCCGCCCACACCCCCCCCCCCCGTAATAGACTGATTCTGCCCCTCAGGAGCCCCCTGCATGAGACTGTTCCCAAGGGAGGCCCGCACGCCCTGCTCTCCTGTTAGATCTGTCAACTCCTCCGAGCCTCATTTACAGAGAGCGCGGTGGATCACTGCGCCTCCAATTAGCCCTGCCCTTTTCAGAATCTATTTCAGATTAAGATGTAAGAGATAATACAATAAAAGATAATGTACCCCACAGCAAGAAGCAAATAGATAGTGTTATTTGAACAGCTTAACAGCAAAGTAACATAAACAACATGTTCTTCTTCTTATTAATAATAATAATAATAATAATACACTATTTATTATTATTATTATTATTATTATTATTATTATTATCATCATTATTTAGCAACTGGCCTTATCCAGTGAGAAAATGTATAAGATTAATCAAATATATTTATTCTATTACAAACAAAAACAGGATGAAATAAAATGTATGAATGAACAAAGATATACTGTGTGTATATATATATATATATATATATATATATATATATATATATATATATACACTGTATATATATATGTGTGTGTGTGTGTGTGTGTGTGTGTGTGTGTGTGTGTGTGTGTGTGTGTGTATAAAAATGTATTTAAAAAATTAAAAAAAAGTACAGTACCTACAAGGCAATACAGAGCTTCCTCTTCATTTTAAGCAGATATCCATAAGTGTAACAAAGAAAATATGAGTCATGGTACATAATACAAAACCAGAGAAGGTCTAGATTAGGTGAATACAGGTACCATTTCAGTTTGAAGAGGTCTCTGAAGACAATGGAAGAGCTGGAAGAGAAGGTTGGTGACTGGAAAGGGGAATGGAGGGTGATAAATCTGTTGTCCTGATTGGGGTAGGTAGCTGCTCCTACCATTAAGGGTCAAAGCCTAAGGAAAGAGCAGGCCCCTGTAATGTAGAGCGGAGGGACAGTAGGGAGAGATGAGAATATAAGTAGATGGGCACAGTGTGGGTTGTGTGTGTCAGTGCCAGGATTTTGAAGAAGATGCAGGCTGTGATTGGTAGCCTGGATGGGGATGAGGATAGGGGTGGCCTGAGAGACCCATGGGGACATAGATGAGCAGTCAGGCAGCAGACCAGACCAGTCACTATGCTGTGGTTGAATGGTGTTGGCAGGGAGGCTAGCTAGAGGATTGTTACACTAGTCCTGATGGGATGGGACAGGGCCTGGACCAGTAGCTCTGTGGAATAGGTCATTTCTTGTTATATTTGGAGAACCAGCATGAGTGTGTGGGACAGTGTTGTGATGTTGTGGATGAAGGCTAGTGTATATTGTCGATCAGCGTTCAAGGAGGTCAATGGAGATAGTAAGGCCCAAGGCCCAAATAAGGCCCAAGGCTGTGTAAGGTGTCAACGACACAGTCTCTTCTTCCATCGCTCAGACAGATAGAGACTGACACTCCCCCCCAAGTCCCCAACATAGAGCACCATGCTGTCTCACTCTACAGCCATCTCAGCCCCTTCTTCCACTCACACACACACACAACACACACACACACACACACGCAAACACATGCGCACATACTTTCAAACACACTGATCATCACTATCTCATGATCAGATGCAGCACAATACAACACACTATTTGGCTAGGCCTCTGGCAGATGGTTGAGTGTCAGACCCCCTAATGACCGACAGGCAGCAGGTAGAGGTAAGGACCATTGATTAAGGAAGTCAGACACGGTACAGTGTAGAAAATATATTTGTCTTTCCTGCTTTTGCTGAACAAAGGACAATGAGTATTTTGAACCATCCAATTTTAACGTCGATGTTCAAATACTGCGCAAACCGAAGAGACAGTTTTGCATGAAGCTCTGCCACTAACAGCATTCCTTTCTTTTTTGCAACTGTTTGGATACTCAGTAAACTTTGCCAACATTCCATCAAGATCAGAATTATGACTTACTGTATACAGCTGGAAGAAGTTAACCCAGGAAATGTAGCATGCCAGACAGTAGTTCAGTTTAACTTGATGGGCAGTCCTCCAGAAGGCAATGTTTGCTAAGATTCTTGAGTTGATCTATGTTATTATTATCTTAATATTAATGGCCTGCACCACTATAACACACAACTGATAGAGCATCAGAAGACAGTACAGTATGCACATACCAAGAAGAAAAAACAGTGTAACCTTCAGCATACAGCTATCTAAAAAAACTACACGGAGCCATCGTATTTAATTAACACAATTCCCTACTATAAATAACTTCAATATAAATCATTATCATATTTCCTTGCTGGATAACAGTACAACTAAACAATGTTAGTCGTGTTAGGGAGGGCCTGAGTCAGAAGAGTCTGGAGGCAGTCAGAAACTTTGAGTCTTCTAAAAGTCACAGAAGGTGGTACGTGGCTCATTGTACTGATTAGAGCCAGTAGGAATGAGCGTCTGGGAATAAGTGTACCCTTGTTGTAGGGACATAACAAATGGCCAGCAGGGGAGAAACAGGCAGAAGCCAAAGCAAAGTCAAACAGAGAAGAGGGATTATGCATAAGTGAATGTGATGTAGTAGGGGGCCGTGTAAAATGGATGGTGCAAGATATAAACAAATATTGCTGCAGTCTGCAAGAGACCTGGGACTTGATATTCCAGCAGGACAGTGACCCAAAGCATACAGCAAAAGCCACATTGGAGTGGTTGAAAACAAAACAAAATCAATGTCCTGGAGTGACCCAGTCAAAGCCCAGACCTCAATCCCATTGAGAATCTGTGGAAAGATTTGAAAATTGCAGTCCCCATCCAATCTGATGGAGCTTGAGCAATTTTGTTAAGAAAGGGGCGAAAATTACATTCAGATGTGCAGAGCTGGTGAAGATTTACTCAAATAAACTCACACAGCTGTAATTGCAGCTAAAGGTGCTTAAGTATTAAGTCAAGGGGGTGAATACTTATATAATGAATTATTGTCAGTTTTTTATTTGTAATTAATTAAGAAAAAGCTTTGCAGTTGTTTTTTTAATTTGACATTATAGAGTATTTTGTGTTGATCTGCGGCACGAAATCCCACAAATGTGACAAATGCTATATAAAAATTATTTTTATACTTTTTAAAGTACATAATTCTGTTTTGCATGTGGGAAGCTCACAAACTAGACTGTCATGTACTGTACATTAAACATGAAAAGGCCTTTCCCATATGCATAGCCCTTAGAGTACAATCATGTCCCAAAATATGTGAATTTAGGGTAGAGGGAGCGAGTAAAGGCTTTGTAATGCTGCAACAATGGAAGCCGTGTCCCAAGTTCAGATGGCTCTTAGGATTGGAGGCTATTTTTATTTCTGTGGCATGAAGCATTTTTACACAGTACACATTATGGACATGAGGCCTGCCTGAAAACACTTGCTTGGGGTGGGTGTCACCATACTCATAGCACTCAGTGTGGGCGGTGTGTAGGCATGTCCAACATGTTGATTTGTTCCCTGGTACAGTAGGCCTAGCTTATGGAAATTGGTAGCAACACCTCTGACGTGAGACTTAACAGAACAACTTTATGCTTTTCAAGTAGTAAGCTGACTAGTTTAAATTAAGTTTCTTATTGTATACTCAGAATTAACCATTAATCGTTAATTACATTATTTATGCCACTTTATGGCATGGGTTGGCTTAATGACTACTGTGAGTATGAACAGGCCGTCTTGGTCCACCTGAATCTGCTCTAAATCTGTTCCTCCTCCTGGGCTCTCCAGGTGGACATGCAGATCATATGATCGATATATCTCAGAGCACCATAACCCGTAGAAACATGGAGAAAAAATGGTTCCTCTAATACCACTGGCATTCTGATCCTCCTTGAAGCACCAGCTGAAACGGAGAACAGATTAGATGTGACAGAGGCTCCCTGGACCAGGCGGAAGTGTCAAGACGCATCTCTGTCACCCTCATAGCGACAGGCGCTGAGTCACATAACACTACACATTTGCTGGGCTTGTGCATGTGTGTGTATTTGACAGTGCCCCTACATCTATATACAGCACATGTATCTGTACATTTACACATATGGTGCATGACAGTGTGTACATGAGTGTGCGCATGTATTGCACATGTACTGTATTTGTGTGTGCTTGTGTGTATAAGTGTATGTGTGTGTGTGTATGTGTTTATATTCATGCATGCAGTGGCTCCACAAATCAGTTTGTCGTCGACACACTGATTGTGACCTGGACCAGGCCAAGATGTCCAGACAAATCTGTGTAATGCTCACGGGGACAGAGATTGAGTCACACAACAGCGCACGTCAACGCACGTCTCCTGGTGGCCTGCAGAAAGATGGTAGCCAAAAAAAATCTTTTAGCATGTTAATTTAGCATATTTCCAATCTATTAAAGCTAGTTGTAAAGTGTTGAATTTACATCCAGTTAACTCCAAGGTTTTTTCACACTGATTTATATATGGTAAGATATAATATAAATTATTTTTTTTACCCAGACACACATTCCAATTACTGAATCATTCACACAGCTGAGCATGATTAAAATGAATATTGAAAGAATTGTACTACAATACATGATTCCCTTTTGTGAGGATTATACCGGTTGGCCACAGGCTGGTATCTCTTATATCGCAATATGAAACTACTTTTCTCATCTATCCTATTGCAAGACTTAAGTCTACTAGATATGCTAGACTTACATGTTTGGAGTTGTGTACTATACCTCAACCTACATTTGGGCAGATACATAGATTGAATGTATTTCAACCTATTTGTTATCTCCGTATTCTGGGAAGCAGTTTTGTGTCAATTTATTGACTGAGAGCAGAAATCTGCCAGACTCTCTAATGTACAGAGCTGTCCAAACTGATCTATGTTCTGACAGGAAGACATTCTTTGGTCCAATCGTTGTGTTAGATTTTCCTCTGAAACACTTTCAGGTTTCTGGACCTCTGGTGTTAGTTCAGCTCCCCCATCTGACATGGGTGTGATTTTCCAGGCGTATGACCAAGCCTATTTATTTATTGCATAAGCCACGCATAAGGATATAATAAATGGTGGTGAACTTTTGTTCTGTACATTTCTGCAGTTTCTCCACCTGTGGATACATTAGCTAAATGGACACTGCAACAGAGGGCCCCTTCTTCATGGAAGTGCTATTTATTTAGCATGTCCACTTTTCTACTTCTGCTATAAATGTTCCATTTTGCAAATTACAGAAGCAGGTTCCTTCTGCATTATTATCAGTACAGTAAAATAATTACATTTATTTAAAACAGGAAGAGATGTAGCTTATAAATTGCCATTGGCTGCTACATTTTAACAGTGGTGTTTATGATAGTTTTACATGCCATTCATAATGTAGTTTCATTTACTCCTAGATTGTGGGTTATTGACTAGAAATACTACACATTTGGTTTCTCCTCTTCTGGTAAACACCATTTAAACCACGCTGTAAACACGCCTGTCTTAATTCATTATTTTCTCCCTCACCGTGATCAAGCTTCTCGATTTAATGAAGAATTTCTGCAGTGATTGTGTCTCTCCCTTGCAGTATTAAGAATATTAAATGGACACATCTGTTTTTAATTAGGAGCTGAAGTCACCTCGACGCCGTCTTCCATTTTAATGTACTTTGCGTGCTGATTTTATTATGCCTCCTGTAGACAACAACAGAGCCATCCCCACAAAGCTAGGAAAAGAATGGCAAACCGAGGAATCGATTTGCCAAGTATGGGTGATTGGCTAGAGTGTTGACACATTGGTTTGGACAGGGCAGCACAACGGTGTACTCTTAGCATTTGGGCCAATGGAAAAAAGAGAGGGACTGTCAATGTATCATTTATCGCGATGGTCATCAAATGCAGTGCAGACAAACATTTTTCATGACACAATGTCTGACACCTCAAGTCATTTTGAGCCCTATCAAGCTGCGGGCTGTGATATTTCTAAGAGTGAGCATTGTGGGAAAGGTCACACTTGATGATGACCAATGATGTGTTTTTCCATGGGATTAGGGGAGCAGCAGGGGTTACTGGGTAGCTCTTTCTTCCTGGTGCATTCGAAGAACAGACCAGTGTCAGAGTCCTGGAGGCAGACCTCAGAGTTGAGGCCCTGTAGACAGAGACTAAATGAGACCACAGGACACGGAAGCACCTAACCGGAGCTGAGAGAATGGTGAGCTCCAGCTGCCATCTAGTGGAACAGAGACTCCACACACATCCGTCTACTGTCAGCTCAGGTGTTTGGCATAGAATTTGGTACTGTACTTTTTGTCCTGTACAGAAATTAACATCTTATCTTAGCCGTACCAGATTCAATTTTTTTTTTTTTGCATTTAAATGTTGACCCTGGGCCTGGACAAACCAAACATGGATTGGTTCATCAAGGATCAAGGATTCTTCTGCAGGGCAAACTTCCTTTGTATGTCCAATCAATTATTCCTTTTTGTTTTCATGTTTCCAAAATTGTTGTTTGATGTTTTCAAAATAGATTCAAGTGCCTATCTGATTAAGATATTCTAAGATAATTGCCAAGTAAAGAAATGTCTTTAAAAATATATATAAATAGGCTTCCTTAATCCCTGTCTATTCAGAATAATCAAGTAACCGATGAAGTAACAGTCCTGGGAGGAACATGGACTACCACAGGGCTGACCCCATGACCACAACATGGGGAGCTGATCCTATATCAATTAAGTGAAAAATAATAACCGAAATGTAAAAAAAAAAAAAAAGTTATTTCAATACCGTGTTATGATGACAGTGGTGGTATTAATGTTCTTGAGCTTTGTTTCCATTGGCACCACTATATTGCGATTATGAAAAGCTCCACCGATTATTTCACATGCGCACACTGTTCTCTGTTTAATATGTGAGGGATAGCCCATCTGTTATGTATAAAGAATGTGTGTTCCTGCACAGGACACATGACCTTCATGGCATAAAATTAGCTTTAGTACACCAATGTGAGGTCAAAGGTCTGTAGGAGACAAATGGGCCCTTAACTTGCCTGGTGAGTGAGGCGTACCTAATCACTGCTAGGGCTCCATCCGCTGTTGGGCTGTCAGTGCATTGTCAACTAAACATGAAGAGCGTGTCCTGTGAGCACACTGTGTAGCTATACAGTAAGTGGATGTTTTTCCTTAGCAACGGCACCCTTTGATGCAAATCAAATGTTTTAATGATAGAGGAGACACATTAAGCCTGTTGTAAAAGCATAGAAATTTTAGTTAGCGGCGTGTATTTTTACACAATGTTCTTTCTTTCTTCTTTGATGATTGATCGACAGCAAATTACCTTCAAATTCCATTTCACTCATTGTGTACAGGATTACCTGCAGGGAAAGTTAGAACGCGATTCCAATTGTATTTGCAAGAAAACACAAATATGACTTGATATGATCGAAATATCGACATGTTTCAAATTAGTCCGATTTTAAGCTTAGAGAAATAGTTCATAGCCAGGGAGGCCGCATAACCAATGCTTGATGCTCGACATGTGGATGCACAAACCTTGTGTGGAACTCCATTCACTAGGTCAAAACTGCTTTTCTTCAGAATCAAGCCTCACTCACACCATGGATCAGCTGCTGACCTGAGAAAGATGGACACCTCCACTCGGATCTCCCTGATGTTTCAAGCTGTCTGTGATAAAACCAGATTTGAGGAGAAAGAAATGTGGTTGGATTGATTTGACTGACTGACTGACTGACCGACCGACTGACCATTTGACTAACTGACTGACTGACCTGTTTGATTGATTATCTGTCCATTATATCCACATTACCAAATGACCAAAATATCTTATTTGTCACAGGGGTAGATATGCATAAGCATAACATTTACTACAAGAGTTACAAGTTCAAATTCTACTACAAGTTTAGATTCTATTTCATTTACAGTAGGAAAAGTATTGTAATTGTACATGTGATGTGTCATCTCAGTCCACCTGTTTGGACACCAGGAAGTTTTTGTTACACCTTTTGTTAGAAAAGTAATGAAGAGGGAGTTCATTCGCAGGATTTAATACAGTTCTACTGTGGTTAGTTTCAAAATTATCAACACTTATGTAAGGTGGTAGAACCAAAAGTAACTGATATGCAATGTGCTGAGAATAGACTAATTTACCAATATAATAGAAAAAAATTGAATATTGTTACTGAAAATAAGTGTTCCAAGAAAAGGGCATCTTTGCTACAAATATAGATAATCAAACTTGAATGTTAGTGACACGGACAAAGATCATCAGCTCAAAGAAAGAAAGTGTGTCTGTGTTAAATCACTTCACTCACCTAGGCCGTCTGATGTAGATTCGGAATGATGAGCACGATCTCTATTTCCCGTCCAGACTGTGACTGATACCAAGTTAACTGCAGCCATGGCAACCACAGCACAACGGATTGTGTATGTTCACACATTCAGCTGGCTAAAGTTGTAGTCTCTGACTCATCTTGCATGCAGTACTTAAGAACTACCACCAGAGGTCATACAAATACACCATCCCATACCACATTCCATATATTTCATCGATATGCTCTGGACAGTCAGGCTATATGGTTGTACCTGGGAAAATAAATGATAAGGAATTTAATTTTACATTATAATTCCTATGGCCAAATATCGGATTGTGTTGGTAGATAAAATCCAATGCAGTTTATCAAGAGTTTGACTCTCTTAAACTTTGATCATTACCTCCTTTGGATAGATCAGACCTTGCAATTTTACAGAATTTAAAATGTATATCAACTTTTTGGATTTGCCATGAGTTAAGTACTCCCTTGATAGCCTACCTGAAAATAGAGCCTCTGATTAATAGTCTAATTAACTTTCACACCTTTAGTGACATTTTACAGTTAGATGTACATAAGACTGCCACATCAGCATATACGTCATTTCACTGGTGAAGGTTGCTGAAACATTGGAATATCTTTTAGCCTTATCTTCACTGATAAGCATTGAGTGCAGATCCTTTATGAATGTAGTTATGGTCAAAATTCTGAAGTAACATTTGTGGCTTATTTTTGTGCATCATAAACCCCAGTTTTTATATTAATCTTGTTCAAGAAGCATTTTTCAAAGTGTGTTGAACACTAAGTGCTTGTACTGTATCACTTTAATTTATCGGTCTGAATTTTGAGTGCGGTAAATAAGTTTGTTGACACCTTGGGGTCTCTGATCTCAAATAAATGTTCCCTGGACATTTGTGGGTTTGAACATGGTTGCCATGCCCTCAAATGGGGCACTTTACCTCAGTTGTTTGAGTAGAAATTCAGCTATAAACTCTTTTCCATATATGCACAGTACAATGCAAATATCTAAGAGATTACAATCATCCTGAATAAGGTGTGTGCTACAGTTAGACTAAATTGGCCATACCGTGCTGTTTCGACGGCCCCTGACCGTGCTGTTTCAACGGTCCCTGACCGTGCTGTTTCGACAGCCCCTGACCGTTTCCCCTGCCTCTCATTTTCAATGACCCGGGTCAGTTTTTTATGTCCCGGCCTCTTTTCTGGCCCAGACTCCGGTGAGTTATTTACACCTCTCAGGGAATTACACCTGTGTCCATGTAATGAGTTACAGTCACTGGCCTTCACCCTGCCCTGCCCCCCAACCCCCATCCACAGAGAACAGGAACCCACCACAGTGTCAATAAAATGTGGGAGATGAGAGGGGACACGTGTTTTCAGGCTATGCAGTGCACAGTATACAGTTTATTGTTTATGATCAGTGAAGACGGGAGATTTACTGTGCTCATGATTGTATGTGAATTTCCCTGTTGTGCTGTGTGTGCAGATTATAAATCTTTGCTTTCATGTAAACTGGATTTAGTTTAGTTTGTTCGAAAGGGGAAATCCAAGATATCATTCTCGAGAAATATTTGATCGAAGCAGATGGGGGTTCTTGCGTGACGGGTATAAACTGAACTGGAGTTGGAATGGAAGGTGACGCATGATGCTCAGTAGAGGTTTCTTCTCCATGTGTCCTTGGCCAATATCCACTCAGCAACCATGTTTACCGAACATAATAATCACAAGCTTCATTGGCTTGACGTTCCAGCATTGAATCTCAAAAGTATGGGAAGACAGTGGAACAAGCTGAGTGGAAACAAAATACAGTGGTTCGCATACTAATTTGTCATAGAAACATAGATGGTGTTCTACTCCTATGCACATTGGAGAAGCCATTTGATCAATTCCTGAGAGTGCATTTGAGGAGTATTTACAGTAAAAAGGAATAAAACTATTAACTGACTAGATCAGGAAGTCTTAGTTTTTCATTCTTAATATTGAATAGCAAGTACTGTATTAACAGCTGAAGCAGAGGCATAGGTTCCAGTGTAGGACATGGCCTCTGAGCTGATTTATCTTGTGTAAATCTGCCATAAATCAGGTGCAGTACCTATGATCCTGATAGGATCTGGCAGACTGCAGCCTGGAGAATAAGACCAAAAGAGCCCAAAGGTCTCAGTGTAGTAAGTTAAGTGGATGACTGTAGGGGTGTGACAGCTTTACAGTATCCTATTTGACCCCTACCAAGTGACATGAGGGAGAAGGGGTTTTTAAACCCTTAACATATGCTTAATAGATGGGCTTTCAGCCAGACATTGTCTTTGTCTGAAAACGTGTGTTTTTACGGGTTGAGGCGTGTGTAGGCCGTATGCTTTATGAACGCTCCTTCCAGACATGCTAACCGCAGTTCACCATCACACACTGGACAAACAGTGACACACTTATGGGTCTGGTGAGGGCACCTTTCCAATGGGTGATTTCTCAGTGGGGCTAAAGGAGTCTGTCTTCTATAACTCACCTTTGGATAATTCTCCATTCAGCACAGAGGCTGTCTCGTGTGGAATGGTCTTAATCAACTTCCTCCAAACTGCCTTTCTCTGCCAGCTTTCAAGACTAAAGGCTCCTTTGTTAAAACAGTTCCCTATGTGACAGCAGAATATGTACACATCACCCACAACACTAGTGTTCTATGGTTTTCATTTCTTCTTATTTTTTGCTTTTTTTGTTTTCTCAGTGGCTTTATATGTTCTAATATTACCTGTATGTTCTGGGGTTTTTTTAAATTTTTTTGCAAATGTCCATGTGAAGATTGGTGTGGGTTGGTTCCCCACCTCTCATACACATAATTAGTATAATGGTGGACATTTTGTATGAAACACTTTATGTTTAATGGGCAATTGCATTTACAACTAGTTGGTGATTGACCTTTATGAGATATTTTACTAGAGCATCAGCACATATTAGACACACTCAGGTCACCTTTTTTGGTCTGCTGGAGTGAATAAGGAGAAGTGCTATCTTCCTTACGGAGTTTCACACATGTGATACAGCTGCTCATGTGCTACCGTGTCCCACAGTTACTGGCATGCCCAAATTTGGAGCACCAGGTCAGCATGTGACGCATTGTGTTTGGGTGTTTATTTTTGCTGTGTAATCCGGCACCTGTATTGGTGATCACTGTTCACTGCCCTCCCCTATTCTGACATCCTGCAGTGGGAAGGTTCGATGGAATCTGCTCAAGTAGAAGGCCGGCAGGCATCCTTACCGTGTGCACAATTGCGCCACCCGAATAAATGGCGTATTAAGTGCTTAACCTCGTAGCCCGTTGCTATGGAAATACTATGACGAGCAGGTGATTAGAATGCAATTCCGCTCATTAACGCTTCCCCAGAGTCTGAACCCTCAGTTAGGTCTTTGTTAATAAAACCACCTCTTTAATCTCGACAAATGTAGTCCAGGGGTTTCCCTCATGTCTTCATTTATAATCCATTCAGCCGTGTGGGTTACTATACCACTGTCATCCCAGCTATGAAAGCAAAGAACAACCCCCTATATTTTATCTTCATTTGGAAAATAATGTTTTTTCTGTCAGAACGCCTCCGGAGAGAAATGCTTTTTTTTATTGTGCACATCGGAAAGGTCAGGCCCAGTTTTGCAAGGAAGAAAGTCAAACACGCGAGAAGACTGGGCGAGAATAATGAGAGCAGAGACCTAACGAAAGTGGCTTTAAATCTCACTTAACCTCCGCCATGTGCTTGAACAGTCAGTTTCTCTGTTTTTATATTACAGAGCTGTCATTGCACAGGCCGTGGAACAGTGTTTGCTCGGGGGGCTGTGTGGAGTTGTGGCTACAGCACTCGCTTGTAGTTTATATGCAATTTGATTGCCTGATAGTAAAGCAATATTCATTAGTGGTGCTGTAGTCAGCAGTTTTAAGACCACTGGGCTTTTGACTTGTGGGCATAGCGATTGGTTCTTACAGTGTTGTAGTGTAGACAAACCAGTAGCTGCTCATTCCTTTCCTCTTACCTTACTGTATATAGGCAAGCTTTACCTTTACGTGTTTATCTGAGATGCAGGGCATTACCAAGAAAAATGTGGTGGTAGAAAACAGCCGTGTGTCACCTCATGTCACGGGCTAAAATGAACTGGAATGAAATCATCAGCATAGTCTGATACAGTTTTAGGCTTAATGAACTCTTGAGCACCATAGCAACATCATAATTACTTCGAGCATTCTAGAATGACAAGCGGAGCCGAGTCTGAACTTCCTCTGTATAATACAAAATCCTGTCTTTGTCTCTTGTATGCGGTGCGTACTGATGCGACACTGGGAGCTAGTCGGTGTCACTGCAGGCGCAGTGACTGGGGTGTCACAGCGACTTTGCAGCTGTACATGATACTCAGCCAAAGGGATTGGAGTCCAATAAGGGGTTGGGGAGGCACCTTAGCTGATCACTTCTGTCCATGTAACTTCAGCCCAAACTCGGCAGTGTGCAAGAACTTCAGCAGATTACAGGTATTTTTCTTATTGAATCTTTAGGTGTTTATCAAATCATACTATCTCATACAGTTAATCCATGGGACTTGTTCTCCTGTTATCTTCACTGCCCATTCACCGGTCAATGTCAGACTCTTGTCAAACCATGTGACTTTATAGTGCTATCTGATGTTAACTGCTCCACTGCTGTGCGAGAAACAGTTGTTTACATCCACCTGGGATGTAAACATGGAGAAACGCAATGCGACGGTGATGTTGGACTGGTGCTCTGTCCATGTTAAACATACCCTTGAGAAAAGGCAGGCGTTTTCTCCCTGTTTTATTGCCGTGGCCTGAGGATTGCTGTAAAATCCTCCGTATTTACGGGCTGCAGAGGCTTTTAAGTCAGTCTAATGGAGAAGAAAGAGCAGCCAGCTTCACACTGACAGTTTAAGGGGCAGGCATCCGTGTTTACGCAGTCTCGCTCCCAGGCCGCAGGGCTAATGTCCCGGGCCATGATCCCAGCGAGCTGCTCGGAGCGAGGCGCACTGGGCCTAAGTGATCGGGAGGAGAAACCACCGTCTCCGACAAAGGGGCCCATCAAGCAAGTGTCTCTCAGGGAAGTGCGGTTTAGCGACCAGCAGAGCATGAAATATTCAGCATGAAAAACCTCTCCCCATCCCGTGACCCAGCCACTGCGGGCACAACAGGCTGCTGCCTGCTCTCCGTGGAAGACATGACCTCTCCAGGTGCAGTGCATCAGCGTAGTGGGATGTTTTTTCGTTGAGGCCTCTTTGAAAGAGGTCCCCGGAGAAGACTTGCAGCATGGTTGTATACTTGTCACTGGGTTTTAAGAGGCCTCTCCCACTGTTTTGGGGTCAAATTGATTTGGATATCACTGTGTATTTTTGGCTGAAGGATGTCATGTGTAATTTAAGTGTGTATGTGAGGATCGTTAAACTGACCAGAATGAGTTCATATGAACAGACAGCAGAGAGACAGGTAGTACAGCTAAATCAATGGACAGCTACACAAATGTAACAAAAGGCTTCAGATCAACTGTGCAGCTCAGTTCAAAAGGTGTTATGCTGTATGTGGTCATTTCTTTGCACTGAAATATACTGGCAGTGGATTTCAGTGAACAAAAAATGAATATATAATTCATAACACAATCAAGAGTTCCCACTTACCAGCCAGTTCCTTGACACAAGTTCCTTGTATCAGGTATTTTAAGTTAATGATGTGATATACAAAAGAGGAGGAAGCATCCCCAAATTTTAACGAGGTGTCGACTACCGGAAAATTAACATTAAAATAAGAAAAGAACATCACGCCCTCTAGTATCATGTTGCTGTGCTTTTTTAAAATTAATGAATGACCAACGTATCGGCATTTATAAAACCTTTGTCAGGGTTGGGCATTCTATAATAAATAAGGAGAAACTAGTGTGACTCCTTTCTTATTTCAAGTAATGATTTGAAACATGCATTTAAGAAAGACAACAATGACAATATTTCCATGGAATGGCTATCTGTTGGTAGATGCCACCTGTCATAATGGCTCTTCTAAGGCACGCTCATTAAGCTTTACTGTACTGTCGATTATTAGGGACAGAGTTGCGGGTTTCTCATCGATAGGTTTGTGTACTGCGGGATGTGATCGAGCATGAACAGTGATGCCGAATAATGAAGGGCACGTCTAAGTGATATCCGCTGACATTTCTGAAAGGTTTTATTGAAAGGGACAGACGACACAGTGCAGATGCATTCTGACATCCTCCTCTATCAGAACAGGTTAGAGAGAGGTAAGGCAGGAGGACAGGTGTCTACTTCAGAGATGATCTGATCCCAGTGCAGCTCTCTGACAGCTGGCACTCTGTGACGCTGCAAGGACAAGTGGGTGAAACAGGAGCGGACATCTTCTGTGCTGATTTCTGTCCACTAATCCCTTTTCTGTTGACCTCAGTCATACCTAGCTTTGACTTCAACCACATGATGGTTGAAGTCTGCCTCCGATCAGTTCTGCCTCCGACGTTCACGTCTGTGTCCAATGGAAAAGCTGGACTTGGGCCGAAAACGCTCGAGCTTCAGGGGTGACTTGCTCGGACTTCATGCCATCTGCCTCAATCCACTGAGCCCTTGAACGAATCGCCCACGCATCTTGTGGGGAAAGCAACCCTTTTATTTCACTCTCCTGCCTCAAATCCAAAACAGACCTGTCCATAACCTCCGCATGTTTACAATCTAATCCTCGTAACGCTATACATTAAACTAAGCCATTTGTTGTGGTATATTAAAACACTTTGTACACGTTCGGTGATTTCCAGAAGCATCTCATGTTCCTGTGTAGTCTGTGGCTTTGTGTGTGGAATTAACGTAGGTTTATTTACATTGCCACCCTATTAAAAGCATTCAATGGTTGCATGGATTCATTTCTAAGTATTTCTATATTGACATTCGGAGAGAGCTTTTACTCAAATCAAAGTCTAAATGGCTTTGGGGACCGTGAAACCTTCCGTGCTGACCAGACGACCCCCATTCTCCTCACAGCTACGAAGCACTGTTGCTGTGTTAGTGACCTGAATGGAGATGAAGACACCATTAAATTATTGTCTGTGTTATATCGGATTCTTCAGAGGAGCAGATGTGGTGGGCGACCCTGTATGGCCCTGCTCTCATCTGATGCATTACGGCAAGCCCTGTATGGTGCACTTTAATACAGCACAATTTAATGCAGTATTTAATGTGATGTGGTATTTATAAGCACTGTGCCGGCACTGAAAGGCGACTGCAGATAGCATTATCTCTACTGGCTTTATAGTCAGCATTGTCTGGTGTCCAGTTTATTTGTTGGTCCAATTCCCATGAGTGGATATTTACTTACCAGGGAGGTTTCCAGAAGCCCTCGGCCTGCTCAGGATGACCAGACGAATTCCGATCAGGAGCCTTTTATAGAGCAGCCAAAAAAGACTGCAGTTTGGTCAGAACTGCCCTGGAGAAGTTGCGCCTGACTGTTAGAATGTGGATGGGTGACTGTGTTGTGGAATAAAAGGCTGAGAGGGATGACGGGAAAGGACGGGGAATGTGCCAGAAGGACAGAGAGCGATGGAGACCAGGTGTCTGCGACAAGCATTTCCCAGACTTTCCCAGTTTCCCGCTATCCCCGTCGGTGACCTGTGATCTAATCAGTCGTGATGAGTCCCGTGCTTTCCCGTGTAGACGACTCCCGTCTCCACGCTACCTTCTCTCAATAATACGTCCCACTGCGTTTCTCACTGTAGAGCCACTGAGTCAGTATGTCAGATTTGCTTACACGAATTTCAATTTCCAGTATATGCTGAATGTATGTATGTTACAGATCGTGTAATACGGAGTGTGAGCGCAATAAACACTGCACTCATTAAACACAGTCAAGACTCAACAAAAATCGGAATTCTGGGAGTTAAATTGACATTTTATACCAGAATGATTTGGATTTGGTACAAGGGTGGTGGAAGTACTGACAACAGTTACTGTAAGAGAGGGACTTCTTCTTCATAAATATAGCCTAACATGAATATTCTGTTAATTATTGATCATTTCTATTAGCGTTATTGCAAAACAAATGCATTCGTTACAGCACTGGGTTCAAAGATGCAGTGGATTTTTCATTCATGAGAAAAAGACTTTCTTAACAGCACGTGTAGATTTATTTCAGTTAGTTTATTCTGGAAATGGGATTTTGAACAGATTCCAACAAAACCGGGAACTGATGTGAAACTGGTGTTAACGTATTCAACTGGTATAAATGGTTAACTTCGGTTATAAATACACACCCACTGGCACTGCACTGAAGTTTATAAAGAACATTTTTTTCATGTGGGTTGAGTAAACACTTTGTGGGTGATGGAATCAAGTGGGGGGTGGACGTGTGATAGGCTAGTTCTGTGCTGCAGACCGGACCAAACATCTGGACCCAGTGACAAAAATGAGGCTTGAGGCGATGGCGCGAAAACAGCAGGTCGAGGCTGGACAAATCCCAGGAGAATCCTGGCGATGAGGCACCAACATGTTTAACCCTACCCATAAACAGACAACTAAGTGTATTACCTGGAATGGTTCAGAAGCTATCGTTATTCAACAAGTCAGGCTCACAAGGAATATCTACTACCTACAAATCAATCTGCACCCGTTTCGCACGCTTGCTTATTTTTGCTCATTTTTTTCTTCTTAAAAAGATGATGCTGGTCTTGGCTCAAAACTCATCACTAGACCTTAGGGAGGGGAAAGCCCTCCATCGCATCTGTCCGTATGAGGAATACCCCAGGAGGGACCAAAAGGTTAGGAGTCATTGTACAGGGTGAATGCCACCACGCCTGGCAGTCAAAACATTTTATAACACATAAAATTCATCTTTAAGAAGTATTTCAGTCCATTTAACTCTAAAATAAGAAACTGTATTCAAAAAACAGGAGAGATCGCGACAATACACCATGTAAAAACAAAGTAACAGATCTCCATATATACACACATTTTGGCAGACGAAAAATGGAACAGTTGACGCTGTAAACTTCTCGATCTCCACAGTCTCACAGCTCTCTACTACATTCACATCAACCTGTAAATTGTGCTTTAGAAATTGCCAAGACAAACATAAGAGGTCTCTTGGGTTCTTCCTATCTGTTTTTAAGTGCACCGTTTCCAAGCGACACTGGGTTTTTGGCTGTCCCATGTCCCATGACAATTCCGTTCCTCAACTCTGGACCACGGGGAGGCTTCTGGGGGGTGGTCAGGGGAATTTTAGGGTTGAGTGTTTTATCTTTGGAGGGGGAGGGTGGGGGGCATGTGGGGGTGACCCCTCATTTCTCCCCTTCCCGTGGCTCCTCCTCTGGCCCCGCCTTCTCTTGGATGACCTCCAGGCTGCGGCGGGGCTTGCCTTCACCTCCAGCTGTGGCCCCTGCCCCACCCTTGCACAGGTTACAGGTGAGAGCAGCGTAATGGATCTGCTTCAGGTTCTCCTTAACCTCATTCTTGGCATGTTTCAGCAGGTCTGCTTGGCCCTGCAGGGAGAGAGAGTACAGATAAGCTGTGGTCAGAATTGGGGCCCAGGTGAGTGCGGTTAACCTTGTTTCATTGAGGAATTTAAGTAAACCCTGTCCATGTACCAGATAAACTGGTCCATGTGGAATCACTCGTACGAACATGGTGAATGGGGGGAAAAAAAGATGAAAATGGGTAAAATACATCAATATAGGTCTAAGATCAAGTTGTAAGATTACATTGTAAACACTATTATTATGATTACAGAAGGCACAGAAATGAACAAAAAATGTTTGCAATGCAATTTCTGCCAAGCTCTACTTAAATTAACAATTAAAATTGGCCTTGTGATTAGACTGAATCAGCCCCTAGGTCTAGTTACACAAGAAAAGCCTCAGCAGGGGTTTGGACAGATAAAGCATCTCATTTATCTGCTAATTTGAGACCTCACTGCTTTCTCTTGATTATGTATGAACCCATAATCCTATTCAAATCATTGGGTTTTAACAGTAGAGCGTCTAACCGGGGAAACAAGACCAACTGGACTCACTCAGAGGGCACCGCCACTTACTACTACCTATAAACTGAATTTACATTTTCTACCAGACAAATACATTTTCTAATAGGCAAATCAGACATGCTCATACACAAATACAGCTGCATTAATTTCATAATGTCATATCAGGTAACAGATAATATGTAGAATATATTAGCTATATTGCTACAGTGGCACATCCCATTTGACCTGGATCGAGTCTGGACTGTGCCAGTGCCAACTATGGCTGGGTACTCCCCTCCCTACTGCTTAATAGTGACTCCTCTGGTTATTCAGATGCCTGCGATCCACCCGCACAAACTATGTTAGCTGTAGGAGCTCAGCTGCCCGATTGCACAGTGAAAAGAAGCGGTAACTTATTGGGCGATTTTTGCAGGACTTTGCGCTTTCCCAAATGAACGGAGAACATTGCAGTGATGGGATGGGCCTACAGTTGTGAAGAAAAATGGGGGCGGCAGTGTAGTATAATGGTTAGGGAACTGGGCTTGTAACTCAGAGGTTGCAGGTTAAATTCCCAGGTGGGGCACTGCTGTTGTACCCTTGAGCAAGGTACTTAACCTGAATTGCTTCAGTAAAATATCCAGCTGTATAAATGGATTGTATGTAAAATAAATGTAAATGGTGTAAGTCGCTCTGGATAAAAGCGTCTGCTAAAATAAAAAATTAAAAATAATAATGTGTGCAGACAAACCAGCCAGACAGGAAGGTGCAATATTCACAGGAAACACACTTGTGGTCTGAGATGCAAACACTGCACAGCCTCTCACGGTTCTCATTCTAGTGTTCCGATAACAAAAACACGACAGTAGCGACTGCGTACTGTACAGGTCACATCATCTTTTCTTCATTTGAGATCCAAAAAAATGAAAGTAGTTGTAATGGCGCCTCAATCCAAATATGGCAAATATCAAACACAGTCCCAAATCTGGAACTTGCCCTGGTTAAAATGATTGCGGTCCACTTAGAGAGCAAAGGTAAAAACAATTAAGAGTAATCTGTGCGCTAACATAATATAATATAATACAACATATGCCATTTAGTAGACACTTTTATCCAACGTGACTTACAGTACACATACAGTCTTCAGTATATGTGGCCCCAGTGGGAATTGAACCCACAACCTAAGCGTTGTCGACGCCATGCTCTACATACTGAGTCGCACGCAACCACAGGCCATCTACAGAAACGCTGATGAAAACCCAGCAGTTCCTCTCAAAATGAGATGCTACAGATCGCATTAGCACAAGGTTTGTTCAAGTTTTCATGGTTGGCTTGTCAATCTGGCCATTTTCCTCATCATTTATGGTGAAAGGAAACCTTTTACTATGAAATATAGTTTTTTTTTTAAAACAACATTAAATTAAGATGAATAAGTAATGATTCCTGGGTTGGTTTATTAAATTGGTGGGAAATTAGAAAATGAACTGTAAAAATATTTAACCTGATGTGTAATGTTTTACACACTAACCCTACTGAAGAGATTCACTGTGCTGATTACACCTCCAGAAAAACTCATAAATATGTGCACTTTAATCTCAGCAGCTTAGCCAAGCGTTCCACTGGATCAATTCAATTATCTGTGGACCATGTATAAATCATGCCATTATCATTCTTTGTGTGGTCACGATTAACATAGTATGTAAATATGATGTCTAAATATGTATATCTGAAAGTCAAATGTTGCTGATTAAAAACACTGTTAGAAATTTTAGATACAGCATGTTCATCAGAGCCAGTGACGGTGAGAATGCATGATGTTACAGAGTGCAATATGTACAAGCTATATTTGATTACATTTTGGCCAGGCATGCCCCAAACTGTAACAAATGATAAGGCACTACTCAAGACTAATGAATATGAGTGATATTGAATTTTACTCTCGAAATATGTGCTACATCTTTTCCAGACAGCTGTATGTGTATACATACAGTAAGCGTGTATTTATTTTCAGGAAGTTTGTCATCACTGCTGCCTTGTAGAACAGCGCATCCCGAAGGAGCTCACCTTCAGGATGGTTATGTTCCAGGTGAAACTCTCCACGGCCTTTTGCTGCTTGCGGCCCTTCAGCCCCTCTTTCACTGCCATGTCGTGGAGTTTCTCATGGTACTCCATTGCTGGGAGGAAACAAAGACCATTTATAAACCTTACTCATCAATCAACATCTTTATATATATTAAAATTTGATTACATATCATTTGCTTAGCAGACACGCTTACTGAAATGCAAACTTTCATAGCATGGATTTTTATATATTAGACATTTTTACATCTTAGTTAGTTTTGTACTAAATGTAGGGACCTTGCTCAAGGGTACAACAGGAGTGCCCCACCTAGTAGTCAAACATTTGTGGCTTTTTTGTTACAAGCCTAGTTCTCTTAGCACAATGTCAAAGTGACCCCACTGATGACCCCAATTGATAGATGATATATAATGATCTGAATAATGAGATCATGTCATCCATTCATGGAAATGCAGTTGCAATTTGAGAGCTCCGCTTACTACTTACTTATTCCGTCTAAGATGTCAGCACCGAACAAGACTGTTTGCATTAGAGAGGAAGAACGCTCTCCAATAAAGATGAAATTCAACGACACAGATGGCATCTCTAAAAAGGATCTGGACACTGCCATTTTAGCTGGAGTCAAGCAGGCCCTGCATGAACAGAGACGTGGCTTTGACAAAATCATCACTGCTGCTATGACAGCCACTGTTTGAAACTCGAACTAAACACGAATGAAGCCGTTGCCTCTGTCACTAGTCAAATTGAACAGCTGGGGAAATCAGTTCAACAAATTCAATCCCAATGCGATACCAATCAAGCATCAGCACTCAACAACAGGCACCAGATCAACTATATGTAACTGAAAATGGACGCACTTGCTGCTAAAATAGCTGATATGGAAAATTGAATCTCAGATTAGTAGGCCCGAAGGAAGGAGGAAGGAGGCGACTGCATTGCCTTTCTCAAGAAGAACCCCTGGATCCCCTCTTTGAACAGCAGAGAGATCGCAGTTGAGTGAGACCCTGCTATTATCTCAAGCAGGGATAAAGCAGAGGATGGCAATTGGTCCAGAACGTTGAGATGGATGAGGCACAAGCGACTGTACTGTTTTAGTTTGTGGCTAGCATTCACATTCAGGGACTCGCATTGACTTATTATTTTCCTCATCATATACTGCAATGAAAAATGAGGTATGTTTATTTATTCTCATTTAGCTTTTTTAAACAGCAAGTGCATAGCCTACCTAGCTAGCTTACTCCACCTCGAAAAGCTTGTCCAACAAGGTTTGAGCTGAATAATGGTAGAAAATGTTAATCCTTGGACCTTTTTATGAAGCAGTTTGCTGGTTTCTGTATACTTGCAGCTAGGCCCATATAACATGGTCTGACATGGGGGGGATTGTTGATAACTAGGCTATAAGCATTGGCAAATGTTTTGCTTTCGTTTCATTTTGATGTTGGCTATTTAAGTGAGTGGTGCAAAGCATTGTTTGCATCACTGTTGAGGAGTCAGGCACTGAGAAGTTATAATTGTAGGCAAACCAAACGGATGTGTATTCTAAATCTCTTACGGGCTGTAAAGCTCATTATGTACATAGTTGTGTTCTTTTATGGGTCAGTTCTTTTTATGGCAGCATGTAAATGTTATTATCACTTTGCTTCGTGCTTGGGACATTTTTATATGGTATCATCAAGGGCTACTCTAGGGTGCATGCTAAGAATTTCCAAGTAACATCACGCATGATACCATTTCGAGACAATGGCTAAATAAGACATTATGAGTTGGAACATGCGAGGGCTCAATGCACCAGTGAAATGGACACGCTGTCTGGAATTTCTCCATCATGAAGCAATATCAATAGCCTTTCTCCAAAACACACATTTAAAACGTGAGGATGTCAGTCAATTTCAGAATCAGCATTATAAGATCGCTGCACATTCGTGCTCCCAAAAATCCAAAGGTGTCTTAATTCTGTTGAAAAGAGCACTTAATCTATTTATCGTCAAAGTAGGAGGAGATGATTGAGGCCACTTTGTGTATGCAGCTATCAGAGTGAATCATATTAAAGTTCTCTTGATTTCACTTTAAGCCCACAATGATTTTGACCTGCAGTTCTTATGTAATATTTGTAAAACTTTATTGCAGTTCAATGATTATCACCTATTCATAGGTGTAGACTTCAACTCATCCTGCTTTGGATTGCTCATCAGTAAAGCCTAATCCCATTAATCATCCATCTTCCAATGCTTTTAAAAGGCATATTACAGACTTAAATTTGGTGGATGCATGGCACGTCAGAAACAAGAATGTAAAAGCCTACACTTTCTATTCTGCACGCCACAAATCATTTTCTAGGACTGAAATATTACCTATACTGATCTCAGATCACTCCCCCATCATCTATAAAATGTGTCCAGTTGCAAATCATCCCAAAGCTAGAAGGTGGCTTTTTAATAACTCCTTATTTTATGATACAGTATTCATAGATAAATTGCAAAAGTGAATAATCGACCTAGAGAAATAGTCCAAACTGTTCAAATACTTAGGCCTCGTGAGAGTAATTACGTTTTTTTGAGAGGGAATTGCATTGCTTGCTCCTCCAAAGCAAACTCTATCAGGAAAAACATTTTACTGAACTTGAAGTGGAGATAGAGGAGGTAGAGAGGCAACACATCAACCACAAGCTCTCTACTTTAAAAGGTGAATATGTTTTATCCATGCCTTATTCAAGGCAGAGTTTACAATTCAAAGAACAAAGCAGAAATACTATTTTCATGTAGACGGACCCAGGCGACTGCTAGCACTAGCGCTTGAGCGAGTCAAAACCAGTGATGGGGACTTTGTCACTGTTCCCCAAGCTATCAACGATGTGTTCAACCTTTCACACTGCATGAGCTTCATATTACAACTACGTCATTACGGAGGGAAAATCACCAGGCCTCGATGGGATCCCCCCTGCGCTTTACTTAGCTATTTGGGATGTTGTGGGTCCATTCATTCTGGACTCTCTGTTATAAAAAAGAACAAAGATCCTTTGGATCGCTTGAATTATCTACCAATTTCCCTCATCTCAAGTGATGCAAAAATCTTCGCTAAAACATTGGTCTCTAGGATTGAGCCTTTTATTGGTAGCTTGGTTCTCATGGATCATACAGGCTTTATGAGAGGTTGACTTGCAGAGGACAATGTGCGACGATTGCTGCATGTTGCTGTGCTGACACTTAAAAGGATACCTGTGCAGTCTTCTTGCTTGACGTGAGATAGACTTGAATGGGACTAAGCTGGATCTACAAAGATGGTACTCCAGATAGTATTTACAGGTTTTAATGCCAGACAGAATAAGCAATGAAAAGATGAATGTGTTTCCAAGGTTTACGTTTTAATTCGTTATGCTACCCACTACTCCTCCCCTTAAATACTTTGATGAAGTTCATTCAATGATCTCTAAATTTGTCTGGGGCCTATAGTCAGTTTGTCAAAAATACAGTGCACCAAACCTCAGGGTGCTCTTGCACTCCCCAATTTAAAACTTGTTTTTTTGGGCCTTTCAACTTTTTTGGGCTATGCGTCTTTGAATTAATCTAGAGTCTGAAATAGCATGTAGATCTATTGAAGCTACTACCGTTAGACCCCACAGACTTCAGAATTTACCATTTAGAGGAGTCTGTGCTATATATTTGGTGGTATTATCTCAACTACTTTAAAGGTATGGCACAATGCTGAAAAAGTAATGGGCTGTTCAAATAATTTCATACAGCTATTTCCACTACAGAATAATCTTTGATTATTATCTGGTGGCCAACCCTTTACATACCCCACTTGATCATCAAATGGTGTTTTTACAATTCACAATATATTTGATGGTAATGGGTTGCGCTCGTTCCATGATATTAAAACAGAGTACTCTTTGCCAGGCTGTATCTGAAAATAAGGTCTGCAATGAAAGTACATGGGATACCTTTGGAAGGTCCTTTACCTCGTTTGATTGGATTGACAAAACTGGGCATTCCCAACAGGGTGTAGTGACTTACATATATAATAATTGACTTGATCGTTCACATGACCCACTGAGAATGCTAACTGTATAGGAAAGAAAATCTGACTGGTTAGGTTTTAACCCTGACTGGGTTACAGTGTGGTCCAATTGGACTCTTACTTAACACACCAGCTCGTTTGTCATTTTCATAGACTTTATTGTAGCCCATGATTTGTAATGAAACTCAGCCCAGACGCTAACAGTAACATATGTAAGAAGAACTCAAAGGGCACATTTATGCACATGTCTTGAGTTGCCCAATCATAAATAGTCTATTGAAAAACATAATGTTGTTATTATGTGACTTAACAGGACTCATCTTTGGCCTGGATCCTTGCTGATTACTTTTGAATGACGACTACAAATATCAGGTCACCTTAATCCAGTAAAGACGGTTTTTGGTTGGCTTTACTGCAGCCAAAAAAAACATCCAATTATGGATTACACAGATCTCTGTATAAAATGATTCTGGGCACTTTCTGATTCTGATCCAATTTGTAATATAGTTAATCTAGAAAGTAGCACTGCAAGGATTAACAAGGCTAAGCCATCAACGGTCCAATCTTGGATTGAAATAGCCCAAGCTCTAGGAGATATAGGCTAAATGAATCTCATGTACTGCTGAGACTTAATAATCATTGCTGCCACATTTTTGTTGTTCTTGTTATCGTTGATAACATTTTTACTATCATTTGTACATTTGTCTTTCTGTGTACTTGAGTCCTGTTACTTGTCTATTGTCCAAAGTACTGTTGAATGTCCTTACCATTTTTGTCGATATAACTAATAAAAGCTACAACCACAAAATAATGATCTGAATAACACAACAGCAGGCTAATTTTCAGAAACAGAGGTTCATTGTCAATAGGTTAAACTGAATGTATTCATCACCAAAGCCTGAACCTTGATCCCTCCACCCCTTCCCCCTCCCCCTCCCCTTCCCATTGCAGTGCCCCAAACAGCCCTTTAATGCACCTTCCCCACAACTGCTCACACTCCTAACCTGTTTTCAGTACTAACCACTACCCACCCATCCTTTTGGCATGTACCAAATCCCCCCCACAAAAAAGGAAAAAACAGAACAAGATCAGAAACAGATGTTTGCCCTGCCTCCCTGCCTCATGATCACAGCACAGAGCCATTTTGCCTAAGCTCTGTGTATGTATGTATGTGACAGACTGTGCAAAATTAAGTTTATTCTATTTAAGTTTTAACAGTAGGTTGTGACTAAGACCTGGAGTGGGAGTGACACTCGGGCGGAAACAGCTGTCAGGGTTTGGAAGTGGACCAGGAGGAGTGGAACACAAAGTCAGTCTCTCTCGGAAAGGAGATGAGCGTGGGCATGGTGGACGGCCATGAGATCCTGTCACTGTGGATTAGCATTGCCTGCGAAGACACAGAGAGGATTTGTCTACCAGGGAGATCTCTGCATTTTTTCTCTCCCAGAGCCATACTCTCCAGTATTCAGGAATCTGCTCACACTTCAAGGGGTACGGCTTTGTATAAAGGAACTGCCATTCCTGTGAGAAGGCTATGCAGATTATGTTCTCTGCAATTGAAAATTCACTCACGTCTTTAAAAGATTTGGCAAATGAGCAACTTTCAAAATACAACATCTGTGGTTGTAGACTGCAGAGAAAAGAAAAGAAATTACCTGCTACACAGTTCAGCACATACAGGGGCACACAGAGACAGATTACCTGTGCAGCAAAGTGATGTATAGGCCATGAAGAGAGCCTGAGCTGGTGAGAAAATGTTTTCATTTAGTGAGAGCACATTCGTACATTGATCTATTTGGATTTCTATTTATTTCCATGTTTACTTTGAAAAATACTGCCACTCATGAGAAGAACATCTTCACAAATGTGGCTAAGCGTCTGATTGACAGATGCCAAATCAAAACAATTAGTTCAAATTATGTCATATTACAGAAAATACTCTCATTCTAAAATTGTATCACAGATTGCCTTATGAAAATTGGTAACTGCTCCATTGAAAAACAAAAAATGAAAGAAGGAATAAGCTAAAAAATGAACAAATTATACTAGTGCCCTCCTGGATAGCGTGCCCAGCTAAACCACTTTAGCCCAGCAGCAAAGGAATGGAATCCTGACCATGCCAGTGCCCATTGGCCACAGCATCATCTGGGATCCATTGGCAGGGCTTCCCCCACCTCATCGTGCTAAAGCGACTCCTCTGGTCGATCTGCAGTCCTTTCAGGTATGCACGGAGTTCAGTCCTCCAACTCCAGGACTGCGCAGTTCAGTTGGGAGACTGTGGCATGGAAAGAAGCGGCTGCAGGCAGCATGGACTTCAGAAAATCTGCATGGTAGTCGGAGCTCTCATGAATTAAGGCCACTGGCCATTTGAAGTAAAAGGGGAAACATTTATCGGGCCTCCCGCGTGGTCTAGTGGTTTCAACGTCCGACGCTGGCCACGGCGACTGGGGTTCGATTCCTCATCGCGCCAGAGTTGGGAGTGCCATCGGGGCGGCAATTGGCTGTCCGCCCCAGGGAGGTGGGAGGGAAGCCGACACAGTTCGCTGAGCACAGGAGTGGTTCTGGGGTACTGGAATTACAGTCGACAGCTCGGCGAGTGCTGTCTCGGAAGAGGCATCGCTTCGCCTTTGTCACTGCCAATCACAGGACTACGGCAGCGAACTACAAGGGAGGGGATTGAACTAAGCACAGCGGGAGTAATTGGCTACCAAATTAAAAAAATGTAAAAAATTTAATTAAAAAAAAAGGGAAACATTTACGAGCAAAGATCAATTAACGTACAATTTGCATTAGGCAATAATTATTTTAATTTTTTTATTAAAGAATCATATCAACAACCATCTCAGTCTTAACAGAAACAATCGTATCATGAACAATCCAGGAGTCATTACTGCTTGAGCAGGAAGAGCCGGAAGAGCTTAAAATCACTGCTACACGTCAATATGTCACACTGCACAACAGATGCACTGAGCATGCTCCCACACCAGCACCTCTCTCAAGGTTTGCTTTACTCCCATTGTCATCATCACCATGGAAACACATCACCCTAATGAACTTCAGGCCTAGCTTAACTGTCTCGGAAGGCATTGGATATTACTATAATAGGATATGACTGAAAAATAATGCATAGAAGAATGACATAATTGCTCTACTATTCAAAAGAATGGTCCATTGTAGACAAGGATGCAGCTTTGAATGGGTCTGTCCTGTTCCATTTCCTTTAAATAACTGGGTAAAAAAACATATTTGCTGAACATTTTCTTCCATGGACAGTCTTTTATAGAGCTCTCCCAACATGCGTTTTGCATGCTGTAACTACACCAGATGAAACATGTGAAGTGAGCGTTTAACGCATGGCTTCTACTGCCGTCCACGAGACCCTCAACACGAAGAAGAGAATTCACTGCGACTGTGCAGAACCCTGAGTCGTGAAGATGGCAAACATACACACGCATGCACACGCTAAGGCCTGACTTCTGCTCCACGTCTGGGGTTGCTTAGCAACACAGGCTTGAGCAAGGTTGAATTCAGTCGTTCTGTTCGAATTGGGAATGCTCCCTCTTCCAGACTCATTCACACAGTGACAGAAACGGTATGGATCTAATGGATCCGAGTCCAGTCCTAAGAGAATTAGGACCTTTGCAAACAGACAGAGATAAATACTCAGGAAGGAAATGAGGCATCAGGGGGAGCTCGTGTGCATTTGCGCTCTCAATCATTCATTTCCAGCAAGACACATTTCTGATCCAATTGGAACTTGTATGAAATGGACACCATAAAGTACCAGGCTCATAACACACCGAAATCAAGGCAGCAATAAATCGGTTCCTCAAGCTACAGTAAATTAAAACCACCCAAACCAGTACCATAAAAGGCCATGTCCCGCTCTGTGAAAAGTGTGTTTTGCCTTTTAATTTATCTGCACTCTGTAACTGTCAGACCAGAGCAAATGGATACAATTATACTGGGAATACAAGGCTGGTGTAAGACAAAAGGCAAAGGGTTCAACAAATGATCCCCTTGAACTAGAACAGGAAATTGAAAAACAGTGCTTGAGAGCAAACAGATGAGAAACTGGCACATTCTCCCAGAGGCCAAGGATGAAGAGGGGGTGCTGTGGAACCCTCCCCCCCACCCCCATGCATTCATCACAGATGAGGCACAGACTGATGAGATTTTATCTATTCACCTATTGTTGACTTAGGTGGAGGGCATATAGTATACGAAACATCATGACAGCTACCATAATACAGAAGGTCTCCGTGCACCGGGTAACCCATAAGCCCCATTACCCAACAGTCTTAGCGTCGAGTAACACAATTTAAGATGGCTATTGCAGAATGTATTCTTTTTTGACTACTTTTCCTAAATAAGTTGTTCAACAAGTCCCCTTTCCTGCTCTCAAACAGTTTTTTCAAGGCCCCTCTACTGTAAATGACACATTGTTCATTCAGCTTTACCCTTGGTGGGAAAAAAAAAAAAAAAAAAAAAAAAAAAAAAAAAAGTTCACATTAAATTATAATTTCAGGCCACCACAACCAAGGGGAAGTGACTCATGGGTAATCGTGTAGAACAATGACATCTACTCTGCTGAGGCCAAAATCTGCAACCAGTCCTGGCCAGTGATCCGCAATGGACTCCTCCTTTGGACTGTCCTCTGTGGGGTTTTCAGCATTCTCGTCGTGTAGTGTTAATGATCCCTGCCTTCTGAGGAGCGCTTACTCTGGGCCTCGAGCCCACAATGTAAGTTCCGAGCGTCACGATGACAAGGATTACCGAGCGCCGGTGAGACTCCTCAGCCTCTGCGCGAGCAAGACGGCTTTCTCCACTGTGATGGCGCTACACTTTTTCCAGCTGCGTCCGTTCGATTTTTCAAGCTGTCTCCCTGGGGAACCTCTCCCTGAACCCCAGGGGCTGATGGGAATCAAGTGCTAACCCACTTTGCTCATCGCAATCACCCCCGCGACACGGGGCGCCGTCATCACAGCGGATCCCCGCGACGGAGCGTTCTCTGCCACGTAGGGGGGCTGGCCTGAGGCCCTTTTGTTCACAGTATTCACAAGACGGCTCTTGATTTTGTAACCAACCACGCGCTTATGCCAATGCAACACCCTCAAGAATCTGATCAACATGGGGTTAGGCATTCACCCGTATCCCTTGCTGAACTTCCCATAACCTGTATCTGCACATCAAATATAACATGGTCTTGACTAGCCTCCATCTGCTGTACAGTATTGTGTTCTGTTCATAGAGAAGAAAGTAGGGTGTACACACAACGATAACAGCTGCAAGGTAAAACTAAAGTAAACGATAAGGGTAAATAGTGTGCAGGTACTATTTCTCCTTACCATTCTTCTGTTCGTACCACCAGGAAAGAATACATCCACACACAAATATAGAACTACTATTGGGCCTTAAGCTATGAATCTGTGGCTTCATCCTGAAATTCCTGTGTCTCGGAGTTCTATTGGAAATGAATGACCTTCTGTTTTCTTGTACAAAACAAAATCTATTTTCTCTTCGTATGGGCAACACTTTTACGAACACGCTGCAAACATGGGACTTCACTTGTGAAATGTTCTAAATCCCTTACCAGACTGCATACATCATATTCCATCTGGTGAAACACCTCTCTTCTCACAGGCTCACGTCCCTTGTGTTCTCAAGTGTCATTACACATACACTTTGAGTGATATTTCCAATGATTCTGGACTATACTCTTCTCAGGAGTTATGTAAACACTACTCTGTACCAGGTTCCTTTCTTTCTGTGTTTGAGGCTCCGTTTGGCCCTTCATTCCTGTGGCTACTTAGAGTACTTTGTGCACTCACCAGCTACATAACCTTGTTTACACAAGGTGTAGGCTTTGTGTCCTTTACACACAGAAAAATCGTGGATACAAAAAAAACCCTGCCAATCACATCAGTATGGGACGGCGAGCTGAAGACGTTGGATGCGACACTAGAATGGGATACTTATGTGTCAGAATGGTTAATGTCTTCATAAAACACAAATTTGTACATTTTAAATTGGCTCATCGTTTTGATGTCACCTCACTCACACAATTTTGAAATGAAGCTTCAAGCATGTCGTTTGCCAGATATTGGGAGAGCTTGGGACTCATCTTTATGCATGAGAATGCTCAAGAATGGCATTATTTTGGCAATGCACATCTACGATGAGATATATGTTGAAGGTGGAGTGCCCGTCTCTCCTGAAGTATTTCTCTACAGGATTTCAAGGGTAGTCCATATTTTTTTCTAGCAGGGTAAACCACTGCAAAGACTATACATATAAAACTACGAGATAAAACAAGTTACAAGAACATTGTGGATTGTTCTCATGAAAGCTTTGTATTGTCTCCTCTTTCCCCATATACAAGGGCAGAGGCAGTGTGTAAAAATATAAACACAATTTGAAATTTTTAACACCAAAAAACAACCACATTCTAAATAAATACCAGAAAGTGTATGGTATTTGTATACCTCAAGTGGCCAGCCTATGAGGGAGGAAAAACTAAAAATAAATCCTATACATCTTGTTGACTTGGTCCCACAAATTCCTGGAAAAATCTGTTCATAATGGAAGGTATGAGTAGCCCCAAGGTTTAGGGAACTTCACCTGTAACCAGGAGGCCACAGTTAGGAAAAATCAGGAGGGGCTCTTCCTTGAGGTACTTGGAAGTAGGCTACACTGTTATAAATTGATAATATGTTATGAAGCTAGATACCTTTTCCCTTGCATGAAAGAAATACCTTTTAATGTAATAATGTGGGATACGAGGGTCCTGTCTGGTTTGTTCTGCAGGAGTGAGATCTGTTGAGATGACGGTAATGACACAGGCTGTGTACGAATGGACACAACAGGCTGAGGCAGAGGGGAAAACGGCACAGAAGGGTAATTATATGGGATCAGAATGTTTCATGTCAGAACCCCAGGTGAGGTGCTGCACTTGCATTCCCAAAGGCCCTTCCTCTTCATAATAACCGCTGCAGTAAAAATCCTGCAGGTAGGGTAAAGTTATCGATTTGCAATACGTCCCGGATTCTATTTAATACGGAGGATGTTGTTCTTATCTTTGAATGACAGATCTATGCAAGTGGGTTTTTTTGTGCCTTTTTACTGTGTTTCTTACACCATATTCAGTTTGATGGTTGCTGAAGAGACGGAAAAAAACACTCTCTAGGAGTTCTTTGGTTCCAACTGGGGACCACATATACTGAAAAATGTCTGCATTCACTACTGTAAGTTGCTTTGGAAAAAAGTGTCTGCTAAATGGCATATTATATATTATTATTATTATATTGTTTCTGAAAGTTCATGAGATGGTGCTCTAACATTAGAGTATGGACATAAATCACCCATGATGTGGGCATCTATTTAGCAAATAAAACCTGTATTGTAATAGCAAGCCGTCTGGAAAAATCAATACCTACATTGTAAAAGCTGAACAGTAGCACAAATGACATTTCCTTGTTTTACCTGCAGATTCACATTTCAATGTCAGCAAATACTGAAAGTGCAAAACCAATAATAAATAAAATCCAAAGGAAATAACTTTGCTTTCTAGTAGAGGGACAAGGATATTCTGTGAAGTACATTCAAATTTTCTCAATCTGATGGTGGTTACTGTCTCACTGGCAGGCAGGCCACATAGCCGGAAAGGTTAAGACTCCAAGGAAATTGCTTCACAGAGGTTTTTCACTTGCAACACGAATGTTATTAACAGCTTTTTTCTACAGAAGAAAGAAGTTTCTGGTCTGCCAGGACAAAAGGCTATGAATATAGGATGTGTCATCCATTTGGAAACCAATAAAACCAAAGCTTTATTAAAGAAGACAGGTTTTTCTCATTCAAAGCTATATGACAAAAGTGTTATGGGAAAATGGAGAAGAGACATTTGAGAGCTGAAAGAACAGAAAGCACTACAGATATTCTTCTGCAGAGAAAGAGATGTGTCAAATGTATAGTAAATGAAGTGAGCTACACATTCAAAGATGATGGTAGGAACACTACATGTCCATACCACTCCACAATTCAAGAGTTGTCTAAAGCATGAGAGAGCGCGTCTTGAATAGTCTTTTCCCTTTCATCTCTATGCATAAATAGTGTTCGACTCCAAAAAGCATTACAGAAGAAAGGATATTTTACACAGGAAGAGGCACCCCACCGTACGGCATTGTACACCGTATGGATTGACTATCATCCCTACAGCAATAACTATCTAATACTAACTAAATATACTGAAACAGGAAACAAGACCTATGGGATAACATGTACACAATTCCGACATTCATTTGGAATTGTGTCAGTGATTTTCTCTCATTAAATCAACTATATATTACGGGATTTTTTATTATTCTTACAAATCACCAGTTTTGTGGCCAAAATATTGCTGAATATTAGTGAAGGATTTATTCCATAAATGTCCCCCTACGATGGTTGATGGGCTGTATATGCCAATACACTGAAAAGCATTCCAGTCATACCACCAAAATAATTTTCTCATTTGCATTTATATTGACTTTTTCAAAATAAAGTGCCCTTTTATTCTAAACAGTACAGTAATCCTCCCGTAAGCTCCCCATTTGTTTCTCCAGAAGTCAACACACAGGCTGCACTGTGTCTTTGCCCTATTAAGGCACTTTGTATATTAGGCACACAAAAAAGTATTTTATGGAATGGCTGAGTGGTTATAATATTTAAACAAAACGTTTTAAAACTCTTTTTATGCCCCTTTGTTTACAGCCAATTGCTTAAGGAACAGCAGTCGACATTTCCATGTTTTATTTATTAACTTGAAACTCAAATATTTTTGTTATAGAATGTTTTAATGTGTCTTTAGAAATACAAAGCTAACATTTATTAATGGTTTTTACAATATACCCGTATTCAAGGAATTACTTGCCATTTTTCCTTAGTACTTTCTGCTCCGTTGACATTTGTTTTCCTTATAAAAAGTCAATACTACAAAAAATTCAGAAAAATTCGGATTCAAGTTTGAACCTGAAGGTGCATCATTTACACAGGTGTGTATTTTATTCCAACAAATATGGAAAGAGAAAAGTAGAATCTGTTATTCAAAGGACAAGCCTCAATACGGTCACGGTGAATTCCAGCCCTTGCCTAGTGCTAGACTCCACACCACACAGTGCATGTCGGTGATTAATGCAATTCCACGTGCGACAGAGATTAAGCAGAACAATGGGCCTGTAGCACTGGATCGAGTTCAGACTGGAATGGGCCAGCATCACATTTCAGGTTGGCTGGGGGCAAAAAGGTTGGAGTCCTGTCTTGTGTCTGCCGACATCAGTGATAATTACTGCTGGCCTCAGACCTTTATTTACACAAAAAAAAGATGGTGACGACAACTCTTTCATTTCTCAGTATGTGCAGACTTTGTTATTTTTATTTTTTTATATCACTGACATATCTTTAAAATAGTAATACAAATTAACAATTTGCCCCAGGATATTGGCTGTCCACATAGAATTTTGTGCCTGCATCTGGCAGAGAAGCACTCTCTGCCACCTGCAAAGCTCTACGGAGCTTGCCCCTTTCCAGAGTTCTGCACACGCAAAACCAGCAGTTCAAACAATCAATCTTCTCAAAAACAGCAAGCTATGATTTTACTTCATCATGTGAAAAGTAGCCATTTTCCATTACATTACATTTCCCAACCTCTTACCAGTATTGTAGTGGTATGCAAAGGAAAAGAGCGGAATATCAAGGCCTTCCAATGTATTGTAAATACGGTTGCACTGAGTTGCTTGCACAATGCCACAACATCGGCCAATCATATTTCTAGATGGGCAATTTTAAGTACTCAATAAAAACACTTTCTTTGGGTTTCTGCTTTACAATAAAAGCTGTATTCTACCACTTTGCAGAATGTATAATGCATTTGGCAGGAACTATGACTCCTGTAAAAGAATATTTACCAAATACAATATACCCTCTGCAAAGTGGTAGAATTTGCCTCTGTGAGGCAAGGTTTTTTGCAAGAAATATTGGAATCCTGAATTTCATTCGAACAATGTTTATGTTTAGATACATTTGATAGCAGCAGACCTCCTAGGTCAGTAGTTCCCAAACTGTGGGTCATGGGAAGGTTTAAGGTGTGTTGATTGATGACACATGGAAAAAAGAACACTGTATATAATACATTTTCCACTGACATACAGGCCAGTTAAATTAAACACTGCACCTGTTGTTACAGTACACGCAGAGCACTAGTTTCCGTGCACACACAGTTTGGACATCTGTTAAAAAACATTTTGATTCCATATTTGAACATATGTCAGGCTACATTCCAATAAGGGGTGGGTTCAGAAAATATATTTGCTCATCAAGTGGGTCATGCCTCAGAAACATCAGGAACCATTGCCCTAGGAGATGGTTTGCATTGTGAATTTTAAATTTGCTGCAGCTAAACAGTGGCAAGCTTGCAAACTAGATATCCATGTCCCTCATTTGTAAATCCAATGCATACAGAGGAAAGGGTCAATGAGAATATAATCATATTTGTTCATGTTAAAGCTAATTATAAGGGCAGCATGTTTTGACAATTACCCTGGTGGGGAGGAGCGAATAAATGTAATGTATAGCAATGTATGATCCCAGACATAACAAGTACAACTGTAGACACTCCAGCACCACAAAGCACAAACAAAGAAGAAACTACATTTTTAGAAGTTTATGATGTGGCAATGGAGATCACTTAAAGTAAGTAGCTATTTGCAGTCCACCACACGACACACAGCAACCGAGTGTATACTAAGTTAATGTTTGTGTACGATATTTAACTACTGTATGTGGAGCATGTGTGCATTGGCTTGATCGTAGGGATGGTCTACATGCACTGTCAGGATGTGGCTGTCAGCATTATGAGCCAATTGGCCTACAGTAGGTGCTGATTGGAACCTTACTCCAAGCAATAAGCATGGTTGTAAATCCAGCTTTTGACCATTTGTTAGAAACACACCGATAGTATATACATGGAAATATATTTTGGGAATTGAATCCCATTACAATAGCATATTATTATGATAATATACGTCTGCTTGCTGACCAATAATTCCAAAGGACATAAAGTTAGTAGACTCTTATCCACAAAAAACATTTACGTAGGACTACAGCACCTTCTCTAGCATAAACCTCCCACATACCAGCACAAAGTCGAGCTCTACTGTTTTCTTGTTTCTAATCTCAATTTAGGATGGTACGGCATCACACGACTGTCACATGATTCGTGTGTAGTGGTGTTGTGCCTTGTTAAGTGTAAAACACCATGGTGTCCAAGTCAGGGTTTTAATTAAAAAAGGGGGAAAAGGCATTTCCTGGTAGAGGAAAAGAGAGCGCGGAGAGTTTATGAGTTTCACTAAGCTACCTAGGCCAAGATCCCACCTCCTGGGATCATTGAGAAATCCTCACCAGAATGTTTCATTGAAGAACTGCCAATCACTGTTTTCCGGAAATCAACAGGGCCTGCACCAGGAGGGAATTTATTAACACTGCCACTGACCGAGTTAAGTCAACAAATACAGAGAGAGGACTAGTAAAGTCTCACAGAAGCTTTTCATGAGAAGTAAATAAACAAAAGCTAAGCAAGGCTAACTTGCCAAAGAAACGTCGCCTACATAGGCAGAATGCAAGCCCGGGAGCCTTCTGCAGCAGTGAAAAACATTTGCTCATATTGTTACAGGAGCGTGAACAAGCAAGTTTGTTTACCTGCGTAGTTATGCCTGATGACTCAAGGTTAAAGTAGAAAATCCAAATCCAATGGAATGGAACTGGTCAATTATTTTGCAATGCACCTGGAGTGATGTGTCTACAAGTCATTTATGCAAAGTCATTTCTTTCACATTTAGCACATTTGAGCCCTATGGCAAAACCATGCACTTTTTTTTGGTTCCCAATAGCTCAACTAATTTGTCGTCATCTGTGAATTCAAATGCAAATTATACCCGTTTCCACTGAGTCTGTGGACTTTAGCTTCTAATGCTTCTAACAGCCATCTGACTGATTTAGAATGGTGGTTGACGTTTGGGAGCACATATCTGAATTCCATAACCTCGAGCAAGGTATTCCTTAAATAAATATCTACCTGTACAAACGGATAACGCGCTAAAGGTAAGCGCTGTATATCACCACAGACAAGGGCATCTGCCAAGCAAATAAATCACGTAATAATGCAATCCATTACTGCTGCATGTGCAATGCCAAGCACGAGGACAATGTTGAAACAAGTCTGCTGTTAAGCCATGCTCTCTACGTAAAACGATCCCAAAGGAATGCTGTGAGCAGGATTTCGTTTTCAGTTTTTGTCCTGCATCCGACATTCAGAAACACTGACGCTTTGATCACTTCTCCCAAGGGTTTCACACAGGGGTCCTCAAGCACCAAATCTCTGCCTGATAAAAAATTCATCACACGGCCAAGGCACCGAAGGCTGTTCTCAGAAAAATGAAACATTTTATTTTACTTCACAATTACCTGTTGGCATTTATATCCAACTAGAGATAAAATTTATTTTACAATTTTAATAACTTAAATTTTTATTTATTTGAAAAGCCAACATTGCATCTCAAAATGAAAATGAAGGAAAGTGTTTCGTTTGATGTACCAAGCCCACGTCAAGTCGATCGACCCTACGAGGCAGATTCATAAACAAATGGCGCGGTACATCGAACCAAAGCGCAGTTCTATCTTCTCACTGAACCGTGCTTGTTTCCTTTTAGGAGCCTGGACCTCAATCTGCAGTCACGTGGCAACACTCCGGCCTTGCGCGTCAAGACTATTTCATATTTTGCTACATCAACGTTATCATATTCACACTTAACACGGCAGGCTGATTCGGTAATCGGGCAGATGCTGAAAATAATTATTCATTTAATTGATGCAAACAGAACGTGAACTCTGTTAACCAAGTTAACTATCATCCTTCGTTTATGATTAAATACACCTGACAGACGTCAAGCAACTGCATCTCCTTCCTCGTACGCGTCACAAATAATATGTGAATCTTTTCCGACAGCTTTGATGTAGCTCCCTGTTAATTAAAATGAACATCTGACACTGTCCGAAAGCTGCAGCAAGGGGCTCGAGTGAGATTTCAAAGCGGGCTGACGCGCAGGTAAAAAACTGCTTTGATCCCATTTCCACTTCAATCGTACCAAAGCCTGCGCTGTGACTTGCTCATTCCCTTTCTTCACTTGGTTGTTTTGTTTTTTTACTCATTCATGTTTTCTTTGCTACTCGCCTGGCGAAAGAGATTGCATATGAATGAAAATCTGGAGCTCATCAGTGCTCCCACAGAGACAGCGTTTCAGAGACCCCCATCCCCTCCCTCCCTCCCTCCCTCCCTCCCGCCCCTCTTACCTGATCTCTGGGTGTGCAGCAACCTCTCATAGACGTTGTCTGAATTCTCAATCAGAGCCTTACTTGTCTGGATCATCTACAAAGACAGAAAAAGCAATTATACATTGTTTACATATGAACAAAAAAAAGAAGATTTGATGCCAATAAGTACAAAACAGAAAGAACTTCTGACATGTTTCCCTCAATCCTGCATTCTCCTTCGGCAGGCTATGGATCAGGTTCATATCTGCTCTGCCTGTCATGGATCCAATTTGCCACAGTGCAAAAGCCTCATGGCACCTGGCTGTTTACACAGAGGAGAGGGGGGTCACACACCTGCCAGACCTCTGCTCCACTGATTAATCCTGATTGATGATGCCAATTCCTGCCTGCCAGCCAGTGTGCACACACACAGCTCCCTGTGCTGAACAGGCAGAGGGGAATATGTGCAGGACAGCACGGACCACGTCCACTGGTTACCCCCCAACAAACGATACATATTCCACTGCGTGTTCATGGTAGTTCAACCGGGAAGACGTGGTTTGGATTCTGAGACCGAAGATGAAAAGCGAACACTTTAAAAATGGACAGAATCAACTATCAAGATCGCAATTCAAAGGATCCAGATGGCAAAGACATGGTTTGATTAACACAGTAACTCTGTGACCAAAGTCAACCCAGATACACAAAAACCAAATGGGTGAAACTCTCCAGAGAAGAGTGAAATACCCCAGAGGAATGTGGAGTAGATCATGTGATCAAAGTGTGCATGTTTTTACAGGTAGGCCAGGAGTACATCTCTGTCCTCATCAGCCCTGGCTTGCTGATGACCCCGGTCAAACCCCCACAGGAGAGTACTCATACACTTCTTTTTACAGGCACTTCCTGCTCTTTAAAACATGCCAGTAGAGTAGTGGGAGGCTACCGGTGTCTCCCCCAAGTATATGTATCAGTACAAACACGCAACAGCACCTATGCCTTGTAATTAGGTAGAATTCTTGCTAGCTCTTTGCGAACTTCAGAATTCTTAGTCAGAATATAAAATGCAAGACCAGAAAGTACAGGTCAAATCTCACACAGATTTCCAGGTTTCTAAATCTGGTCTGGAGATTCAGCCTGACCAAAATATGCCAATATGCAGGTTTCAGAGCTATCTGTGTATGTCTGTAACCTTAGTCAGATCAGAAAGAGGTAATAAAACACTCCTTCGCTTAGACAAGGGGCACCAGTAAGTCCATCACCTGACCATATTTTACACAGAGACCGTGTTTAGGTATTTCTGTATTATATAATAACTGTGAAAACTGACACACAATAAGCAAATAACTCAAAGACTGCCATTTGGGGTCAAAGTTTAGGTATGGAAATAATTAGGAAGAAATGGAAAAGACTGAAGAAAAAAAAATGCAGCACGATGTTAGCCGATGTAAAACGGTATTCGGCTAACTGTACTTTGAGAAATGCCCAAGTACAATAGTTACTCTCAGGAAGTGTCCAACATCAAAAAGGTGAGCATGACTTGAGAGGGTTTCGTGTTCATACAGTTGGAGAGGGACCCACAGTGAAAATACAAGGTTGTGTGTTCAAGATCCCACGCTCAACCCTTTATCTCTACTAAGAAGCCAGGTTTGACCCTCAGCGCAGTCTTGTCAATTCATGACCTCTCCCTGACCGCCGCGGTACCAGACAGCTGAAACCTTCAAGGGAGCTCTTATCACTTCTTCAGAAAGCCTTGGGAATCCATTTACACTTTTCAACCAGGAAATATCATCCAAAGTATGCTCTCCTTGGGCCAGAGGGGTGGGGAAGCCTTTTTGTGCACACAAACACAGCCATATAACGGTCACGCAGTCCAGTCCCAAGCTGCCTGATGACGTTGGTCCCTGGGCAGTGTGTACAGTATATGTATATACACTCAGTGGCCACTTTATTAGGTACACCTGCACACCCACTCGTTAATGCAATTATCTAATCTTCCAATCACCTGGCAGCAACTGGTCAAGTTGGTCAAGAGGTTCAGTTGTTGTTCAGACCAAAAATCAGAATGGGGAAGAAATGTGATCTAAGTGACTTTGACCGTGAAATGATTGTTGGTGCCAGACGGGGTGGTGTGAGTTTCTCAGAAACTGCTGATCTCATGGGATTTTCACACACAACAGTGTCTAGAGTTCACAGAGAATGGTGCGTAAAACTGGCCAGACCGGTTCAAGCTGACAGGAAGGCGACAGTAACTCAAATAATCACGCGTTACAACAGTGGTATGCAGAAGAAAACCTCTGAACGCACAACATGTTGAACCTTGAAGTGGATGGGCTACAACAGCAGAAGACCACACCGGGTTCCACTCCTGTCAGCTAAGAACAGGAAAGTGAGGCTACAGTGGGCACAGGCTCACCAAAACTGGACAGTTGAAGATTGTAAAAACATTGCCTGGTCTGACGAATCTCGATTTCTGCTGCGACATGCAGATGGTAGGGTCAGAATTTTGTGTAAACATGAATCCCTGCATTCATCCTGCCTTGCCAAGGGGGCCCTACCCAGGACTAGAAAGGTGTACCTAATAAAGTGGCCACTGAGTGTATATACGTCTATAAGGTGTGTGTGTGTGCTTATCATTAATAGCAGTGAATGGATGAAGAACATAAAAACAAGACAAATAGGGATACAATCTCCTAAAGCACTTGGTTCTAGCCCTATCTTCTAATGATCTTAGTGGCTGGGCTATGATTTATTACCTAAAAACTGTGCAACACTACTCAGACAGAAATGACAGCACCGTTCAGCTGCAGTCTCAATTAGGGCTGAGCAAACTGGTTTTTATGTACGGCACGTTATCTTAATTGGCTTCAACATTCCCCTGGTGCCTTAACAGTTCATTGGAAAGTCATAGGAAAAAGCCAGTAAGGAAAAATGTAATGCTTACTGTTCTAGTGCCCACTGTGTGCCATCCATCACATCATGAGGGCTCTGCCAGTGTATCAGGGAGATCAAACCCACTGCACTGTCCAGTATGAGCGTGCAGCACTTTCATTGTACCTTTCCACTCATCCGCAGGCCTAGTCTGCATCTGCCAGCATGCAGACCAACTGTGACAAATTTTAAGAAATGCAGCAGTTTTGCATTGATTGAGCTATCAAAATGATAGATAACAGGAGAATACAAGCTTTGACTGATGTTGATTTATGCAGCGGTGTGCTTAAAAATATACGCATGTATGCACAGTTAGCCTTTGGCGTAAACACAACACAGGACATATTTCTCTACTCTGCTTGCCCCCTTATTGTCTCACTATGGTCTTGAGCCATGTTGGGTGTGATCTTATTCCAGCTTATTCCAGGGGGGGATGAGTAAATGGACTACACCCACAGGGCCAACCCCCCTTCGCTTGCACTTCAGCTGACTGTAATGGTCTGCCAGCTGATATATACAGTACACTCCAAAATGAGTCATACCCTTGATAACGATAAGCAGACAGGCTGCATATAATAAACAATACAGGTAATGAGCTATATTGTATATTCAAAAAAAGGGAAAGGTATATTACTTCATACTAATACAATTTCTCAGAAAAAAATTTTTAACAAGTAATATATATTTTTTCTCAAAAATGTCACAATTATTCACACAACTGTTTTTAGTATTTTGTGCACCCTCCCCTTGTAAGGATAATTCTACTAAGTCCTCTTCTATAATGTTTATGAGACTGGTGAACATATTGGGGGGGATCTTTGACCATTCCTCCATACATCATCATTTAAGATCCTTTGGTCTGCACTGCTGGACTGCCCTCTTTCAATTCCAATTGATTGGGTTCAAGTCTGGAGACTGAGATGGTCGATGGAAAACAGTAATTTTATGGACAGTTAACCATTTCTTGGTTGATTTTGAGGTATGCTTGGGATCATTGTCTTGCTGAAAGATCCATTTGCAGCCAGGTTTCAGCTTCCTGGCAGAGGGAACTCGGTTTTTTGGCCAAAATGTCTTGGTACTTGCTGCATGATTCTATTGACCTTAGCAAGAGCCCCAGGACCAGTAGAAGCAAAACGACCTCATAACACCACGATGAACCACGATCATATTTCACCACAGGTATGTTCTTTTCAAAACAAGCATACTTCTTCCAACTTCAAACCCACCGCCAGTGTGCATGGCCAAAAAGAAAAATGTTGATCTCATCTGAGAACAACCGGTTCCAATCAGAGTTCCAATGCTATTACCAAACTACAGGCAATATCTGATGGTAGATTTGGAGACTTTGTGTCCCCAAGATGCAACCAAGTTTTGTACTCAAAGTACTTTTATTTAAAATAATTAGGGGTGTGAATAATTGCAACATATTTTTTGGGGAAAAAATATAACTTTTTTTTTTTTCTCTGAGCAATTGTATTACTTTGAAATAATATCATTTTCCCATTTGTTTGAGCATACAATATAGCTCATCACCTGTATTGTTTACTTTATGCAGCCTTCCTTGCTCATCTTTATCAAGGGTATCAATAATTCTGGACAATGACATAAAAGAAACAGTAATTATGCAACAAATTAATTTGGTCACATATTTCCTGCACGTTGTACCTAGGCGCTAAGAGACTGGCCATATGCAAAATTGACCCGGCGTGTTCTGTAGTTATGTCTGTCTGTTATGTAGTGTTCTGTACAGCGTCCCTTCTGTTGAAAATGTCTCAGGGTACGTTTTAAGAATGGAATCTGGAGCTGCTGCCGCATTGTACATGATGATCTGGCCACAGAAACATCCAAGCGTCTTTCTGAAAGTTTCTGACACAGATCCAACAGATGCCAAATGGATCTTACACAGAGCCAGGAACAGTTATTTATTATTTATTTCTATTTTTTGAATTTGTTTCAGATTTTTTCCCATTTTTCTCCCAATTTAGTAGCCAATTACACCCTCTATTTATTTCGATTTTACCCTCCCCGCACGGGTCGGCCACTCGTCTCTACGAGGCAAGCCAATTCTCCGTGGGCAGCAAACATCGCTTCCTTCGAGACGGAATTCGCCCACACACGTTCTGGAGACTCCTTGTCCGTGCTTCACAACGAACCCGGGCTGGCTTGCCCTCCCCTTCCCCCTGTGGCGGACAGCCAAATGCCCGATCGGGGCTGATGACCAGGGCCAGTCTGGTAGAGACGCAGGTTCCGAACTGCATCCCTGACAGGCAGCGCACACCACACCGGACCAGCAAAATGTGGTGCGTTAGACCACTATGCTATCCGGCACCCTAATTTATCATGTTTTAAATGCGATCCTGTGCACAGATGATATGGAGCCCCCTGGATACAAATTCTTGCCCTCAGCATCTCACAGTTCATGGCTATTTTCCATATTTACAATCATGGCATTTCAGTTTCAGCTATAATTACTGCATGTTTTTATCCGGCTTTGGTATCCCTAGTCGCTGGTGCATAAACATACTCAAACGTTTGTGATTGCATCTACATTTGCATATTTGCAGTACTTTGGTGTGTTCACACAAATTCCTGATTTTTTTTTTCACGCTTGAATAATGTATATTTATGATAAGGAAATGAATTAAATTAAAATGAATGTATACTGAAGTAACCCATACACATGTACTTTGTGTTTGAGAGACAATGTCAATCCTTGACAACCCACCCCACTAAAAAGCAGTATCCACTTGAAAGCACTTTTATGACCAATATCAAGAATGTTGTGTGGTATAGCAGTATTGAATTCTAGTACTCTTCCAGCTTTGTGTTAATGTGTTAGTTCCATACAGGATCATCTAAATAGTTCTGTAACACCTTTAATTATACTCTACACTTTACCTTAGGTTATTTTTTACTGTGGCTGAAATTATTCATGAAGTCATTTAGCAGAACAGCTTTCAAGGGGTGACATCTAAGGGGAAAAAATGTAAATCCCTGGTTCGAATTTTAGGTATTATTAATACCTGCAGGTGGATGTTTACCAAGGTGATTAAGTACCCCGCTCAAGCATAGCGGTTTTTGACAGGAAGTTTGAACCTGAAACCTTTGCGCTATACAAGTCCAGCTCGCTAACTGCAGCACTAAATTAGCAATCTCACAGAGCGCGAGAGACGGGCGAGATCGGCAAAGTGTATCCCTCTCTCCCACGAGATGGGAACGATACTTCTCAGAGCCTCACGCTCCAGCTCTCCTTCAGATAACTCATGTGATTTGGGGGGTGGGGTTGAGGGCGGTGCCAATGCGCGACAGCCCACAGCTGCGGCAACAATAGAGGCTACTATTACTTCACTGATGAGCGAGAAAATTGCTGTCTTTTTGGCAGACAAACCACTACTAAATGCCAATGTATTTATAGCGCGAACAGAAGTGGAAGGTGTTTAGCCTGTGCATTGTGGCAGTTCGGCTCAAAGATTGACCGTCACTGACCGCTTAGTAATTGCTATGTAGTAATCCCCTGTATGCGTTGCGCCTGTGAAGTTCAGTTCACTGACCTCTTTGCTAATGCATATTAATACTGAGATCTGTGGTGCTGGCAATGTTCTGGAAAACACATCACACACTCCAGTAGTGCTGAATGGGGTTCAATGGGAATTGAAACAATGGGGCCCTTTAATTCACATGAGTTTTTCGCTGTTTTTTCCGTTCTTGTTTTCACGACAGGCAATTTCATGTTTGCTATAACGTCAATAGGAAGATGGAAGGGCTGTGTCAGAGTTCACAAACCTCAGTATGTTCATTTATCAGTTATTGTTCGATATCCCTGGAATTGAACACAGCTTCACCGCAAAGGGATCACCGCCCTTTGTCCTCTCTCTGTATTCGTTTGGTGCACACAGAGCAACTTCAGATTTTCCACTAATGACCCGATGCGAGGATTTGTTTTTTTAGCCATACGGTTGGGTCAATCTCCACAGCGCATTCGCAGAGAACGCTGGGATTCTGAGCGGTAATGAAGCTATAGTGAAGGACGTGCACAAAGAAAAGACACAGAATAACAAGGAGATCGTGTCCGACCCCACTCACATTCAACAACCAGTATGAACTTCCACCGTTAGGAAATAGACTATGGCGCCCATCTTATTTATTTATGTCTGTAGCTTACGCTCATTTTCAACACCTGTCCCTAGAAGGGCTTTAATAACAGAAAAACAGAAAGATAAGAAAAGAAAGCCAATTTAAAAGCATGAGATTCGGTGACATGTTGTACAGTACATTCGAACATGATTATACAGGATCTACACGTTTGCAAATGTGAATTGTCATGTGATTTTGTGCATTAAAACTGAGACATGATTGCATTTTTCTTTATTTTAAAGCAAAGAGCGCCCCTTAATGATTTTGTGCTGACATCATTGAGGCTTTTAAAATCACGAGGCCTGCAAATGAGCCAGGTTTCTTAGACAAGGACTGGGACACTGTGTCTCATTTAGTAATTTCACTGCAATGTCCATGTTTTCAAACTGACGTTGTTGTGTTTGCCATTAACGGTGCAATGCACTGCGTTTTGTTCTGCATTTGTATATTTTATGCCGATGTCACACTTGCAGGTTTCTTCAGGAAGAATGGTTATTCTAAACTAATCTAATGTACATTTACATCCCTTAATTAATGCATCATACAAAGGCTCTGATGGTCTTCCTGGGCAGTATATCTGTCAATCGGATTCTCTCCGTCCATCAGTTTCATCACTCTCTCTCTCTTTCTCTGTCTCTGCCCTCCCTTACAGCTCAAGATCAGCTGGCCCCCTCCCACCCAAGCTCCTTTGAATTCATACTCTCCTTGATCCTTTTATTAGCGCAGATCAAAGGGATGCGAGTGGTTCCTTAGCATGCTTAACACAGTGCTAATATCTTTTTCATGACTCCACTGCACTTTCTCCAACGCGGTCCTCTGACCTTCAACACAGCGGCCAAGGAATTAAATTACTGCCATCCTCCCTCCCTCCTGCTCCTCCTCAGCTCCTCAGCAAACCCTCGCCGCTGCCAAGTCTGGCATGCCGGGGGTCGATCCTCCAAGTGTAACCTCGTGATTTACAGTGCTTGGCACAGAGGCCACTATTTAAGTGGAGAGGAACAGAGGGGGTCATGCCATCGGGCAGGCTTGTTCACTCGTCAAGAGCCTGCCTCACACACTGCACTGCGAGTGTCCAAATATCCCCTCGGCCTACTGGTCCACAGCGGTAAAGCGCCGTGGCAATCCACTCCACCTCAACCCCACCCCCAACAGCTCCCTGCCTATCTGATAATGACGTTGGAGCTTTTTAAAATGATGCTACGTGGAGACGAACGCATTTTTCGATCCAGCGTTGTGAAAATATTGCTGACAACGGCATAGTTTGGGAGTACCGTCGTCATGCGGAAGGCTGACACAACATCAACTGCATCATAAATCAAACGCATCCAGCTTGCCACCTGCGCTTTTTTATAGTTGATTATTAAGCTGTGCATCATGCCCATGTTCCTTCCTGCGGTCCCCTGGAAAAGGGATAAGTCATTTGTGTCCCAATGCTGAACTGTGTCATTTATTGGGCTGAATTAATATAATCTTTTTTTAACCAGGATGGTGTATTGAGAACAGGTTTATTTGCAATGTTAATGCAGGTGTCAACTATTGTTCAGACAGACAGAGGAAAAAGTTGCGGCATTCCAGGAAGAGGGTAGCGTGCCTCTGTTCTGGAGGATTACAGTTGTGCGTGTGACTGTTGACAAATGAGACTGTGCTCACCGGTTAGCCGGTGTGTCGGTTACACAAAGCCTGATCTTTCGTTCCAGTGGGACTATCATTTCTGATAGTCTGAGGATGGGCATGTTCTGAATACGTTCAACGGTAATAAGATTTAAAGCTATACAAATAGAATGCAGCATTGGGGAGTGTGCCCTCAACGTTAAATTTAACAGCCAGGAGTACGAACCAATTTGCCTACAGAATTTATTCCTCAATGACAACCACATCTTTCTTTAACTCTGAACAACAATTTGGCCATCAAAATGTCAAACCAAATGTGGTTTATCGCTATAGAATAAAGAATTGAGATTCCGATTTTTTCAAGTTTTTATCGAGTCACTTTTTGATGCCCCATTCTTACTTTACTGTGAATAAAGTACACGAGAATCAATTATTAATGGTCTGTATTGTGGACGTGTGGTTACAGTCCTAGACTCTGGACTTGAGCATGGCCATATGGGATATAAATATAAAATAAACCAATGGGCTGTTTCCTTCTGACATCTTAATTACATATTAACTACGTATATTGCCAGTATATTACATCCACTAGTAGCTGGGTTTGACATTGTCGCTATTCAACCGCCGCATTAAATAATATTATCAATGATATGCTCGTGCACGTGTGTCATGGAGATATCTGTGACTGTTATCTGCTGACCAACCACAGAACGAGTGTACAAATATTTGTTCATTTTGTTCAAGGAACAAGTTTCAGTCACAATCCATGCGACTGCATATTTGCTCCAGTAATTGAGCGAGAAAACTAGAAGCACACTCTAAGTAGGTGCTACACATCGGTAGTGGTTGAGATGAGTCTCTCCCTTTGCTGTATTACCTGTAAAACTACCCTAAACCCTAAAAATATGTACGGGTTGTAGAACATATAAGCCCTATAATTTTGGGACACTGTACTGCAAGCCACCAGGGAAAAGGCTGTACAGCAATAATGTCAATTATATTTTTGTAATGAAATGATGAAAGTTAGGTTCATTTGTGCAATTTAAAATTTGTGTCCAACGCTCTGAAGGGAGACAATAAAATCCATTGTTGGTACTGTAGGATACTGCTAGTTTGTTTATGTCGGGTAGAATGCAAGTACCGACAATGCAAAGTGGAATCAGCTGCAGATCTGAAGTAAATAATTGGCTATTGTGATGTTTTCCATCAAATGTCAAGGATGAACCTTCGTATCTTTTTTCAATTACGACAAAACCGTATGTGTTCGGGCTATGTGTGGTCAGGCATGGTTTTCATCGCATAGACAATGCAATGCTTATATAATATGGTTATGCAACTTCAATCCATTGTCTGCAATTACTGTCCCTCTACTTAACACACTCTCACGATATTTCAATTGAACACAGTACTGGCGACCAGAGTTGCATTTATTTGGCAATATTCTTATGAAAATATACACTGCTGTCCAAGACAGTTGATGCTCACAATCCATGATCGCTTTCAATGAGTAAAACCTTGTTTTGGAAGCTGTCCTGCCCAATGTGCGAATTCAAACATTTTTCAGATCTCTTGAGTTTGTGTTGGTTAGTGTCCAAAAAATACAGTAGGATTTCTGATCAGGACTAATTTTGTGTGTTTAGCATTTTCACAAATATGCACAGTTTACTCTGCACCAATGACATGGTCAGAATGTACTGCGTAGCTGATGGTGGAATATGACAAACTGTAAGAACAGAGCTGCAGGTTTAAACCCTTCCTGGGTCCTGTTGTGATTTCCTCAAAATACTACAGTGCATTCGGAAAGTATTTAGACCCCTTCACTTATTCTACATTTTGTTATATTGGATTAAATTAATTGTTTTCCTCATCAATCTACACACAATACCCCATAATGACAAAGCAAAAACTAATTTTTTTAAATTTATTAAAATAAAAAACTGAAATGTCACGACTCTTCTTACAGCTGGCTGTCCGGCCAAACTCAGTAACCGGGGAAGGAGGGCCTTTGTCAGGGAGGTGACCAAGAACCCACTGTAAGAGAGCTTCAGAGTTCCTCTGCAGCGATGGGAGAACCTGGCAGAAAGACAACTATCTCTGCAGCACTCCATCAATCAGGCCTTTATGGTAGCGCTTGGCATTCAGGCCAAAAACTTTTTCAAGCCATTTTTGTCTCATCAGACCCGAGAATCTTTTTCCTTTAAGTGCCGTTTGGCAAACTTCAGGTGAACTGTCATATGCCTTTTACTCAGGAGTGGCTTCCGTCTAGCCACTACCATAAAGGCCTGATTGATGGAGTGGAAACCCAAAGCAAAAACCTGTTTTTGCTTTGTCATTATGGGGTATTGTGTGTAGATTTATGAGGAAAAAATTTTATGTAATCAATTTTAGAATAAGGCTGTAACACAACAAAATGTGGAAAAAGTGAAGGGGGCTATATACTTTCTGAATGCACTGTATCTAATACTACTAGATAATCTAAGATCTACCGCAGTTGGAAACAGGCAACGCGAGTTGAAGGCTTCCTTTGGCTTTCTCCAAACATAAACCCATTCAGATGTAGGAAAGAGTAAGACACGACTCATCAGACCATATTACTTTCTTCCACTGCTCAGATGTCCTGGTTTTGTGCTCATTATACCAGGTTTTGCGTTGTTGCGCATTGGCCTTGGTTACAAGTGGTTTCCAAATGGAAGCCGCTTGTATAGAAGCCATACATTTATACACTTATGGAAGCCATAAATATCAGCATTGTGAATCTCACAAAGTCGTTTTTTGTTGAGACTGGAAATTTCCGTGTATCCCTCCCAGCGTTCCTCTTGTCCTGATGCATTCTTTCCTTGTTTGGTGTAATGATTTTTGACACTGTATCCCTTACACATAAATAACTTTTCCATTTCTGTTACTGACGCACCTGCAATTCGGGCACCAGCTATTTGACCTCAAAATCTGTTCGATTTCTCATGTTCCTTTAGAAACTCACGTATTAAAGTGTGGATTTTAAAACATCTCTTATAGCAGAAACATGAGTAATTATTATTGACATCAATATGAAACCTGTGTGTAGATTCCTTTTTAACTGTGATTAATCCTTAATAGTTCTTTCAAAATTTGAGTCCTTTTTCATTTGGTGTTTCCATTATTTTGTCTATGCCCGGCTTCAGAAGCATTTTACTGTCAATAACTGAAATAAGTTGGTTAGTCTGTAAATGCCTCCCCAATCACAGGCTTGGTTAGGGTCTGTAAATGCAGGTGATTTCACTAATTAGCTTCCTTCTTCAACCAAGGAGGGGAACACAGGCTTAGACCTACAGGCCTTAGACATTGCTACAAACTGGGCTATATCACTACCCAACTATGATCAAGAGTCCAGAACAGTGGGATACCATCTGCCTTGTCATTGGTTAGGGTGGGCTTGAGTCAGCTAGGGTTCCTCTGGTTACCGCTGCACAAGCCCCCCTAGAAACTCACCAGGTGCACATACATTACCAGTTGGCACAAGTGAGAGATATTCCTCTCCTCGAATCAGGGCTATCTCTCTTTTAGTACGCCGTGAACGCTTGTGTACGCTGTGTGGCTTGTATTGTGGAAGAATAAAAGCCCTGACTCAAGTCTATGAGAGGACTACACAAATGCTGTTACAGTGTGCCCTGCACAGGTTGCAAACAATAATGTGACAGTATAGTATAAATAGTGATTCCAGAAAAAAGCATGCGTGTCCTGTATGTGAAAGAAGTGGGCTTAGCAGAGAGGCGTTTCTGGGATGATCGTTGTAAAATGCAGGGTCCTCACCACATCGTAGACCATGACAACCTTCTTCAGCACCTCAGGCAGCAGGCCCTGCGGCTCCATGGTGGGATACTGGTCCTTCAGGTTGAACATCAGGAGGGGGGCGTTGTCCGCCCCGGTCAGGCGGGACGACAGGGCCAGGATGCACTGCATGAGGTTGGCCACCGCCGATAGGCCACACAGCTCCTTAAATGGCACAATGGCATTCTGCGAGGACAAGGGAAAAGAGGAGACAGAGAGGCATTGCTTTAGCTATTCCCTTTAGATTGGGTTGTTGAGGCATTTTTGAGGTTTGTGCTGTACTGTTTTTTTCCTGAAGACGCTGAATTATCCTTCCTCTCCACAGTTAGGGTGCATGCATTAGCACAGTGTATGTTTGATAGACTGAGCGCTAATGCTTGAGTTTTACAGTATTCCAAAATGTATTTGCTTCAATATTATGTCAACATGAGTGTCAACCCAGCCCATGACTGTACTCCTCCAGACTTTCTATCCTAGCCTATTATTTTAATGCATGGCCTGATCTTTATGAAACATGTGCAAGACAGACCAATGCGAGATGATCACTGAATCAATGATACGGTTCATGATCACATTATATCAGTAGATGCCACATTTTACATTATGTTTAAATGTCAAAGCACGCTTAACCCATACAACAAGTTAATAATTTCACAAAAGGGTAAAGGGAAAATGGGGAAAAACTGATTCACAAGAGGATTTGGGATCTGAAATAGTCCAATTAATGAATTAACTTTTACTTAAAATCAAATAAAAAAATCTGTCAAAAATAGAAGCTCAGCCATGTATGTGTTCATTTCAATGATCACAGGATTTTATTTTTTCATTTTTTTACTTCATGTTTATGTTTTCCCAGCTTCCAACTCCAGGAATCACAGTAGTATAACAGACTTTGAAGGGCAAAATTCTAAAAACTCCAGTCAGGTCAGTTTTAAGTACAGGGATAAAACACAATGAAGTGAATTATTAATTTTCAGTTATGATTAGTTTCTGGGCTGGTGATGTGAAGGAAACCATTGTGATCTAAATTATTAAAATATTAACCATGTCATGAAAGACCTTAATTGAACTGCCATACTATTATCCGAGAGTGAATGAATAAGAAAAATATTACGTTAATTCTAGATTGTGCATAACAACTAAAAACATGTTTTGACATATAATTTTATACCAGTACAGGTACTTCCTGTTCAGTATAAAAACAGGAAAACCAAAGACATCTTCGCTCTAGGAATAAGAATAATAAATATTTGCCCTTTATGCCAGTCTGCATGCTCGCCACAATTAAATGTATAGCCCGGGCAATCTTATGAGGCTCAAATGATACTTATACTTGGAGGAGGCAGCATTAGAATTAGAGTGATCAGCTGTTCACCTGCTGTTTATACATTATAAAAATATCCTACATTAAAATAATTATTAAGTAGCCTAATTCATCTGCAGTTAATGCAGTTGTTACAGTCAGACCACAGACCTGATAAATTCATTAACTACACAAAGTACACAGAACAGGGAGAGCGAGGGTGGAACAAAAAAAAATGAGTGCGAGAGAGAATGAGAAAGAGAGAGGGAGAACAAGAGAGAGAGGGAGAGCAAGAATGAGACAGTGAGAGCAGGAACCAGAGTTCGAGACGGAGATGGAGGAGAGAAGTACGGTAGGCCGATACAGATAGAAAATATGAATAAAACAAAATGTTTTTCTGAACAATTGGTATTGTAAGGTTTGGAATTTTCTGAATTTTTCGAGCATAAAATATACCTCATTAGTTATATAATTTATTTTATACGATTTATTTTGTTCATCTTTATCAAGGGTATGAATAAAAACCACTGTATCTGTGCCAATGGCTGACAGTGGTGTTATATTATTCCATTGTTGCAGCACTATTATCATAAATATATAATGTATGAGAACTGGTAGTACTACTAGTACTAGAAGTATCTGAATCAGTTTTAGTACTGTTTAATAATTTGAAAGGCAGGTTAACACGATTCCATTCCTCTGCAAAATGGCACTTAAGGTCTACTTTTTCAGTCTCCAGGGAGGTAACCTCCATCCGTCAGGCTGTATAATCTGCTTCCAGACGTATTACTGCACTGAGCTAAAAGACTCATCAAACCTTATTATAGAACATGCTTTCAATTTAGAACATTAAAGGAGGTATGTTGATAAGCTGCTATGTGCGCATCTGAATATACACTCTGCCAGAATTCTTACTGCTCAACTACAGATGCAGAACGCTTTGAATTCATGTTGAATTTGTATAGAATCTTATGCAACACTACCAGTGTTTGGAATTAAAATAAATCTCTTTTTAAGTATAGGGAAGGGGCTTTACTTTTGCACGGTGCTTGACTTTTTATGTTCCAACTACTGAACCTAGGAATCCCTTGATTTCACTCCAACATTAATTTGGGTTTGAAGGCTGGGTAACCTCACTAGAAATAAATGGTTCCCTTTGAAATGCAAATAAAATAAATGCAGCAGGTGTGATGGTGTAGACATTGCACAAATGGTAACAGCAAGCTTGTAGTGATGTAGGGACAAGATACAAGTCTATGGAACTGAGGGGAAATTGTTAAAATCCCAAATATAAAGCTGCAAATGCATAATACTAGCAACAATGGCATTTCATTTGCAGAATTTGAAAGGAAAACCTAATGTGTGTTCAGAATCCTTACCTGCATGTTCTCTCGAAGGTCTGTGGCCTCTTTCAGCGGCTGAGCGGCCGTTTTGAAGACCTCGTCCACAGCCTTGATGACCAGTATTCGCATAGCGGCATACTCCCGGCTCCGTTTGCTCTTGCGCACAGACAGTCCACGCTTGTGGGGCTTGCCGCCTCCTCGCCGGTTGGTGATAGCTACATGGGCGAACAGCCAGGCATGGGGCAGAATCTCCCCCGTCAGTGACTGAAGTGGGATATGCCGAAAGCCAGGCTGCAGGCACTCAAACGGGATGGTGTACTGGCCGATAAACTCGTCCCCAATGTAGTCGTCATCCAGCACCACAAAGCGCACCATTGCCAGTTCCGGAAGGTTAATCTGAAACTCAAAGCTCTCGTCGAAAATGGGGTTGTCCCCATTCTGGTTGACAGTTTTAGTCCTTTGTTCGGCACAGTCAGCCGGAATGCCGTGGATCTCCACGTAGACGTAGGGGTCGACGACATCGCCCTTAGCACTGGAGCCCTTGGGTTTGGGGAAATTCTGCCCGCTGATGATCTTGATGTGAAGGAGCTGCGGGGAGACCCCCGGTACGGTGTCTTTGGTGTTGGCGCTGAAATATGACACCTCCTCCCTCATGATGGCCGGACGCAGGACATAGCCGCAGTTGCCGTTCTGGCGGAACCAGCCGATGTTCAGGTCCATCATCAAGCCAGGCGTCTGGAAGTTCATGGCCACAATCTGGCAGCCACACTTCCAGAAATCCTGAGGGTTCATGTTGCTGGAGTCGATCCGCATTGGGTTCGGGTAGACCCGTGCGAGAAACTTCTTGTTGTAGTTGACAAAGTCACCGGGGTATTCCGTGGCACAGCGGCTAGCGAAGACCTCATTGAAGGAGCAGAACTCCCAGTACTTCTGGTTCTGGAATGCCACTTGGAAGTCCTTGAACCCCACAGATTTACACAGTGTCACCAGATCAGACAGGTCCTTAGAGAGCTGGAACCTTTTGGGTGGGACAACGTGCGGTAGCTCCCCTGATTCGTTGTTCATCCTCTGGGACATCTCCGCCCCCTCGTCCTCGTCGGTCACATCGCCCTCTGCGCCCACGCAGTTCGGGCTCAGCTTCTTCCCCTTCAGCAGGATTTTCCCTTTCAAATCAAAGGGCGAGGGCAGATAGCTGTCGTCAGGTTTTGGGGGATCAATATGCAGTTTATCCCCCAGGATCTTTTTCAGGTGCTGGAACATGACCGTCTGCTGTTTCAGGGAGCAATGGTTTTCCAGGCAGAGGATCAAGGGGAACTCGGATGCAACGAAAGCGTACTTGTTGACGGCGTCGATGACGCCGCGGAAGACGATCTGCGACGTCATGGTGTGGCCCGTATAGATGACTGGCTCGTTATCCGGACCGTCCCACACGTCTAACTCTACGCTCCTGCAGCCCATCTTGAGAGCACGGATGTAGCCTGTGATGTCAGAAGGGCCCCGAAACTGATCCTCAATCAGGTAGGTGTTATGAGAGGCATTGATGTAATAGTGGGACAGGGGCTGGTCCATATCCTGACAGACTACTTTCTGTTCTGGGTCAAATATGTGGCACTCGGACGACATGAGATAATTGGTGAAACCATCGAGGGAGAGCCAGCCTTTGAGCTGCCCTTCTTTAGAAGGCTCGTAGTTCCGGATGACCTCGAGACTTGTGTCTTCACTTACCTGAGCCATGCCTTGCTCTGCCTCCAGGAACATCATCAGGTCTTTGGTGTCCAAGAACTCCTTGTTGCTGGAGAACTGGACCAGCAAGAAGTAAATCTCTGGTCTGGTGCAAAGATCATGAAAAACTTCAATGAACTCCTCCTTGTTCACGTCGCCTCCTACGTTACCTTTCGTTTTGTTAAATTCTTTGAACTTTAGCTCTATTTTAACATTTTTCACGCCGGGGTTTAAGTCTTTGATCAGCTGCACGGCAGTGCATAAACTTATCTCCTTGCTGCCTTTGGCATTGGCATCAGCAAAGAGATCCGACAGCCAGGAGGCCCGTAGGTTGTCTTGGCTGCTCTGAATCATGTTCAGGGTGTGTTTTCCATAGGATATCAGGTACCTGAGCCCTGTCACCCAAATATTTGCCACATCCGCAGAGTTTGTTACCAAGTCCAGAGACTCGTAGTTCTCCCCATAAATAATCGAGAATGCGCAATCCTCTGATATCTGGTCATAAATTCCGTTTGTTCGGAAAATGTCTGTGTTCTTTCCCGTCCGCACCTCCTTGATGGACTTGACGTCGATCTTCGCCTTCTCGGACTCCTTCTTAGAGGGCTCCCACCGGAGCGACTGCATGTCGGCGTCCAGCAGGAAGTAGCGGTGGTAGACGCGGGAGTTTGACCGGACCTTCCTCAGCTCGGAGCCGTCCACCATCGCATTGATGCAGTCGCTGGCGCTGCTGATTTTCTTCTCCGTGGGCATGCTGCTGAAAGAGACGGTCTTCTTCCTCTCTTTGCGCTGCCTTGAGCCATCCTAAAGGAGGAAGTGGAGACGGAAAACAAAATCAGTACTTAAAGAGTCATCAACTGGTGCAATTTGCCCACCATTGCAGTTGAATTGAGTCTCAATTTATACATACTTGGTATTAGTGTATCTTGTGTGGTATATTATTGTGTACTCAATTACTTACAGTATGTTTATACAGTTTATGTTATCTTAAAATTAGCATTTGATAATTACATTTTATCACAAATTTGTATTTTTTTCCTGAAGTAAGCAATCTACACTGACAGTGACAGGTACAACTTTGTACCCCTGCAGCTATAGCACAGAATGTGCCAACCACATCTGTGCATAACTGACACAAAACTGCTTCATACAGAAGGAGAGGGAAAAAAGAGGAAATAGCCTACTTTTTAGAGTGGACACAGAGGCAAAAAAAGTATTACAAGATTCATCTCTGTAAGGAAGTATTTTCCTTCCTAAGCTTTCCTCCAGAGATAACGGTACTGTGATTAATTCAATACCGATCTAATTAATGAGACTGACATGACAAGAGGCAAAAGAAATCTGACGAGAGCCTTTGTTACAAATTCTCAATACAAATCAAAAGTAGACTCCTCTAGAAAAAACGAAAATCCAAAATCAGACAGGAAACATGGTAGAAAGCTCAGAGCAGAATGATCAAAACAAATTAAAAATGTAAAGTTATGCTTTGTCTTCCAAATTGAAATTCTGCTGATCAATCTCTGTTGTTTCTACTAGGGGATCCGTGCAGAGCTGTCCAAAGTCAGAAATTAAGGTTTATTTTTAATTTGTACCTCTCTGAGCCCAGAAGGAGTGGAAACTCAAACTAAATTGTCTCAATTATAAAAAATAATTTCCATCAAGTGACTAGTTCTAATATTTTGACATAATTAAATTGAAATTAGAAAGGAGTCTACACCTGTTTCATAGTATCGTCAATACTAAAACATACCAATATGTTTCTACTATAAAATACATTTTAAAATCAACACTTTAATATTAATTTCTAAAGCAACATGAGAGATTTTGAAAGAGGTCAAATAGTTGATGCCAGAATTGCTGGTATGCCAGTCACAGAAACAGCAACATTATTTAATGTGTCAAGAGGAACAGTGTCAAAACTCATGACGGAATATGCCAAACAAGGAAAACTGCATCAGGAAAGAGGAACAGTGGTCGCAAGTCAAAGCTCGCCAACAGAGACAGATGGACACTTAAAAACCACAAAACTGTTGGTGCATGGTGGTGGGTCTGTTATGGTATGGGCAGCCGTCTCGTAGGACTCATTGGATACGATCATTACTCTGCATGGTAGAATTATGGCCAAGGAATACCATTATAGGTGACCATAATATGCTACAAAATGCATACATTCTGAAATTCTTCTCATAGTCAGGAAACATACATTACAGCTGACATAAGAGCATTTGTATGCATGTGTGTTCATGTATGCATGTATGCATGTGTGTTTGTATGCATGCGTGTTCATGTATGCATGTGCAGGATATTTGATGCCTGTTGTACATGATCTGGATTCCATTTGAAAGTCTTGTGAAATGCAGCACATGTGGCTTACTTGAGCCTCTGGTGCAACGTAAAATTAATCAAGTGGTAAAACTATCCCTTCCCTCTTACTACAAGCCGACGGAACCCGCCAAGCTGTCAACTGTAACTCTGATACACACAGAGCCACTTTGCGAGTGCCTTTACTGTTACGCTGCCCGGGGGCCCAGGATGCACTCTTGAACGGAAGCAAAACATAGCACGACTGACTTGAGTTTCCTTTGAAGGTGCAAAAAACAATAATGAGTTCTTTGAAGTCTTTGAGGTGTCTCATTTGTTGTATATCTTCATTGTTCTCATTGCACATCCTACAAGAAGGAGCATGGACCTGAATAAAATCTTTCCCTTCACTAAATGCAAACTTCATAGTTCGTTAATTAAATGCAACTCGACCAGCAAGTACATTACCACTGCCAAATCTGGAACCAGAATTACATAATCTCAATAGGTAAATCGGAGATTAAAGAAAAGGATTGCTGTCCTATAGTTTCTCAATTTCTCTTGTGACAGACGATCATGACACTAAACAATGTTTGTGAGCTCCTCCTCCGTAGACTAGTGAGGCTCCTATAAAATAAATCCCCAGTGTAGAGTAGTGCAGTGTAGAGTAACTTGAAACTTGAATTAGATGAATTGTCATTGTCCATATTGCAGAGAGAGAGAGAGATGATGAGTAAATATTATAAGTATTTCATTCTCTTCTACATTGTAAAAATAGTGCTGCATAGACATGGTGTCTCCACATCTAGGAACACTCGCCATGGTAAACATTGCCCAGACCTACAGAACAAACAGTCAATCACATCTGAATATCCGGAATCTAAACAAGGGGCGTTTGGAGACAAAACAATCCCACTAGCAAGAGTTGCAGAGATGAAATTACAGCAGACAATGTGCATTTGTTTAGTCTGTTATGAAGTTCAGTGTTGAATAACTCTAAATGCATATGCCTCACACAAGGTACAAGGTAAGATTTAAAAAACACAATAACTTTAAAGTTATATTGTCAACCTTTTTCAGACATTGAAGGGTAGGACAGTGCATTATGATATGCCAATATGTTGAGAGAATTTTTACATTTCATCTTATACACACATGAGTAACAAAACTGGGACCATTGTCTTGACAGGCAACAATATCTCAATTTTATATATAGAAAGTGAAAGAGAACACGACACAAGACAAGGGAGTGTCAAACAAGAGAGCTGTGTTCAACATACTGTCTGTGGTTTACTGCTTTGACAAAAGTGGATCTCATGTTTGGCACATTTGTGACTCAAGTTTATTGTTCCCATTTTCAATACTGAAAACATAAATGATCCTCCAAAACTGCACAGGGACACCCACTCAGCAAGTGAATGCTGACTGCTTGAACAAAAGGTGCCTGTCACAGTGCATCATGGGTAAACTCTTCTGAAGCATCCCTCCAGTGCACGGCGTTCTCTACAAGCCACGTTTGTGACATTTACTGTACATCCTCGTTCTTGCTCCAGGTTCTACACATAATTTTCACTCAAGCAGGGGGTTATCAACCTTTACAAAACTCCAAGTCAGCTTGTATCACCATACAACCAATCACATTCTATCCCCAGCCAGATAACCAATCATGTTCTATCCCCAGCCAGATAACCAATCATCTTTAATCCCCAGACCTAACAAGTGATGCATCTCCAACATGCATTAACTGCATCATTACAACAATTATTTCAAAGAGGAAAATCAATCTATTGTAGCAGTGGTGCATTTCTGTTGCGATGCTGTCCTTATTTCGTCATTGGCTGTTGTTCATTCGTTTCCCTTCCCTTTTTAGCGTGTGAATGCCCTGGGTGTTGTTTCTGTCTCTGCGGTGGGTTCTTTTCTGCTTGTTAAGCTTGTTAGACATGTATTTTAGAGCTGGTAGCGAGATGTTTACCCTCAACCTGAGTCTCGAGCTGCTTATGTAATGCTACAGCAAAGAACAGCAGGCCGACCTGGAGATCAGTCCCTCTCCAGTGGAAGCAAGCAGGGCAAAGCCCAGGAGATGCTCCCCCCTACTGTAAAGCAGTTAAGCAGTTAGCAGCACAATGGTACAGCAAGGAACACCACGAGGGCCTCCTCTACTGGCGGTGGGTGGATCCAGAGAGAGCGTCCCTCTTGCAGCCACTCACACCAGTCAACCTCCATCCCTCCGTCCTTCAGCGGGTGAAGGGGACCGCTGGGGCCACGCAAGGGGCTCTGAGAGCACTTCTACTGGGCCCGCTGTCGCTGAGCCGTCAATAGCTTCTGCTGCCACCCCTGCGCTGCCGAGAAGGGCCCAGGGGGATGATCCAAGGCGCCGTTGCACCAGCTGGCTCGGGAGCTGCACCACGACTGCCTGGACCCCTACTTGAGGTCAGCCGAGCAGCTGCTTTTCGCACCGCTAGTTCCTTGTGCCCATCTGTCGTCAACCACCAGCACCACCGGTAACTCCAGATTCAGACAATGCCAGTCCCCAGAGCACCTACCCCTGGAGGCTACCTGGGCAGCTTGAGGACTTTGGGGACTAAAACGGGTTTTGTTGTCAGGGTAGGGGTTAGCATTGAGGGAGGAATTTAGCGGTGGGTATGTGTTTCTGGTGTGCCGCCGTCCTTGTCTAGTCATTAGTTGTTGTTAGTTTCCCCTCCCTTCTGTATGCTAATGTTGGGCTTACAATGAGTGTGTGCGCGAGTGTCCTGGGTGTTGTTTCGGTCTCTGCGGTGTGTTCTTCTCTGCTTGTTAAGCTTATCCGAAATGTCTAATAATGCCGGAGTCTTGATTTAGTTATTCCTATGTGAATGCTACAGTATTTTTTTCAGCTGTATTTTTTTGTCCGTTCAATGAATCGGTAAACATGGCTGATATGGCACAACTGATTGTTTTTGTTCGCGTGGCGTTCAAAGATAGGCCCAGTGATCTTGGGCTTAAAAGGTTTGGGAACCACTGCTTTAAACGGATGCAGTACCGCAAGTGAGGGGGTAAAGGTCAGTACCGGTGAATAGGCCCAGCCCTCCCCTTTTCAATGAGCCCAGAATAAAATGCATATAGCCTGTTTTTTTCCCCCTATATTTAAGGGGTGTCGGTGGAGCAAGCAAATTCTAAATATGAAATAAGCTATTGACCAACAAAATAATGTGGTTTAATCCAAAAGTATAAAACAAATTCAGGTTTTAATAATGGCTATAATAATGAAACTTATATGTTAATAATGAAACAGAATTTTTGGATACTCATTTCTTAAAGATCCTGAACAGTCATTTTTTTTTTCACCAAATAGGTTGATGTTTGGGTGAGACTAAATGTTACCAAGCTAGCATGGTAAAACCTCACTGTATAGTGCCTCTGCTTAACATATTCTACCAAAAAAAGAAGAGGTGCAAGAGAAATGGCTGCAATTGAATTGAGGTTCGGAGCACTCTAATGTCTTCCATTTCAAAAATACAGGACTCCTTGCTGACGTAGGTCAATAGGAGTATCAAACAATGGAAGCTCATGAATATTAGGAACCCGCCCATTCAGCCTGCCTTACAGCGTTGCTCATGGTTAGGGGATGAGATAAAGGCATACAAAAAGGCATACATCTCCAATTCTGAGCATTTCAATCTGAAAAAAATAAGTATTAAGGATGATTTGGCACAGGGCATGTGAAATACTATGACCGTGCAGGACCTTTAAAGTACCCTCATGCGGTAGATATGTAAAGAGTAGACTGGAAATATGAGAGCTTGCACAACAACACGTCAATCCAATTGCATATACATTCACAATTATGTTGTGGTTAGCTTCAAAAGGCCTTGAGCGTGCAAACAGAGCTGTGGTCAAAACATGGAACACCATTGTTAATCTTGCCTGTCCACAACATTCAAAAGTGTGTGTGGGGGGGGGAAATGCTTTCCTTTTCACAGAGCACTGGAGGCGCCAGAGTGAGCTTACAAGCTCTTTTGTGTTTGCTCCCAGAGTTCCTGTAGGAAGCACAAGTATAATAGCCCCACACCACAGCCGGCCTGACCCCATGGGGTCAGGGTACCTTGGCTACGGATGTTCTGCTAATACATCTTTCCTGGAACTCATTAATGTTACGAAAATTGCACAGCCCTATGCAAAGGAGTGAAGGATCATGGGAAATGGCCAGCTAGTTCTCCCTGAAATTAGTATATATCCAAGTACCCCTCAACGCTAATGGCAACCCGCTCTAAACAGTTATAGCGGTTGTGGATGACCTCCTATGAAATCCAGTTCTAAAGTTTGTACTCTTTGTACGTTGACTTCGCCCACACTGAGCTCACTTCATTTCCGGTCATCATTGCCACAGATCTCTACATGAGGAAGTCAAGCCTTTGTTTACAGGATTAATGGTAGTCAAGCTTACATTACTGATTGAAATATCCCTGTGTTCCCTCGTAGAATATTCCTGACAGACAAAGCAAAACAGAGTAGAAACATCACGATGAAACATGCAAAAAATAGACCAAGAAAAGTACATGACTGATTACTCCGTGAGCATGCAATAATGCTTGGTTCATTAACATGAAGTTGCCCTTGCTTGATGTTGTAATTCTTCCCCCAAAATAATGAAGCAATTCATCATTAATGAGAACATCTGCGCAATCACACAAATAAGCCCTGCACATTCTTGTCACTCAAATACGATTTTCCTATTGCCAATACAATGAACTGGCCCTTAATTCTTAACTATTCTAATAACACTGCAAAGCAGTTATATATGCAATTGATGAGAATAAATGCTGTTTGTAATATAAATTAGGTACCAATACTTAATTCTGTTGCCTAACGGTTTTGCAGTTGTGCTTATTTTATCGAAGCCTTGATATTGTTAAGATGCCCAACTAATTATTGATTGTATAAGCAATTTATACAATTTATGGAAACCAGAAATTGCATGCCAACAAAAATTATAATTAACTGTATATCTAAAAAGAAAATCTCAAAAAAATATTTAATCATTTATGCACACACTATAGCCTAGCTTATTCCACGAATGAGATTGGGTGTAAACTACATGTTGTGCTTTCTATTTTAACATCAGGCATATTGATTTGTTCATGTCATAACATACTGCAGCTACAGAAATCCAAAGAATCCAAAAACATCCAAATGAATCCATCCATTGTAATTAAATGTTTTGTCTGTTAAAAAACATTTACTTCACTTAGTTCAATCAGTAAATTGTTACTTATGTAGCCTACATTATGGTGCTTCTGAGAAAATACAGCACAGGGATCATATTAATTTGTACATATAAAGCAAATCACCTTCATAAAGGGGTAAACACAAACCAAGTGTGATATTGTGAATGAGTGGTTGCTATCCATTGATCAAAACAAGTCACCTTCCAACTACCATATACTGCTGGGTGAACAAAATCTGCAGGTTTATTATGGTCTTAGTCAAGTTTGCACTGCATATATCACTAGAGTGTGAGCAATGACATCAAGGAACAGCCTTCCTAATACTAAATCACACATTTTAGAGGCAAGACGAGGCAAGACAAGATTCCAGAAGTGAGGGGCTTAAGTGCCAAAAAACATTCTGAACTTTTCTCAGTACTCAATTCATTTTTTTCCTGTAGAGCACTTGAGCACAACGAAAGCTCAACATGCCTATCCATGCTACACAAACACGATCGATTTGAATGATACTTTTTATTGAAGTATGTGACAGGCACCTACTTCAACACAAAATAATCCTTTCAACTGCATTCAAAAGAGAACCGCAAGAGTCCACTCCAGGATTCAGACCCACAACCATCTGGTCTCAAGTCCATCTGGTCTGAACACCAAGTCCTAATAACACCCACTATCGCATAGACCGGGTTCACCCTAATGCCACCGTACGGATCAAAGCTTGAACCTTGATTGCATTCCTCCACCTCGAGTCACTGGAAACTTGACAACAGTTTATTCACGTCTTTCCCAAGCAGTTATACGTTTGCTCTGAGTATTTGACCTTGATCAGGTTTGTCCCTCTCAGTTTTTCTCTTCCCCTCTCAGGGAGTTCCAGCAGCATCTTTCCCATCAGCAGTCCGGGCTGTGACGACTATAAATCACCCTGACAGGAGCAGAACCGCCGCGTTTCTCAGAGCGCTTTTCCTGGGTCACAGTGTTTAATGGTGCCGCTTTCCCGTTAAAGACTTGGGAGAATGCACGGCTGCCTGTCCTTGGCTCTGTACCCTGTAATGTCAGTGCCCTGTTGTGGGATGACAGTTCGGTAAGATTACGGTCATTATTGTTCATATTCATATTAAAACTCCAGGCAAGGCTGTGTTTTAGTCAAAAACCCAATTCCAAGCTCCAAACATTGGGCATTTTCCTCAATGTGAATTCCCTGTGTTAAATACAGCGGCTCATTTATGTGGGCTTTCCGGTTCTTAATTGCTTTGAGGTTACCGTGCCGTGCTTTTACCAAGCAATTAGCCAAGTAGGCTAATTCTCTGAACATTGAGGAGTTTGCACTACAGAAGTATATACATTTAAAATTGATTATTCTGTTTTGACGTGTGGACTCAATCAGTGCTCGAGAACCCAGCAATGTTGAGTGAGCGTTTTTTTAAATGAGCCATTCAGCATGCAGGACAAATCTGTGAGTTTGAGGAGAAATTTCAAAATCAAACTTCTCTAGGAAAACCTTAGTAGCATAAGAACAGAATAAACAGCGCACACACACACACACACACACACACACACACACACACACACACACACACACGCACACACGCACACACACGCTCACACACGCTCGCACACGCTCGCACAAGGAAATAGCCTACACTATGTTGCATTGCATTATTTAATTTCTTAGTTCTGATTTCCCATCCCTTGTCCTGGAGGCGAAATATAGGCCTATACGCTTTTGTTCCAACTGCTTAATATTCTGTAAATTTTGTATGAAATAAATGTGACTAGGGAGTTATAAAACACTGGCTTAGCAAATTCCATCACCCAGGGTTACTTGCATACATCACAAATGTGTTATCCATTTATAGGCTACAGCTGGATATGTTCCAGATATTTTGGTCAAGCACCATACCCAAGGGTGGAGCAGCAGTGCTTGACCATTTCTAGTTCCTAACATCATACCACATCACAAGGTCATGTAGATACATCGCTTTACTGACCACCCCATGCTGTTAAAACAAAATATATACAGCAGGAAAGTTCAGGCAGGTATTTTTTTAAGTCTACAAATTGCAAGGAAGTAAAAAGACAAGCCCTATGTCTCCATGAATGAGTACTGACTATTATGAGAGGGAAGGGGAAAACGGCGCTCAGAGGTTGTTTGAGACCCAGAGTAGGCCATTTTCATTGGCTGGAAGATTTCCCCACCCCCCCTCCAATGGCTATGGATGGTCATCATTCATCTGGTCGTTCAGCTGAATGAGATCAGAGAGGGGAAACAGCCCATTTCAGCATGAAGGTTGTGAAACTATCAGTCAGAAAATTTCATACAGAACAATGATGCCCACCACTGCAAACAGTCAGGTTAACAGAGCAGTGGGCTGGAAGTTCAACGCAGTGTAGAATTTATGAATATCGTACCCCACCCACACAGTAAATCCTATGCAGGCTAATTTACATCTTCATTTCATGTCTCCAGAGGAATCAAACTTCTGCTTGAGCATGTCTCTCAGGATCGTACTTGTCCTAGAACAGCGAGACTACATCTTTAGAAGGAAAAATGCTAATTTATCCAGAGAAGACAATGCCTATACAGAGTACACACTGTCCGCCTCACAAATCCCTGCAGTGACCCATGAGATGGCCAAAGGAAACTATCATGGCGTCTCTCTTGAACGTCTAGGACACAATCGGCATTCACATCTAATTGTTTCACAGCGTTTCCAGATGATTGACAAGAAATAAACAAATCAAGGAAGGATATCATCTCCCCTGAAGCACCGTGGCACTCAGTGTAGTGTGAAGCGACACACTGGAAACTATATCATACTCTGGAGTAAACAAGAGTGCAAAATAAAAATAAGGGAAGGCAATTTTCCTTCAAATAAAAATAAAAAAGATAAATTCCTGAAGCCAGACACTGTTCATCTTGAGTTCATCTGGGCTACATGACAAAATGTAAACTACAATGACAGCAAGATAGTGTTTTGCAAAGATACAATGTTTCTTCTGTATAGTCTATAACTGTATAGTTTCTTGAGTCTAATTACAAAATAAATGTAAAAAAAGACCATCATCTAGAATTAATTTTAAATCCAGTTAGTTAGTGAATTATTATTTTTATTTCAGCTGTCCAGGGAATATAAAAGTCACAGAATACACACAGAAATATTGTGTGTGTTTGCTGGCACACAATTCATGTGCTGACACCCAATTTTTCCCCTCTTACATAAGTAAATCAGAATTCCTCACCCAGCAGTACCCACAATAAATGACTTATTAAATGGTCAATTAAAACCAACATAATCTTATATTCGTCAATTTAAGGACACTTTCAAATTGCTAAAGCTCTGCTTAAAATCCTAAATGCATGACTGAGGATAATCTTCATAATCTGGAGAGAACATTGAGAGCGAGGCCTTTTTTTTTGGTAGCCGGCAAGAAATGGTATTCGTTTTTGTCATGCTCCGGAGGGCAGCTGACATTCTCCTCAGGAACTCCTGCTTCCTGATTGGAACAGGACCTCTTCACCTCTCCAGGCACGGGAGGCTTCTTCTATCTGAACAGGTTTTTTTTGTTATTTCCTGAAAACACTTTTTTATGCGACACCCTTTTCAATGTTTCGTTTTGCTATAAAAAAATGTTAGTTGATCAATATAATACCATTTCATCAAGGGTGAAATTTAAAGAAAGAACAAAAAGAAAACAATTTGTTTTAAATTACGTGTCAAATCTGTAGCCCGGTTCCTATAATTACTTCTGCATTATTTCTCCTCCAAGATTTTCACACCATAAATATTTAACATATTTCAAGTGTGCATATCAATCTCTCCCCCCACACCCCAACCATTTCAATACAGTTTAGAATTCCCAATAACAACGTAGATCTGTCCCTTTGCTGCAACAGCTTCTGGCAATTTGGGAAGGTGAGGACTAGCGAACATGCCCTCCATAATGTAAGAAGCCAGCAAATCACTTATTTTCCACACTACAACATGCAAGCTAAGCTGCTCCAGCTATTACAACCTTAATGATTATTCAGCTGGTATAGCCGATGAAAGTGACACAGAGATCGCAAGCACCCAATCCGCTACTGAGCAAAGAGGAACTGACAATGCCCGTGCCAACTGTGGCTGAGCCCGATGGGGAAACACCATGGCCAATTGTGCATAGCCTCGCAAGACACCCAGCCACCCAACTGCACTATGTACAAGTGCCTTAACCATATGCTCCACTCTGAAACCCCTTTTAAAGGGAGCTTTAAATAAAAATAAAAAATCATATTTATAATGATTCTAATTTATGTTGAATCCTTAAAGCCAGATAGTCACAACTCATTAGTTGCAGGGCTCGTCAAGCATCTAATTAGCTGCGAGCAAAAACTGCACTCCTTTGGCTGTCGTCTGTCTGCATCTTGTATGAATTAAGCTGAAACATGAAATAATTAAAATAATTACGAGTACTCAAGTGCTATTCAACAGAGAACTTTACAGGCCTTAAGATACATAACACTGCTCACAAAATGCAACATAGAAAAGGGGGTAGGGGACACGTTTATTGAAACACAGCTAATTGACAATTCTACAATAATAAAGGTGCATAGCTAAAGAAATTGGAAAATAGACTTGCGCATGGATGCATTTTATTGTGTTTCTTCCCCTGGTGAGATAGAAAGCAACCACAGCAGGGAGCAGTGGTGTCTTTCAGCGGTCTTTTCCCATTGTGTAGGGAGCTTTTAAATTGTTGTTGAGCACAACAGGACAAATTGATGATCAGCTCATTCTATTTTGAGTCTGACTGATTTGAATCCAACCCTCGCAGTGTTAGACCAGCAAACATTCTGGTTTAAAACCCCATCGCATTACATTATTTGGGCCGATTGTTGAACAAATTGAGCCCTGCTTATGACTTTACGGCTGATCACTCTGTGACCAGTTTCTACAGCTTGACTTTTACTTAGGCAGGTGCCCTGATGCGTGGGCACAACAGCAGTGTCTCACCACAGGACTCAATCCTATTACGGTCAGGGCTCCAGGGCTCAAACTACTATTCCTCATAGCTGCGGTAGTGTAATAGTGTCACGGAGAAAGGTTTCCAGTGGGAACTGAAAAATCTGATAACTTTTGGGGAAGTGGTCAAGAGACACCTAGAAAAATGTTGAGCTTTGTGTGCTTAACAATGAAAATGTCCCATCTCTGCCATCATTACGGTGAATCAGGTATGCACCGATATGAAAATTCTGGACCGATACCAATAGCTCAAGTAAAACAATTGGTCCGATACCGATAAAGATTTTTTGCAACAAGAACAGCGTGCATTAGAGCTGGGCGATAACCAAGTTTGACACCGTTATCGTCGTTTCAAATATCAACCGTGGCAAATGTACAAATGTCGACGATTGCGGTTAGGTTATAACATTGTTGGGTGGAGAATAGTTCCTGCCAATACACAACCAATACACAACACAGCAACACAGCCAGTCTTGATATGAAGCACAACTTCACTGTAGTGAAGCCAGAGGGAAGCATCATCAAAGCTCAGAGCTGGCGAAGCATGAAGTGAATTTGTTCAGTCAGTAAACCCACTAACTAGGGTAGGCCCAGACTAAACGTGGCAACGAGATTGAAGACGAACCAAGTTTAGTCCCTAAGAAAGGCTGCACATCAGTTGCGTGGGGTTACTTTGGTTACAAATGAGCTGACAAAGAGCAGAAAGGAGGAGTGTCACAAAGTGCGGTCCCGGCGGCAGAGAGGAATATGTCTAATCTGTTCCATCATTTGAGAAGTTATCACGAAAAGGAATATGAAGAAAGTATGGAAAAAAAAGAGGCAGAGGCAAGCAAAAAATCATATGCAGACACGAAAAGTCAGCAATATATATACAGTAGACTCCAGTTTTTATTCACACTCTTGATAAAGATGAACAAAAGACATCGTATAAAATAAACTATATAAGTAATGAGCTTTACTTTATGCTCACAAAATGCAGAAAATTCCAAACCTGCAATACTAATACAATTGTACAGAAAATCATATTTTGTTTAATTCATATTAAAAAACATCTGGATCACAATTATTCACAATATATATATTGTTTTGTTGGCTTTTTCCATTTGCTCTGTCCATTTTATTTTTTACTCTCAATTTTGCAAAGCACTTTATGCTGTACTGCTGGAAAGCAGTTTAGCAGTTCAACAAATTATTATTATTATTATTATTATTATGAATGTTTCAGTCAACAAGCAAAAAATACAGCAGATTCCCATCAGAGGTATAGACATGTTGGATAATGTTTCAAAGAGATGTATGAAAGAATGAGCTCTTATTGGCAGAATTGATCCATGGGGTTGACTTGGATGGGCTAGATTGTGGTCACAATGACACCAGAATCACTTATCCTTGCATTGTATAGTAGCCTTCTTATTGAATGGTTGTGCACAGGATCACGACCTTAATACCTTTTTAAGAGGTTTTAATATGTCATGCATCAGTTTCAATTAATCAGGTGCTTGCATTGCTTCCAGTGATTGGTTGGTGTTGCTTTTTGTTTGGTTTACATAGCAATTGTGGTACACAAAGTGTCATTTGATTTTGCAATTCTATTTCTGGGGGGGGGTATTGGGGCTTCTTGGATAAGTCTGTACATGTTGAAACAATGCCAAGACAAAGTTATCCATTATTATCATCTTTGTTAAACACTATATATGCACACTTTATAGTAATGTGATACCTCATTCATTAGGTTAGTCCTGTTTTTGTCTGCTCAGTAAAGATCCTTTTGTATTGATGTATTTTTTTTCACAAGTATAAAATCAAACTTTTATATTTGCCCATTTGTATCAGCAATTTCTGTTTATTGCAGGTAAGCTCCCTTGCATGCTAATTAGGATAGCATGTTATTTCTCTCAGCAATCTTTTACAATTAGAACTAGAGACATTAGAACTCGAGACATTTTCCTGTTTGTTTACATGTCTTTTCATTCTGCACATCCTTGATGGAGCATTATTATTCCTCAAGTCTCACAGCCATATTTAGAACACACATCATGTACAGTAACAAACATTCCAACTCTTTTATCAGACTGTGTGAACAGGTAATTGTCAAGCGTTTACTTGAGGCTTGTCTAATGATTAGGCTGAAATTAATGTAAAATCAGACGATTAAGGCCTAAAGTGAAACGTTATCCAACAAGCCACAAAACGTGAGAACTTCTCAGACTGCTCAAAGGTTTGTTTATCCACCAACGTTTACTGCCACGGCCTGTTTCAAGAAGCCGTGCTTGTGTTCTCTCCTTTGATTCTCCCGTAAGTGCTCTCCAATAAGGAAACAGAAAATTCAATGTGCTCGACATCTGTTTTCCTCACACGATGAAGAGCTGTAATGTGTAAACTGGCAGCAGGCTTTTTACAGTTTAACGGCTTGCGACACTTCCGTGCTTGCTCCATCTTTGCTCAACCTTGATGGGGAAAGTGTGCTCTCTGGCTTGCACTCCTCAATCCCCAAGAAATGCGGAGAGCAATGCAGAGTCTCTGTTCCATTACCTCCAGATTCATATTCAGTACTGGAAGGACAGAGGCACACCCTGTGAGGACAGCTGCTGCAGTGTAGTTACATCCTGTGGACACACCAAAACATCTGCTGCTGTGTCTGTTGTCTATTCTCAACAAGCTCACGCCCCTGCTTTTTCTCACTTGCTCTCGTTTGCGATCTCTCGCATTCTAAAAAGGTCTGAACTTTTGTTACAGCTTATACTCTGAGCTTTTTTTGTGTTCACAATGTCATTAACCTGCAGCACGGTAGTCTATCTTGGCCAACAAGTTTTTACTAAACCAATGTGACCAGTACTGGCAAAATGAAAATAAAATTATAGTGTTAACAAGATCTCACAAATTATGAAAATATACTAACAATACAAAATAAAGGCCAAAAATATTTAAATTAATAAAAAATTACATTACTATCAATGTCTTGACAACATGTGGCGGTCACTTTTTTTTAATTTTTTTACTTTTATCTATTGCAAACAAAACTTACATTTCTGTAAAGTTTCTGCTTTGCCAAACTAAAAATGGATGGAACTAGGTCTTGTATTGAAGTTGTACCAATATCAGGGACCATAATTTAATATCCACACCAAAGATAATGCCAAAAATGATGACAATTCTTTTTTTGGCCAAAGTGAGAGGCCTGCGTACATTTCTGAAAGTGTCCTGATGCAGCAAACAGAATAAATTATCATGAGGGTCAATCAATTTGCTGCACTCAACAGGATGAATGCACGAAGCAAGGGTCCTTCATCCTGTAACAAAACGTCACGCAATGGAGCATCGGGGAGAAGAGCAAAAGACCTTCTGACACATGCAACGTGCAACTCGATTCACATCCTGTCCGTTTCCCCAATAATGTTCTGGGTCTAGGACACCCCAGATTCCAGTAGGCATTCTTTTGCAGGATGTTAGAGGACACCTGAAAACAAGCATTTACAAGTCATTAAGGCCCGTACATAAAAGTAAGCCCGATTTTTGTACAGATGCATGTCAGCTTATCCTGTGGATGAAGGGCGAATTATCCATAATCTCCAGCTCTTTGCTTATAATACAATAAAACACTGTGCACACTGTGTGACATTTAACCCACCTGGCTAACTGAATTCACTAATCTAGATTTGCAGAAACAAGCATAGCCTGTGCCAATATAGGCTAACCTTTAGTGTTACTTTGGTTTAGCATTTCTGTAGCAGGAATTTCCTCTGAGAAATATTACGAATTTACTTCTTTTTCATATTGAATTACAAGTTCAATCTGTATTAGCATGCTCAACATAACAAGAAGCGCTACAAAAATTCAAGTTTGCTAATAGTATTTATACTAGTGTTTTTATACTAGTATTTATTTACTAAGATTATTGACATCTGAAAAACATTATAAGTAAGTAAATAAAAGATAAAAACAAGGTCCATTATGAACTAGTTGCTATGGCTAGATTACAGGATTAGAAATCTACTGCATATTAACTGCTTCATGGACATGTTTTCATGGCCATTATGAGCCAGGGGATGAAGCAGATAAAGTCATTTGCCCGAAAGCAAAATGACATTCATCAGTCAGTTTATGAGTCAGATAACTTTAAAGCCTACATTTCACCAGATAAAACAATTTAAAAAATGGAGAGAAAAAAATCCTAGTCGGAGTGCATTATACATTTTTCTGCTTTCTAAAGTTGACATATAATTTGCATGCATCCCAAAAGACTAAAAAGTCGTTACTTCTTCAGTAAATGCTGGCTTGGTATTGGCTGTCCGTTCTTGTCGCATAACACGTAATGTCTGATGAGAAGTCTGCTGATATACAAGATGGTCTTGTACTGGTGTTGAAATAGTTTCCTCCAATGGGAACAAGGTTTTGAACATCAATGAGTCCTTTTCACACATTCATATCCTCCAGGTAGTTGATGTATACACATTGAACACACACACCCAAGGGTCACATACACACCTCATGGGCATGCCTGAGATCTGTGTAAGGACACATTTTCAAATATCATCTGCCGGTTTAACTGCTGTGCAAACCTTTTCAAAATCCATTTTCAAAATCCAAGGATGAGTCATGGCATTTTCCCCTATTTACAAAGGTACATTTGATGTTGCTTTTCTGTTGATTATAATCTGTCTACGATGGAACAAAAAAAGCTAGGCCAATAAATATATTAGTAAACAACGAACAGATGAGTGAAAAACAAAAGAAAAAAAGTCCATCCATATCTACAGCGAAAAGCTCCAAATCAAAGGGCCTTTCCCTTCACAATCGATGTTAATTCGTTTAATGGCCTACGACGGCAAAATCTCCTGGAAGCCATGCAGTGGTGCAGCTAGAGTTGTTTTCTCCTTTAAAATGTGCCATGCACTGCTGGGCCAAGATTAAAGAACCAAACACAATTTACAAGCCCGCAAATGGTCTGCGAGGGCCTTCTATTTACCCTCCCTGTGTCTTTGTTGAGTTTGTTTCTCTGTATATGGAGGCACAGGATGATGATTGTGACAAAGGACACCTGCAGTGGCAATTATCGCTAAGCACCTTCTTTCATTTTTATTGCTGTCTGTCCAACCTTTTCTCTTTCAAATGTTCCACAGCAATCCACAATGTCCTGAGAACAGTTACACAACAAAGTCACAAATGCGGACACACTAATGCACACGCATCTTAAGACTCGTAAAAACGGGGACACGCATGCGTAGGTGCTTTTACGCAATAAGTATGGAAATAGTCACCCTATGTAGATAATACAATGTTGCTGCGCATGACCTTGCAAAAAAATGCTACGTTAAACCGGGCATGTGCTAAGCCATTTTCTCACATGTAACGTAATGACCAGAAGAGGTCACCATCTTAACTTCATTTACTTAATGTCATTTTCCTATACTTTGGAGTGAATCTACTTGTGTTGAACTTGGCTTTTGAAGGATCCCCGTGTCTCAGACTTTGTCAAGTTATTCAGGTCTCTCCCTCCTCTGCTTTTTACACTGAATATTGTTGTAAATTCACTCTATAGGTAATAGACATTTTGAGTGGTTCAAGTCAAATGTGGCAGCCTTTGTATTTGCAATATTTTCAATGTACAATACTAAATTAAAACAAAAAATTCAGTCTACATTCCATAGAAAATATCATACAGAACAGATTGTAATCTCGTAGTGTAGCAATTGCCTACACACACTGTAATAATAGAAATACATAAAATACATACAAATATAATTGAATAATATATGAATTATTTCAGCAGGCATAATGAGCACAACACCATGATGTGCATATAGGTGATAAAATGAACAGACGCACACAGACTCAAAAGCACCCTGATAAACCAGGCCAAAACAAATCCCAATATAGATTGATTTTCACCCTCTCAATCTTGAATGTGTCCTCCGGTCAGGAACAGTCTGTGATGGAGTCATGACGGGAACACAATGACCTCTACATATCATTACATGAACGGCGATCAATGTCAAAATCACACACAGCTCTGACGGCTGTGCTTCTCCACAACCTCAATTCAGTATCGGCCAGTCCACAGCACCATATTCAGTCTAGGAAATAAAGTATGTTATTTTGAACTGATATGTTTATAGTGTAATAGAATAGAAACCAAAAACATATCTGAAAAATTATATTTAATGTTCATTGATTTGTAGTTCATAGCAATGTCAAGTAGCCTATGCTTTTCCTGTTATGGAAGAGTGATGTTGTAATATGGATGCAGATGGTTAACTAGAGTGGCAGCATTTTTTAATAGTGTATCTGGGTGCTTTGGCTAGTGTGAACTAGTGAGACACACAGGAGTAGAAAGGTTTGGAATCTCACACTCCTGAGCATGGTGTGGCGGTATGGCCTTCTCCCAAAAGGTCTTCCTTCCTACGAAAACCTCTCCACTACAAACTCTTGGCTCTTTTTAAACCCATTTTAAACATCATGTGACTACTTACACCTGACACGACTGCAGCACCTGACAAGACAAACTAGGCAATATGACCACCAGCAACGAACCAGTAGCTCTATTACTCTGGATTAATTATTTATGAGGACACTGAGCGAATGTCAAACTGGCAAAAGCGAGCACTTCTGACATTTCATTGAATTCAGCATTACCTCTCTATATTTCGCAGCTTGAGCTCTAATTCCCAACAGGAGGGTGAGTCGTTTCAGAGAAAAAAGTGAGAGGCGGTATTTGGCCATGTGTGGGCTAGCGTTGGCAATTCCAATTTAAGGCCTTAGCAACAGACCACTGGCCTCTATTGCACCCTGTACCCCAGTCGTGCCGAGTGCAGTATATCAGGGCCTGTTACGGGAGGGGTGAGGCCTCAAAAGCACAGCAACAGTCTGAACAGTCATCAATAATTCACCTCCGTCACGGCGGCCGACCCATTTCCTCACTCCCCTGCCGATGACTAAATCTGTCAAGCAGCAGGGGAGAGAGTTGAGAAGCCCCCTATAGTCAAGTGCCCAGGTGAGTAATGTTGAGACACGTAACACATGGCGGTCTGGCACTTTCATGGGACCGTTGCATTCATTTGAGGCGTCACACATTTTACATGAATGAGAAGACTGCAAAAGACTGAAAGGGAACTCAACAGTGAGACTCCATGAGCAGAATGGCAGAGGTCTAGTGCTCTACTAGTAATCTATTCCACCAGCAGTGGATGCAGTGGTCCATTAGGCTGTAGGTTTGAGTCCAGGGCTCCACACTGGCTGAACTTGACACCTAGATCTTGTAACAGGCCCTCAGTTGCAGCTTCTGTAGCTGGCTAGCCTGATAGTTTGTGACTAAAGAGATATCATTAGCTAGCTACCTACCACTTTAACTGTAGGCTGGCTTTATTGTTTAAGTCCTACGCTGTTGCAGAAGCAACGCAATTTGCCTCAGCCTTTCCCTAAAATAAATCATCTAATTTTTTCACTCTCTTCACGTGCACACATGCTCACTCTACGCACATTCTTTCTTGGAGCTCCACTCGCTTCTCCTTTTGCAATTTCCAACCAATATCTTCGTTATTTAGGAGGATAGATGCACCTTTCTGTGTCATTGCCAAAAAATGTTACTCATTCACATTTGATCTTGTCGGTGTTTGTGGCAGTCTGAAATAATTTAAGTAACCTACTTGGCAAGAATCACAATGTGTAGCAGACATTTATCTTTTTCTGCTTCACTAAAATCGAAGGGAGGTAAAATTGTCAAAAGTCAATGATCTAAAAATGGTTTGATGTTGTAAAACATAAAATAATCAGTTTGACAGCTGTAAGAACTTATTTACAATCATGACAGATTTATAACCAGGAGAACATTATGAATATATTATAAGTAGAGATGCACCGATTGCGATTTTCTTGGCCGATTCCGATTTCCAATTTTTGATTAGTCTGACTTGCCGATATCGATTTTGGCCGATTCCGATTTTTTTTCCTAAAAACAATAATTGACAACTTACACAAACATTTTTGTAACTTTGCTTTAATAGAAAATTAAGATTGACAATTCTGAGGTAGGTCAGGTTCCAGGTTACTGGACAGAGCTTTTCTTTTTTTGTGCAAATTAAATTCAATGATGAATAAAAGAGAATCCAGTGCACAGCTAGCTACTATGCACATTTACTTTTCCAAAAGAAAACAGGTGCAACATCAAAATACAAATTAAAATAAATAAAATATAGCCTACATTTTGTTCTTTCCTCCTCCCCATATTTTTTTTAACATTGAAACTTTCTTCTTTCTTTTTAACAAGAGTAGTTTAAATTGACTGACATGGTGACAGACCATTAGTCCGAAATATTTATTTAAAACACTAACGTTATATTCTGATGACAGATGACACAAGCCCTTTTTCCATTAAATAATTATATGGCTTCAACTTGATGTGCATCAGAAAGTTATTGCGACAATGCTAATGGAAAACAGGTTAGTTCGAACCTATGATGCGCTAGACTAATTTGTTTGCTAGAGGTGGATTAGAGTAGATCCCAATTCTATATAGTGCAATGGAAAACACTTGTAGCGATATAAGGGCGGATGTTTCAGTTGCGGAGCTTGTCAAAGGCATTGAAACAAGCCGCTCTTCAGCAGAATTTCGTTATTTGCGTGAGTCAGGTAGCCTAACGACTACGACTTTAACTAGCTTCAAAGTCTAGATAAAAATGTTTCAAACTAGGAGTAATTGGAAAAGAGGCGGTTTGTTTGATAGTGGAAACGCACAGCTGGTACCTTCATGCACAACACAGTTAATACACCATTTGTGGTTTAGCTAGAAATCGTTAGATGAATTTATCATTAGGTCTAATAAGTTAGATTTGTATGAGTGAATAGCACTGTTTCATAACGTAACTCATTAGCGAACATAATGATTTCAGTGCAATTCAGTGCTTCAGCAGGGCATTATTACGTCAAGTTTATGCACTACCACCATGTTCTATTAATGGAAAATGGTTCAGAGGAACCGAACTAGCGCAACGAAGTTAATTATTAATTAACCTACGGTACTGTAGAAAAACGAGTATCGTCACATTTTCAGAATTTTGGCATCGACTTGGCACCTGGGTGATGATTTTTCAAGTGTCTGATTAGGTTGGTCGTTCCGAACATTTTCGAGGTTGTTCCTCCGCGGCTTATTTTCGATTGACATGTATGACAAACTGCAAGCTTTAAGTCGTCTTCACGGACTGTGAAAAACGCCCATACTGAGGACATGTTGAGGAGTGTTCAGCGCTGCACTCATCTGATCTGTCTGCATTGGCTCACGGGTGCGCGCACGTCACGTGAAAAAGAGGGGGGCGAGGAGCCAACCGGCGCACAGAATCGGCTATGTGGAGTGATCGGGATCAAGTCACCGATTGAGGCCGATCAGCTGAAAATCGGCCATTTCCGGTCAGAGGCCGATCGATCGGTGCATCTATAATTATAAGCATAGTAATCTTATCCTGGACAGTACCTATTCATGCATGGCATTGTGAAATGCACCTCATATTGGTGGTAACAGGGTGGTGTTGGTGGGGAAAATACCAAACGGGGGATTTGCCTGCCGAAAATTCACTCCCCCTTTTACAAAGTGTTAGAAACAATTAGGCTAAAAGCTCATTATAGTTCAGGAATTGCAATTATGGTTTGGGAAGAATTTGGGAAAACCTGCCGTATGGAACGGTTGAAGGAGTTTACATGGTAAGGCATAATAAGGATATAATGCAATGCATTGTGTGTATTGTAAAAAGTCAGCCCTGACAAGGCTGGCAATACTAAGTCTGTAGGGGACCCGGAGGGCAAACTACATATCATTGTCACAGGCTATTGATGAAAGCGAGAACTTATGGTAAAATGTATCTAAAAAGTGCATGGCATGGTAATTAAAAAAATGATTAGGCCTAGTCATTATTTATATTGTACTGCGGTGAAATGTCGGTAAAACAAAATTATGTCCTGATGCCACCAACTGAAAAAGTAGTGGAACAGGTTAGTCTGGAGCCCTGGAATCCCAGATGGAGCATAGTCATATGGTATTTTTCCACCGGACAGTACGATACGGCACGGCAAGCAATCCGTGCTCCCACGTTTTGACACTTTTCCACCGCCAAGCGGCCTTGAACGGACCTAAGTACCCGTTCTGAATGTAGCTACTGTTTAGGTACTACCGAGCCGAACAGGGACCTAAGGGTGGAGCTAGCAATACTGCAGACCATTGATTTGTCAAGCGCAATCGTCACAGAATCATCACGTTAAACCTCAGACCGGCTCAAACACAACCGCCATGTTTTGTTTTTTTCTGCTTCACATCAATTATTGGTAGGCTATTATTTGAAGAGTATTATATAGAGTTTGGCATTATTGTCAGGTTTTCATGATTCTACGAGTTAGGTTTGTGTTACGCAAACTTAAATAAATGTGTTTTATTTGAAAGGACAAAGTATATTATTGTCATTTTCATTCATGCAATTAGAATATACATTTTCATAGTACACTATTTTCATTCCTCACATAAACAGATTTTTAGAAAGATGTAGGAATCGCTTCGATGCACTCCGATGCTCGAGCTAAACCCAGGCCTTTGAAACAAAAGGATCTGAACTGGACAGTGTCAAATGACAAATTGTTTGAACAATCTTGTGCCTTCATAAATCGACACTCGCATTTATTTATTTTTTAGCTCATAGCTAGGGCTGCACGATATGGACAAAATCTCATCTTGCGATAATCTTGCTACATATTGCGATTCCGATATAGCACACAATGTAACAAAACATACGAGTGGAAAATTGATCATTGATATATGTGTTCCAGACATCATAGAATAGGCATTATATAAAGTGAATTAAGGGAACCCAAACAATACAATTTTCCCAATATTAGTTTAGCCTACTGAAATGTTGAAAAAATATATTCAACTGTTTCTGTTGAACTTCTTAATCACATTACTGAATGAACACAGCTGTCCTACTGTTTCTATCACCGTTGTGCCTTTGAGAGTTTTTTTCGTAAGGCGTTGCATTTTGGGACTGAGTCTGCAATGTGATTTTGGTAAATTAGTTCTGGGGAGACAAAGCTAGTCTGTGAGTATGTGTGGGAAACAAATGTAAGACAAAACATGCCCAGCGTCACTTGAATAATAAATATAAAAGATTATATAGGCTAGTGTGAAGTCACTGCATGGTACCTCTTCCTGCGCTCGCTGTCCCCGACATGACTCCCAAATGCCTAGGTAGAGGTAAGAAAATTGTAGCTAATGTTATGGGGAAAGCAGTGTTCTGCTTTTGTGAATTTGAGCTGGAATGTTCATAATGTCAATGCTAACGTCACCACAGCGGTCGCATTCTTTTTTGTCACTTCAGATAACTCCTCCTATCTAACTATCTTCACAGTTCTGTTGTGCGATGGAAAAACAACACAGAGACTTGACCGGTGAAGGGGATAATTACAGGTACGGATGGTTACCGTGCCGTGCCGTAACGTACCGTGCTGTCGGTGGAAAAACGCCAATAGTTGCCTTAAGCAAGGTACCGGACTTCTTCAGTAAATATCCAGCTGTCCAAATGGATACCATGTAAAATGTGCCCTTGGCAAGGGCATCTCATAAGCAAATAACTAATATAATTAGGTTGGATATTTAGCAGGGGTGAAATCAAGCAATTCATTAACGATTACTTCACCATGGAGACTTTAATCCAAAACTCTAATATTTGTACCTCCTGTATTAATAATTCAGCCCAGTGCAGTAACAGTCAAATACTGAGTACAATTATTGTATATGCTACTGTATAAGATAGTGAGAACTTTCATAGTTAAAGCTGGCCTCCTCACGAGAAAAAGTTGGAGAAGAAAAACTTAGTCAAGGACCATAAAAACTGGCGATGTAAAATATGCAGTTATTTAATGGGCCTATATTTTAAAAAATCTGTCATGCAAATCCCTACTATTCAAGAAACATCAGCAATTCCAAAATGCAACACCAACAAAGCACAACTCTGAATTTAGCTCAACTTCAAGAGAGAAATAAAATATGACACTTATTTTTTATTTTTAAGTCAATTAAATGATCAAAAACCTGCTTTGATGTGTAACAACATGTTGACAGCTCACCATTGTCTGGTTAGAGTGGGTGTTTCACTCATGTTCACATATATTCCTCAACTTTGCTCGTCTGTTTAAACCATCTGTAGATAAGATTACATTTGTAATAAACTCAAACAGTGGGGTTTACCTGTATCTGGCAAGCTGTACGAACAAAAATGTTATAAAGCTCACTGAAATGAAATGTACCATTGTGCTGGTTTCTTTTTTAAATTACTCGCTGCAATAACGCTACGCTACTCATTAGGAACAGATTTACAAAGTATGGTTCTCAAAATAAGAGAAAAGTACTTACAGTACAACCAAAAAAGTACATACAATGTTTATAGCACATTTCCAAGTCATCTGTTATGGTAAAAAGTCTGTGGAACAAAACAAATGTATATTCAAATTTTGTGTTTAATGATGCAAATAAACACCGGAAGAGATTTGGATGTTTAAAACCATTTTGCTCAGAGGCTTTTGAGGTGAAAATGTTTGGCGCAGTAATTTAATTATTTCCACTTGAGTTAAATTTATAAGGAAACGATCATTATTCTTCTGTTTTCCATGTTTTGATTGAACATAACTGAAAATGGTCCATTTTCACAAGTCACCCCCTTTAATAAGTTAAAAATAAGCATCAACAAATGTAATTCAAAAGTAGGCAGTATGGTTATATTTGAAAAAAAGTATGTGTGTTTGGTTGCAGGCACAGGCATATCTGGCAATCCCGCTTTCTCTGGGTTTCAGTTACAAATGCGTTTAATTTAAATTACATTTGCAAGGAAGACTACATACTACAGATTTTTTCACAGAACAGCTGTGGGTGCCTGTTAACACCAACAAAACACAATGGAGACATGTCTACAACTGTTGAGAGGGTCAAAAAATCTGCCAAAGGTTTGATTGCTGAAAAAATACAATCCAACTGCTTCAGTACAACATAAGGTGTGATCTGGTGGATTACAGGTTCAAATCCCAAGGTACCAGAGAAAAATAACAGGCTACCACCTATAACACCTCCAGTAGAGCTTTACTAGTCTCCACCAAAGTGACAGGATGAATAAACACAAGTGAGAGCTCTGTTTGGAGCACATTGTGCTGTCTGGCTTGTTGAGTGATTTGAGACGGCAGCAAGCCATGGATTGTGACAGAAGATCTTTAATCACCAACACTGTCACTAATGATCAGCTGCTGGCTAATGCTGCCGCGATCTGGCCCTGGACCAGGGTTTTGGGCAATTAGGTCACATTTGAGCTGTAAGCACACAAGACCCCATAGAGCAGTAAGAGATACCTGGCTTGCTGCGCGGTGCATGGCTATTCTGTGCCAGGTCTGCCACAAAACTGAGGGAGACACGCTATACACACACACACACTGCACCGTCAAAGGAGCCCCTCGTCAAAACAGTTAGGCTACGTGATCCTTTTTGCATGGACGCCTTTCCAAAGTATGTGAAATATTAATGTGCCAGCTGATGCTCACGGGCCCAATAGTGTGCAAGTGGCCTACATTGCAACTGGGCTCATCAGCATTCGAAGGGTAGCACCCATATTTCATTCGGGTGCTTAAACATCAAAGAAGTAGCCTATTCTGAACTTTTCATGTTTGAATGGTGCATTAACTAGCAAATGAGGGAGTTTATTATATGTTCCCCTCCTACCTTAATATTGAAGTAGATGAAATTGATTCATTTTCACTTTTACCTCAAAAGGCTGATTATAAAACCTTCCACTTATTTACCCGAAACTGGTTTTGGACCAATTCTACACAGAGCTAATATGGGCACTGGTGAAATCAAAATATCAAATATTGTACTCAAAAATCATCAACAAATCTCAGAACCAACATAATGAAAAGGATAGTTATGAAACAGGTTATTTGAATATTTACATAATATATAGCCAAATGGTGCATTGTATTGCATGAATTGCATTAATTAACTTTCTTCCATGTATGCTATAATAATCATTGATTTCTGTAAAGGATATCAGTTCATTTGTTTTCTGCAGCCACTGTGCTAAAGAAATGTTATTAACAAAAAAGAATGCTTCCTCAGAGGAAACATGTACACATGCGTGTAAGCGTATTGGTTTACGTGAATTGTGATACTGAGAGCACATGTCTCTTTAAGATACGTGGTCCACATAGATCACAAGCACAAAAGTTCCTCACACGCTCCCCCCTCCTCCTTCCTCCTTCACTGGGGTGCGTGGAAGGGCAGGAAACAGGAAGTTGAACAGTACACTTCTGTATGTAGATGTTCTCTCTTCTATTCACTTCGGAGCATGGTTCTTAGATACAATCTGCTGACACTGAAATGCTATTTACGACGGAGGACGATATAGCGGCCAAAGCTTGCTGTACCGTTAAAGCAAGACCTTGAGTTAATTTCAGCCTTTAATCTCCCCTTGTGGTTACCCCTCGCTCCCTCGTCCCCTGATCACCACCCCCCGGCCAATAGCTAAAAAACTGCATGTCATCAAGCGAAAGTTTCCATTGCTGTCGTCGTACTGAACTGACAATTAAAGACTGCGGCTTCGTTGTCATGACCACATCCTCTCACAATTGCATGAGAGCAGGCCTCTACCAGAAAAGCAAGCAGAGGACAGTAGTGACTCACACCTGCCTCTCCCAAGCAACACCTCATTCATCAACATTCAACATCTCCTTCATAAAATGTGCCCAAGTAGTAAAGAGCCTTCGATTTAAACACTTTTGTCCATGCCATGCCAACCATACAGTACCTGAATACAGATTAACACAGGTCAATATTCAGGATGCTGCAAAATCATAGAAAATGTAGGCTTTTACAAGTGTGGTGGACACTAAAATAAAACAAAAAAATGATGTGTAGGAAATGGTGAATTGTAGAAGTTTAAATATATAAGATTTAAGGGCACCTGAGTGGCGCTAGCAGTAAAGACAAAGACAAAGACAAAGTCCAAACATGTTTTTGAGCCCAGGCCGGCAGTCCTGTTTGGGGGCGGCGATTGGCTGGCCTTCCCTCAGAGGGAGGGGATAGGGATGCCAGCATGGGTTTGCCGCATGCCATCGGCTCTGTGTGTATCAGAGTTATGGTCAACGGCTTGGCGGGTTCCATCTCGGAGTTGCAGTAATAAACTTGCAGTAAGAGGGGAAGGAAGAACTTGAAGAGAGTACAACTGGCCACCAAATTGGGAGAAACATGGTTAAAAGAAATAAATATATCAGATGTATCAGAAGGCACGTTTAGGTTGGTATAGAATACAAAAAAAAAATTCAAGAGATTTTCAAACCAGTCCGGCATCAGAATATGAAACACGCTGTTAGCTTTATATGACCCCCTCCCAAGACAGCTCTGTTTCACCAAAGTTTATCATGATGCAAACACAGAACTGTCTTTGCTCAGATTATAAATCCCAATATCTATCCAACACTACCATTCTCTTCATCAAAGTTTTCTGAATCTGTTTAACATTAATATTCAAATTAAATACTTTCTGTAAATGTTTTAGCATTTTTTTGAAATGCAATTATTCAATTAAAAATGTTAATTTTATTTATGTCTGTTAGTCAATTTCATAACTATAATTCCAAACACTTTTTAAATTGTTACTGTACATGTTGGAGGGAAAATAAGGAACGTAAGATGTTCAGTACACTGAGCATAGGAATGAAGTCTGGCATTTCACATCCCTGATTCAAGAAGGTGTATCTTTATTACATTGCAGGAAGCATGACGACTTGTATTTGAGAAGCAGCCATATAAGAGGCAGACACTAACATCATATGCTGGCTGGCTGATCAACTCCTCCTTGATTGGTGGCTTCTACAAGTAACTGTATTGTGAAAATGTAACTAGCATTACAAACTTCACTGTGTTGTCTTGTTTGCACATTGAAGTACAACGTTACTGCTAATGAAACTGTACTACTGCCCCAACACTCAAATTAAATGATCAGTCAATTGCGTTGCACAATTCCAACCGCAACTGGCGGTCGGCGCATCATTGCCTGGCTGCGAACATGATGGAATCGGATGACCCAGCTCTGCTTGGCCCTCTGCGTGGAAAATGTACCTGCAAAAAACGCCCAGATGGAAACGAAGTATCACCTCAATGCAAAGCATGTTCTTGCGAGTTCTGCAGTCAGCCCAGCCCCAGCTGCTACTACAGGCAACGCGCCTCGCCAAACCACACTTACCGAGAGCAGACGTCACAGAATGAGTAAGTCTACCTTGGACAGATTGACAAACTCAATTGCAAAACGGATTGCTGTGGACTGCAGGCCAACTGCTATGGTAGAAGACAAGGGGTTAACGGAAGCGTTTCAAATTGCGTCCTCTTGATGCGGCTTATGTTCAATGCATGCATTTGTGAAAACTTCTGAAGATATGGAAATAAAACAATATATTGACTTCTAAAGCCACCTTTTGTGATGTCTATTCAATGGTTTACTCGTCTGCCACAATAATGTAATGTCTTTGAATTGAAAAATCTTCATTTGGGGGCTTTTCCCAGCAAATATTGATATATGCAAATATTTGCAATTCATTTGATTAATTAATCAGCATATCATGTAATTAATTCGATTATATTTTTTAATCGATTGACAGCCCTAGTAAAATGTGTAACAGAGTTCAAAATGGGAGAGCTTGAAATGTACTGGTCAATGTAGACTTCTAGTGCATTCTATTCTACCAGCCCCTTGCACATTGTAACTACTGTTGTGCTGCTTATTTAACATTAACATCTTGCAAGAGACTGTTAAGGTATATTATTAAATGAATTTGGCCTATACTTTCAGAGTTACTACTTTAGTAGATTTCTTGAAAAACATTAACATTGTAGTTTCATAAGGTCAATTTTGCTGAATGGAGAGTGAAGTTGATCAAATCAGTCAGTATCAATATGAAATCTTAAAAGTGTCCAGTTAGAACAGGTGCACATGTATGCTCCTCCTGTAACCAAAATGTCACCTCATTCTTTATTCAGACCAGTCTCTGGTCTTTAGGACACTACCTACCGGTTCAAGGCTCAAACATTGGTTACCACTTGGAAGGCTCCAGGGTCATCAAGCGTCTCAGAGTAGGAAATAACTCCTAAATCATTGAAAGTTCTGAGTGACACAAATCTGGTCCTATTTTTACTCTTAGGAATGCTTTAGAATGAGGAATTCCTTAGGATTTTTTAAAAACTTGAGTACTTCTTTTTAAAATGATTAGTTTTTCAGATTTTTTTCCTGTTTTCCTCACAATTTAGTAGCCAATTATACCCTCTATTTATTTCGATTCGCCCGCCCCCACAAACTCACCGCCCGTCCTCTGGGTCAAGCCAATTCCCTGAGGCCAGCGATGATCCGCATACTCCAAGACAGAACTCGCCCACCTACTTCTGGAGACACCCTTCGCGCTTCTCAGCGAGTTTGTGCCGGCTCACCCTCTCCCTCCCCCTGGGGCGGACAGCCAAATTCCACCCTCGATCGGGGCTCCGGGCCAGGTCCGGTCTGGCACAGTCAGGTTTCCAACCGCGACCGCAATAGGCAGCTCACAATCGCAAAGCACCAGTCAATGCAAATGTGCGTTAGACCACTACGGTATCCGAGGCCCCCCTAAACTTGAGTACTTCTAACTTAGCTACCTCAGAAGCTGTCCTTAACCAGTTAGGAGTTGCCAGGAGATGCCTTCATAACTATGAGTCAAGATTATATTTTTATTTTCAGTTGCATTCGGCTAGTTGCAAAGGTCATGAGGTCATGAGGAACCAAAGCAGAGACACTAAACAAAGAAACCACACGTGCAGTGCCAGGGGAAATTCCACTGATTAAAAATCGTACAGATCCTGTGAAATTTGTAAGATACAATTGCGACTTGAATACATGATCTTATTTTAAAATGATCTTGAAGATCTTCAATAGCCTACTGTTTTTTATTTTATTTTACTATAAAAACCTGCTCTCCACCAACCACTCGTGAATAATACTACTGCACAACTGAATTCCCCACATAATCCATGGCTCCAATTAACATATCGCAATACAACGCGGGATAAAAATGAACAATTTGTCATATTAGAGGCGCTGGTCAGTCTACAGAAGAGGCCTAGCACACAACCTTGTTTACTGAAATATACAGGGATGGAATAAAAGAGACACCGGGGAAATGGCCATGCCCAGTAATCAACTGTGCTGAAGGACATGGGGAAGTCAACCATCTATCAAGCATGACATCAGACTCCGAGATAAAGGCAGAGAGAAAGGTCCGTAACGTTAATGGGGTAAGCGTCTGGCTCAAGCTACAACTGACCTTAAAACAACAGCCCAAATGATGAGTCACAACAGCTTGTACAATAGGTATGACAGAAAACTAAGGAAAATCACACCTCTAAATGCAGGGATGCCCTGAAGCCTTAAATGGTTTAGCCACCTGAAATGAATCTCTTAAAAATAAATGAAACAAATGGTATGAAAATTACTTTTACAATATAATGGTACATACTTGAACATACAGGTAACCTTCACAACAAAGGGGGAAATGTCCTAAAGAGACGCACAGGTCTGAGCATGCTGAAGATTAGAGTTTGATTGAGTGGACACGAGAAACCCTGAGACATAGCCTAACATCAGCACGCAACAGTGGGATGAGACAAGGCAAATACTGCCATGATAGACAAAGATAAATGAATACAACAAGGACACCGAAGTCATGCTCTATTCAGTACCATAGACCATGATGCCTTGTACAACTCGACTCAAGAGGAGACATGATTGAGCTCAAGGGTGGCCAACCCTGGTTCTGGAGACCCACAGGGTCTGGCGGTTTTCTGTTACTCAGCACTTAATTGATCAATTCAAGTAGTTGATTACACGGTAATCTCAACTCACCTGGTTTACAGGGTCTAAATTAGTCCCTGATTTTAATGTCAAAACAAAAATCAGCTGACCCAGTGGCTCTACTGGATCACCCTTGGCCACCCCTGAATTATCTCAACTCTAAGGGCTCTAGTTTCATTGTTAAGGTGCGATGCGCAGACAGTAGTGCTAATCCAGGATGAAAGCGACGCGTCCTTTCATTTCCTGTAGTTTCCTGACAAGAGACGGTAACGCTCCCACAGCACAGTTGTAAAAGAGGTTGGTTTAAGAAGAATAAATTACCTGGGGGTGATGAGGGGTTGGTTCATTATGGCTAATCAGATCATCAACTTATTTCCCTTTAATACATTTGCCATAGCAAACTGGCAATTTCGCAATGTCTAATGAAAAGCAAGCGCCATGGCTTGCGAAGAGCACGTTGAGACTTGCTTTCACTACAACAAAATGAAGTAAAACATAATTGGATGGCGAATGATGTGACAATATTAAATGAAACTTACATGCATGTGCATCTGTTACCTACTGAGATAAGTGCTGTTCTCAGTAGGAAACCGATATAGGTGTCCGGGAGGAGGAAAAGAAAAAGATGTGTGGCGCATGTTAGTTTAATTTTTCATGTTAGTTTAAAGTTTAATTTTTCATCAGCTATTAAGAGCTATTAAAGCCACCCATATATTCAAACATGTTTATAAACAATATAAACTACCTTTCACTGATGCTCCACATAGGGTGACCGGATGTCCTGCATAAATTTCTCAGAGCAATCAATTCATTCTTTTTCGTTTCTTACTCGTTGTTAGGTCCCTCCTCTCCCGTGCAATCATATCCGAACTGTGCAATTGCTCAGCGCATTGCCCCACGATACACCGGCCAATTACTGTAGTGAACGCCCAAACCAAGTTGAGACAATTGGCTTCATTGTCAATCACAAAACTACCAAACAGAGCAGAAGAGAGAAATATTCAGTTTGCAGTGGCTGAGACTAGCAATTACACAACCGTGCTCCGTGCTCCTAGGTCTCTGCGTATTGATGATTTCAAGTCAATTCAGAAAGGAAAAGGACCTTAGCATGTCAGAATGCCTGGACTGCTTGAGGCTGTTATAAATGCCTCAGAGTGGGGGCGTTAAAAGACAAGAAATATCTGTGAGCATTCCAACAGTGACACAAAGCCTCGCCCACACAGTTATCCATCTCATCTGTCATTGTATTTTCAGCCACCTTGATGTGGAATAGTTGTTCATTAGCTCCATGAACCACCCCAATTAGGCTATGGGATGGGAATAAGGGAAGGCTTCATTATTCTTCGGTACCTACTGGTATTGTAGCCACTGTCAACAGGTGCAGGTGTGCTCCTGCTGAAATAACGACTTCAAATTCTCCTGAAATAGCCTATATGGTCATGAGTTTTCCCTGTCTGACCCGAGTAGCAGCAAAGATCAACCTCTAACAACTTCCTCTAATACAACAATCTAAAAGTGGCTCACTAAATCAGGCCACATTTAACTGCTAAAATGTGGGTAGTTTGTATTCAATTCAGGATTATTTCCAGTTTTATTGCACAATATATGGTCTCAATAGATGCAAAACATTATTACTGGAGCCAATTTAAATGAATATGTTATGGTTCTGATTCTAAATGCATGCTAATTCCCACGAGACTTTTTAACTCTAGCCAAATTGTATTTCTGTTCTAGGAGATGGCTTCATTATATAGGCCTACTCATAATGGGGATCAACATGTGAAATGAAAGCAAGGTTTTTGTTGACCCTAGAAGAAGCAATAATAGCACCAATAAATTTCTGCATCTCAGATTGATCAATTATCTTTATATAAAGACTACAATGCTCCAAGAAACATAAACTGACAACTGACTCACATTCACCTTTTCAAAATGATGTAGAACAATCAGAATGCAACATTTATTACATCACTCAACTCCAACTAGAATTTACATCATCCTCCCTCCTCAACGCTAAGTCCTTATTGTCTCCCTTAAACGTCACTGTCCAAAATTCTACTGCAAAATTGCCTTCAATCTAGAGGCCTACAACTCTCACCTTACACCATGTTACTTGCTGTGTTTGTCTCCTTTCTTTTGCTGACCTTCTCTCCAGTCTCCAACCTTTGATCTCTTATAGTTCCACCAAACTCAAATGCCCACCACATGTGGCGTTTCCTATTGTTTAACCTCGTCAAAATTATAATCCCCGTTATCCTGCCTTTCATCCTCAGCCTTTCATTCTCAGCCTCACTTCCTTTCTCATCCCTGGTCACACGTCTTTCCATAAGCCATCGGAAAAACAAGCCACAGGCTTATATCGCTTCTCTTCAAAAGCATTCTACTGTTGATCCTTCGATATAAAATAAAAACGGGTCATTCTGTCAGATTCTGTGACTCTCCTATGCATCTCTAACAAACCTGCACTGCATTGAAGACTTTTAACAACCATTTCTATGGGCAACAAATTAGGTATGCTTGCTATTGACATAATGCCTTAATCATGACTACAATACACCTCATGACACTTGACTGAATGGAAAACTTGTAGCTAGTTAGCTATACAAGCCAGGGGTTTCATCTGACTGGTTGGGAAAGGCATGCACCATCAGCTGGCAGTTATCATAGGTCCATAGATAGTCAATGGCTACAGCCTGTCAGCAAACTGTCCACAGCTCTCTCAGCTCAACCTACCATGGTCACTAGACACAACCAAACGAGAGAAGGAATCCTAAGCATCCTGTCTGTACTCAGCGATGAATAGTCTGCATGTTGTTTGAAGTAGAGTAGACCAACATAGCTACAGTACCGTAGCAGGTGTCAAAGCTGTGTGCAGGAAAACCTTGTTAGTGCATATGCAAAATTAATGGTTTTGATGCTCATTTGAATTTCTTGTCTTTTGATCAAAACCTTTAACTTCTCAATTAAAACGTACTTATGGGGATTTACTACTAGTGTTTTAGGTCAAATTGATAACGAGTCTATGTAAAAACCAAACCTGCAGGGTTCAATCAGCTTCAAATGTCAAAAACAGGTCACAAAGAAAGTTTTTTCCAATGTGACTAAATGGCAAAAGCTAGCCCACACAGAGGCCTGTCATAATGTTAATCACGATGCCAATGTAACAGACAGTTCAAATCAATGTGCGGCATTTATTTCAAATAACCAGCTGTGTCACAATGAAGCAGCATTTAAATCAAAATATACCATCCTATCCCTTTATTTTAATGTTAGGTTATTGTAATTGTGATATCACATTGTGCCCATCAAACTGTAAAGATTCTGCCAATACAAAGTTCTCCAATTAAGCCCTAGGTAATTGCGGTAAAGAACCAGCAGAGCGATCAATGACTGTTTCCCTGCAGCTTCCGTTGTGTTGTGGCCCCTCTCCCTTTCCTATGGTAACTGAAACACCTCTTCATTGCCAGATCAATACTCCGCACACAGGGGAAGGCTCTTAATATGTGGCTCCTTCATACTTAATTTCTGTGACTTTTTCAAAGAGCAAACCAAATGATACTCAATCTTCTGCATTTAGACATAAAAGCTGGAAATGTACGGTTAAATTAGAATTTCCATCTGACTAATTTGACAACATTATGTCTATGCTAAAAGGCAACAATGTATTCTAGCCATTGGCATTGAAAAATAGAGGTAAATGCCAAAATAAAGGAAACACTTGAGTAAATTAAGGGTTCTGGCGGCTCTTATGGTGTGGGGTGCATTTTCATGCCATGGTTTAAGCCCACTCAACCCCTTAGAGGGCAAGGTAAATGCCAATAAATACAAAGCCATTCTGAGTGATCACCTTCATCCTATGGTGAAGCATTTCTATCCTGATGGGAGTGGTCTCTTCCAGGATGGCAATGCCCCCATCCACAGGGCAGGAGTGGTCACTGAACGGTTTGATAAGCATGAAAACGATGTTAACCATATGCCATGGCTATCACAGTCACCAAATCTCACTTATGATGAACACTTATGGGAGATTCTGGATCGGTGTCTGAGACAGCGTTTTCCACCACCAACAAAGCACCAAATGATGAAATTTCTCATTGAAGAATGGGGTTGCATCCTTCCAGTAGAGTTTCAGACAATAGTAGAATCTATGCCAAGGCGCACTGAAGCTGTTCTGGTGGCTTGTGGTGATCCAACGCCCTATTAAGACACTTTATGTTGGCGTTTTCATTATTTTTGAAGATATCTGTACATTATCGAAATACTCTGAAATGGGTTGACACTAACAGAAAACGATTGTGCTTTAGTATTGTGAAAATAATTGGGCTACCAATCTTTCTTGCAGCTCAATACAAATTCAGTTGCATGCTTTGCAAGAGTTTTTCAAGGATTTTATGGCAAATTCTGTAGCTGGATATTAATTTAAGCAAAAGCAATACACTTCAACACACTCAAATTATGGGGAAAAGGGTCAAATGACAAGGTACTTAGCACCTTCAGATTATTTTATGACAGATACACAGATTAAGAAAGGATTAGGCTATCACAACAATGGAACACAGAAACAAATTAGGCCCAACAGTTGTGAATTTCATTCGCATACTAAAATGTTAGTGCATGTTGTCTATTTTCAAAGAGAGTACAACTAAAATACATACAAAGCAATACATCATCTAGCCAAAATGTAGTTTACCATCATTATATTGAGAAACATTCTAGCTGCCCTGTCATATTTTAGCATTATTTAATGTGTCATCAGCGCATCTGTTCTTTTGCTGTGTTCCAATGAAATTGTACCATTTTGTACAAGAGCAGGCTACATAATTAAACAATTGTCATCAACATAATGCATGTTTAACCCGTAAGCCTATACTAACTGAAACCATCCTAGAAGTGATGTTTCCGCAATAACAAAACATATCTGTCATACACTTTTAACTCAAGGTTGTCTCACTTGTATTTGGAAATTGTCCATGTATATAGTCAGAGAATGTGTAATTCATTATTTCCCTTGTGTCTCCAGTTTTCCTGGGTTTATGCAGAAAGATAACAAAACAATGTGTCTGTAAGGGAAAAATAATTTTCGTTTCTTCAAAGCTGTGCCATCCTGAAAACAGAGATGGTTGTAAAAATGAATTCTGAGGTATAGTTATGTTATTTTCTCTCAGCAGCAAGTTCACATGTTGAACAGCAACCCATCGTTATTTGCGTAGAGAAAGTAGGCTAGTTTCTACTTTATGCAATGTTTCAAACGGCAAACGCTACAACCACACCCACACCATTAAAAACATGTTATTGAGTGTTTTTGCCCTCTGGTCACCTATCAAAACACGATACCACGTTCTAAATTAAACGACAACGACCATTATTTAAAAGGTTCCAGGATTAATCGCCAATTGGAATATTAATTTAACTTAAAATATTAATTACATCGCAGTGATACAACATCAGTTTTGATATCAGTAAGGGCACTACATTTGTCTCCGTATTAACACATCAATAAACTGATGGGCACATTATACTTAAGAGTAGCCTACATTCCGCATCCAGTCAGAGAAGCATGCGACGGTATCGATACATTTGCCACAACTTATTATCGCATAACTTTATTCCAAACAAATAAGCCTTTTTTCACTAACATAATTCCATTTCTACATCCCTACCAATATTTACGCTACGTGTTCCAGACAAATCTATTTGTATGTTCAAGCAACGCCTATTAGCTAATGTTCGCGTGGTTAACTCTTAATGTCTGCAAAATAATGTAAGGTAAGGTTAAGGAATTAATTGGCATGTAGCTAGCTAGGCGATAGCTAACACAGGACGTAGCTATGGGTATACTGATATCTTAACTTACCTTTATAATACTGCTTCTCCGAGGTATCCCAGATTTCGTATCTATTCCGACAGAGGTGCTGTTGGCCATTTCCAGCCCAGGGCTTTCGGGTTGTCTCGGGGACCCGGAGTCAACCATGGCTGGTACCCCACAGTCTCCGTTCGATTCCGATTCTTTGCACTGCGTCTCTTCATCTGTCTCATCTCCGGGTACAGACAGTTTATTTTCGGCAGGGGGTGAAGACACTCCGACGTTCTTCCCTAACTCCGCCATAAGTAACGTTACTGAAAACGCTCAGAACTTTGCAGATCAACCTTGTTCTGTTTATTTTGGGCTTGTTGGATTTGTTTGTCTCTGGATAACCGCTGGAAGTAATGTTCATTTAGTGTCTCGTCAGACAGGCTCCGGGCAGAATGATTCCTACTGTAAGCTAGCCGCTAGCTAGCTAGCAATAAACACATCACATCAAGTTTAGCGAACCGGTTAACTAGTTTACTAATAAATAGCGAACGTTACAGAAGTAAACTTGGATAGCTGACTAGCTAATTCCATTACACTGTTTCAGCTAGCTTGCCAGCCAGCTAATTCAGTTTATCTTCTTTCTAAAGTGATCATTGCCTTGCAGTTGTAGTTGGCCAACTAGCTAGTCCAACTAATTAGTCCAACTTCTCAGATTATTCCAGATTTTTGAATAATGGGGCTGTTTTTGTCAGTTAACCAACCAACTATCGCCAGACTGTTGAAATAAAATACAGATTGAGCCGAATGTCTTATTTCAATACGCTAGCGCTACACGTCGTTAGCTACAAAGCAACACTGTGTCTGTGTCTAATTATTTTCTGCAAAAGTCAGCTAACGTTAGTTATACAGCTGCCATATTTCAGTTATACTAGCTAAATGAATACCATTTCATCATCAGTCACCTTTACATTACAGTAGTGCCAGGTGACTAAATATCAATCGAACGCTGCCCGAGGTCTACAGAAAAGCGCTGTTTGTTATCAAATCAAATTGGTAACGTTAGGTATATGGCTTCCTAAACTCACCGGTTCTTGCTTGGTCTGCCCAGATTCTGCAACGGTAACGTTAGCTGGCTAGCGCGCTATAACTAGCTACTGACTGACACTGCTGATGTTCCATATGTTTAGCAGCTAGCAATCTAACTAGTTATATCTCAAATAAAATAGACACTACCACCGCTAACAAGCTACTTGACAATCATATGCTGATTCAAGTATCTATGGTAGATTCAATTGATCAAATGTATCCCCAAGAACAAAAACGCCAAATGGTGATATGATGGTAGAAAAAAAAATCTTCCTCTTCTTGACACTGCGATGACTTCTCAAGCTAACTAGCTATCATTGCTATCTAGACTAATTAGCTCATTTACGAGAATCCTTGATATCTGCTACGTTAGCTAACCAGCATTAGCAAAAGAAACACGAACCATACCCAAATATTGCTGGCTAGCTAACTGGCTAATGCTAGTATGGACTTCATCTACTAGCAAATTTCTACCTAACAAGCAATGTTACACCCCCTTGGTAAGCATCGGTTCATTAAAGCCAAGGTGAAATGCCCGTTTGTGGTCTATATTGCTCCAACGTTTAATATTTCACAACGCTACGGTTACAGTTGGAATACGAATGAGCTACACTCGCTTCCTCAAAACCAACCCTCGCGCGCTGTATGCCCACTGCTATCAACCAACCGAAACAAAACTTCCCGTCACTCAAATACCAGCACTAACCGATTTGATGGGTGTTAATGAAACTCCGCCTGTTTTGGCAGAAGAACACTCCCTTTATTTCTTATTACAAATGATAAACCCGACCTATGACAGTGAATTCGCTGAATGTCAGCAAAACAGAACATATAACGCAATTAGTCCTATCGTGACCAAGACACGCCCGCACTGAATCGCTGATTTACGAATTACGGAACTATACCTGGGTGTACTTTCAGTTTAGCCCACTTGCTTTTTTCAACAGCGATTATTTGCTACAGCGCATGGTAGGTTTTAGCTGCCGGTTAAAACGTGGAAAAATGCACCATTAATTGATTCATTATTTGGTAGTATAAATTCATTTCTCTTGAAATATTTAGATTTTTACTAGATTTTACACAAACGATTACGTTCATTCTCAGGGGAAGATAACATTGTCACAGCATACCCACCTAGTATCAGGCAACATTCCTTTACTTTGCCATTAATCTGTTCTATCATTTGGGTCAGATGCTACATTCTTACTTCCAAGATAAATATCAAAGTCGAAACTAAAAATATGTTAACCTGGCTGTCATCAGTGACATGCTGTCTTAGTTGAGGATTACCTTTGGAAAGGTCTGGACACACTTATTTTTTTCAGTTAAGTGTTGTGACCAGTTTCACTAAAGTAAAGAGTCTAGATTGCTATAATTAGATTGTACTTTCATAGCAGTGTTACAGTGTTTTTACACAGACATAATTCATTTCAGAACCACAGGCAGTGTAAGTCAATTAAAAGGTCCAGTTGTGATATATAGTTAACAGACAAACATTCAAAGCTTACTTAAGCAGTTCATAATACAGGTCGATAAGGTCACCTGACTCTGGGCAATGTGGGTTCAAGTACTTACATACTTACTGTACCTCAACTGCTCTAATACAAATCCCACCTGAATATATGGTTTACATCATTTAGAAGATGCAACATTGTAAGTAGTGTGAGTAGCCCAGGATGAGGCTGTCAATCAAGTAAAAACCAATTAGAGAAACCCAAATTCACATAAGCATTGGCACATCAATTTAGGTAAATCTGGAATGTATTTCTTTATTTGGAGGTGTTCTTGTCTATGGTGGTCTTTAAAAAAAGAACAGTTGATATTGTTCAAGTGCAGTGCACATTACAAAGTAGTCCACTTCAAATTATTTATTTAAAGTAGAAGGAATTATATTATTCACAATTGACTTGTTTATTAACTTCATTTAATTTAATCCCACTGGTCACAATAGTGACTGAAAAAAAAGTGTTTACTTTTCAGCATCCAAATTTACTTTCTAAGATCTTATCACTAGTTTGTTCACACATGATTCACCACCCACCAGTTCTTGAAAAAAAAGCTGTTTCACATTATTACAGTAAATGGTCACATGACCACAGCTGTTTACTTCCTGGATGCACTTGGAGGAGAGAATGGAGGTATCGAAGCTCCACAATAGAAGGTTAGTAAAATATTTAATCATGTAGCTACAACCAATATTTTTGGTAGTTATAATCTTTAAAGTACATAGAAAGCATTTGTTCTTTCAAAACTATTCAATTTAGTCTGTGCTTGTCATAATATACACTGACATTTTGTGGGCAACAATTGTGACCGGTGGGAGAATACAGGGACTCTTCGTATATACATATATTCGAATAACTATTCCTCTCAATGTTTTCTCTACATTAATTTAGATTGACTTTAAGTCAGTTTTGGACATACTTGATCAAGATGAACCCCCAGTGCATGTAATATTGCAATAATCCCCCAGCCTGAGAACGATGCAATGCTCAGTGATTGTGATAGTGATGGGTCAGATCTCGACTATGAGGGAGAAATTGGTCATTTACCAGCAAGACTTCTCAACTCAACTGCTGAAATCTTTGGTTATGTTGGACTGAATGACAGTAACAGAGATGATGATGATGACCTGCCTTTGCCCTTACCTACCACATCACTATATGGTACCAATGTACCAATCACTGGCTGGACATCATATAATCTGAATAGCGACTTCTGTATATGGACACAAAAAGAAGAAGACCACATCACTGCTACATGTGGCCACAGACAGTGATTTTGAGCCACCCACTATAGAAAATATTGAGAAGGCCACCAAAACATTGCAATTGAAATGTCAAACCTCTACTCTGGTCAGACCAAGTGCAAGCAACTCAACATGAGTATGGAAGAGCTCCTTGCATTCTATGGGGTTCTGGGCTCTGGGTACAGCTATGTACCACAAAGGCACAAATATTGGTCACAGGACTGTGATGTTTACAATGAAAGCATATCTGAAGCAGTGCGGAGGAATCGCTTTGATGAGATCGCTTTGATGTGATAACTCACGTGGTTGACAACACACAAGCTACTGATGACCCATTTTTCAAGGTCAGGCCAATTTTCCGTGTATTCAATCATTCCTATAAAATCCTGCCCCTTCATTAATGGTTGTCTGTTGATGAGAGTATGGTCCTATACTATGGCCGACATGGGTGCAAACAATACATCAAAGGCACACCAATACCCTTTGGATGCAAACTCTGGAGTCTTATCTCATCAGCTGGGTACATGTATCACATTGAACCATACTGTGGATCCAACACTCTCCTCTCTGAGACTGGATTAGGTCAGGAACAACAAGTGTTGTTCTGGGGCTTGTGAAACAAGCTCTCCACTTTAGGGCAATGTATGTTTTCACCGGTCATAATTGTGACCAGTCATAAAACACATATTTTCAATAACTTCTCCATTGAATTTCACACAGAAAAAATCATACAGATCATTTCATAGGGCTACCTATGGAGTAAGATTCATGTAGTGACATATCTGGGGACAATTCGGGATTAAACTTTAACTTAAATAATGTATTAATAAAAAACGATTTACTAATAAGAGTAATGATAAAGTGGTATCTATGGGAGGTGTGGTTGTAGGCATGTAGTTGCTGTATGATTGCAGTTATGTAATGCTGTGTTGTTAAAGGTATGCAGGGGTGACTTGATTGTAGATATCTACAAAGGTGTGATGGTTTTAGGTATTTAGAAGCCATGTGGTTGAAGGTATGTAGGGGCAGTAAGGATTGTAGGTATGTAGGGGCAGTGTGTTTGTAGGTTCATAGGAGCAATGTGGTTTCAGATATGCATGGACAGTGTAGTTGTAGGAATGTAGGGTTGGTGTGAGTGAGAGTTTGGTTAACTGGTAATAGAGTACAGAAACAGAACCAGGCTGGGATCTGTAGCCATTGGAGAGAGATGTGAGAGAAGGCATGGGAGTAGTTAGGGAGGGACAGGAATAGCTGGAAGGAGTAGAGATTTTGAGAGAGAGGAATCAGCTGGTGAAGGTCAGTGCCACAGCAATTTTGGATTTCTCTCCCACAAATTTAGCAGTAAACTGCTCTAGCAGTATTTTCTTAAGACCATTTCAAAGAAAGAGTGTGGGATTAGATCTAGAGTTTCACAAATAAAACAGGGAACGCCTACATATAGACTAGAGGTGTTCATGACAACATTCTGTAAAATAATGTTTCTCTATACTCCAGTTTAGCTTGACTATAATTATAATTGTTAAGCCAACAAGCTTTCAGAAAGATCCCAGATGATTATCTTTATGTCTAGTCGGGCATCATTGTATCAATGCAGCAATGCCCCAGCCCTGACCATACAATTGAGGAATTCAGTCTAAACCACTCTCGACATGTTGTATTCCCCACATCTTATTAATAAACCTTGTGATCAAGTGCCCACCTTCTTTTGCTCAGTTTATTATTTATAAAACCCACCAGCTATTTTACCATGCCATTTTAGTCCATAAATGCTCAAAGGCAAATACTGTATAGTATGACTGTGATGTAATGTTTAAAGCAGACATTAAAGTCTACTTCACACAGGGTTTTATTCACTATGATATTGATTCTCTTGGCTTTATGATTTCCATGTGCTCTGTTCTGTATAATATAGGTCTAATATTTCTGTGGGCTATCAGGTGGCATATCCAGCTACAGCACCAGCCCCTTGTGTAGTGATGCACACTTTGTCTCAGAATCAAATCCTGATAGTTCCCTTGCTGACTCTGGGCAGCAGCATTGCAGTGCATAGGGTATTTGGCCATACTGTATGTTTGACCAGGGAGGGAGGGTCCAGTTTGATTTAAAATTGGATGCAACAATTGTAAACCAGATTGAAATATATAACTATTTGTTTGGCCCTCAGTTGATTTTTCATCATGTTGTTTTTTTTATGGAGAGGTATGAAAACCACTGTCTTAAGGCACATGCACTAGGTTGGCTCATAGTTTTAGCAGGATTGCAATCTGCATTCCGCAACTAAGACTCAGGCATTACACGCAGCCTCCCAAAATACCCACAAAGCCCTCTCAGTTTCATCTCTGTAGGTAGAGCCTGCTTCCCTGCACGCAGGTTCAGCAGAAATCAACAAGGTCCATGGGAGCCCAGCACCAGAGGAGCTCCTCCTACCCCATACTGGCGAAATATGGGACCGAGGAACTGTAATGCTTGTGGGATTCAGATTTAGGCTGTGATATTGTGGCTTGACCATTTAAAGACAAGGTCAGGAGAATTCAGCCAGAAAATTGTATTGGCATGCAGTTCATGAAAGATTCATTGATTTTAAGTGAATTATTTCAGTGGACTTGAGCTTGGTTGACCATCCAGTCTTCATAAAATATTTTAATTTGCTCATTAATATCATAGACATGAATCTAGTGGTTGAAGTCTAGGAGAAACAAGCCACTGGCGTAAGGTGGTCAAACTTGGCTAATCAGAAACTTGGAAACAGTAAACAGCAGCGCTGATTGAATGGACATGTATCGTGCAGCTTTGTGGAGATGTGTATTGATATAACCATTTCCCCATTAAACCTGTGAGCCACAGTAGAATCAGGTGTTTACTCATATTCATTGAAAGACATAACCCAACCTCAGCATAACCCTTGATAAAGGGTTCACACACGTTTGCACCGCATGTGTGTGTGTGTGTGTGTGTGTGTGTGTGTGTGTGTGTGTGTGTGTGTGTGTGTGTGTGTGTGTGTGTGTGTGTGTGTGTGTTTGTAACCACTACAATTCAGCTACTTATCTCTATGGTATGAAATCACCAGTAATTGATCTCAGCTCTCTGCATTATGTCTCAATAAAACACAGCTAATCAGTTTTACTTTCACTTACCATTAACATATCAAAAGGTTCAATCCAGAAAAAGTACCCCTGTCAGCAGCACTCTGTTCTCTATTAAGACAACATTTTAGCTAATTTTGGTATTCCCTTTAAAAATAATGCTATTTGCCTGTTAAAAATCCCATCTACAATGAGGAATATCAAATATGAAAGGGGTGATTGATATTGATTCTAAACATATATTGATACTTTCCCACATCACAAAGCTTGTGCAGGGTTTGCACAGATCTACTACTGCTTATGTGATTTGTGAGGGCTGAGAGCAGCACAGGACATGGTAGAATGCGGTAGCATCTACGTCATTCAAAGATCCGTGAATCTACAAAGCGTTTTCTACAGGTGACAGACATATTCAGATTACAGTGCTCAATGAACAGATTTAATCTGAGATTTGGAATAAGGGCTAATGGACTTGAACAATTGAAACAGGAACTTTTTAAAAGGAAAGAAACATCAAATTGAAGGTTGAAGATTTGGTCAGCTTGAGGAATATTGTGTAATGAACATTGTCAAAACTGCGCAACAGGGACATCTGCTGGTTAAAAATATTACTGTTGCTGTTGGCCAATGAAATACAGAAAGTTCTCACAAGTCAAATTAAACCTGAAATATTAATATTACTACTAAAAATCTTACCCATGAATTATTTATGAGTGTCTTTAGAATCAAATGACCCATTGCAAGTTGAACCTTTCAGGAATTTCCTTGTGAATATCATTACTATTAACTTCACAACACTCACACAGGTTGAGAGGACAAGACAGAAGAGAGATCATTTGAAAAACAAAACTTACATACTGTACTATAATGCAATGTCAGTAAACCCACTCGTTGTAATAATGACCTGTTTCATGTTTAGTTTAGCATGTTTATTTGGTTTCCATCATGTAATGTTGTCTGTATTGGCCCTGGCCAAGCTTCATGAGGAGAGTTAATTGCAGATACCCTTCAAAGCCTTTTCCAGTTGTATATCTTCAAAGTCTATTTTAATGTTGTATATCTCAGTAGTTTTTACTGGCTTTCATTTCCAAAAATGTTCAAATCATTTTAAAATGTTCAATTAAAGAAAAAAAATGTGCTAATGTGTTCTCCTTATTCAGTAGTTTAGCCTTACTTGCAGATTCAGCAAGTAACTGGTAAATTTAAAATGCATTCAAATCATATTTCAAAATGATACACCATTAAATTCAACTTGTGTTTTCACATTGCTTGCAAACCAGAAGAGAGGAAAAGAGGCCTACGTATTTGTATTATATGCCATGAGATATGTAGAACTGTTATGTGATCATAATTACTGGCTTTTATTTATATAATTCTGACATATCCGAAACCCTTCTATTCTTGTGTTCCCTCTAACAGCAAATTTCACCAGTGCTCAGGAACTCAGCAACACTCTTTGTGTGATAAATCTACTGGGTTCCTGTGTTACAGTCCCTCACTCTCACATGGGGATCTGTTTTGGGGACATTGGGGACATTTTTATTATTATCACTTTGTAATAATAATAATGATAATAATAGTAATAATTAAAGAAATTGTTTTCTTCTGTTTATTATTATTATTATAGATACTTGTCTAGAGGGACTTACTAAGCTTATATGGTGTTTGAAAACATAATACAGGGGCAGAATTTTAACATATTAATGAGATGGAAAAAATGAAATGCTATATATGCTTTATTAACTAATTTAGGTCTGTTGCTCAATTCTAATGTTATATTTATTTGGTTGTTTGTGTGATTATTTTACATGTTCTGGATAAAAATCCTTGTTGAGTGAGCCAGCCTACAGTACACAAATGTGTGCCAATCGAATGATTTTTCAACAAGCTTGCAACCAGTTTTTGAAAATCTGGACAGCACAGCTTAAATCTGGAGATTGTGAGTCATTAAATCTGTTCAATGTCAGGCTTTGTAGAAGAGCTGCATTTCTTTCTTTATTTGAAGAAACAGTAGTATTTCAGTGCCAGCAACCATTTCATCATTAACTTAACCTGATCCTTCATGCTCTATTTGAAGACAATTTTGAAAATAATTTTGTATGCTGACAGATGGTAATCCAAGAGCACATTGGCTTATAAACTGTGTCTTTCAACTGTCTAAATATCTGGAATTGCATACTGTATGTGGAAATTATAGTCTTAATAAAGGTATAAAGACTGAAAATTGATTTGAGCAGGATCTGCAGAACCTCTCAAGTGTTTAAAGGTTTTAAAACCTCATATGTATAAAGTGGGATTCATTTATGGTTCTATACTTTGATATACAGTATATGTGTGCATAGATGTGTGTGTATGTGTGTGTGTACATTATCATCATTGTTCATGAATGCATGGACAGAACAGACACCATGTGGGCAATACTAACAAAACAACAATAATGATCCATTACAAACATTACATTATTTTAACCTTAATCTATTACAAGCATGACATTGTTTAATTATCAGTTTATGGCATTTAAGGTGCTCATCCATGATTTCAAGAAACATAATACAAAGTACATACTTTACTAGCATAATGGTGTCAATAGGGAAGTGACACAAAACAAGCAATTTATCACATTTAATTATTCAATATTGACCCAATGTCTTTTGAGTTGCCCAGAGATATCAGCATTGAAACCATATCCTTATTTAAACTTTACTTAACCAGGTTAGTCTCATTGACCAGAAATCTCTTTTTCAAGAGAGACCTGGCCAAGAAAGCAGCAATAGATTACAGACACTACCAAAATGACAACATTTAACATAAAAGCAGACAAGCAACAATGTTTCATATCTTTATTTTTCTATTCAGTATTCTGTCACTTCTTCCCTGGTGCGATGATTTGGCTGTGACATTGACACAGTGCTGGACACCAGGCGCTCACATAGCGGTTGCCACACCCTGCCTCACGCTCCAAGGAAGGGCAGTTGCTGTATTTGTTCATATATGGGCATGGGTTGGCTAATGGGGAGAAAAAAACCATTATAGAATATTATAAAAATTGACCTTCTGTATTTAGTATCACCATCCAGGCCAATGAATCCAGATAAAATGTCAAAGACATGTTCAACTTGCATAAGAGTTTATCATATTAGCATATTAGTTTAGCATATTGATGGGTGTTGAAACTCAGTCCTGAATAGTAATTTAAAACAATCGAATGAATGAAAACTGCCTGCAATAAAATAAAATCCTCACTTTTGATGATTCCTATATTTAGGTCTGCAATATGTGATGAGGACACATTTTGGCGTGTGCTGTCTTCAGCAAATGACAAGCTATAAATTAAGTATGTGACTGAAGTTAAATCAATACAGTATTTGTATTTATTTGTGCATTTGGAATGCACTGTAATCAAGAGAATGTATTACCATTGTTGCTAATGAAATTAGGATTGATTCATTTGTTTGATTCTATTTCAGATATTCAAACTCAAACATACACAAAAGACAGAATATTCTGAAATGCATCCATTTTGCATATTACAGAACTAAATAGAGTATGAGATTAAGAAAAAGTGCATGTACCTTTACTCATTCCAATGAATCCAGCATATATACCATTATACTAATAGTGCTTGACCAGTGCTTGAATTGGGCTGGAGCTCACCGGACGCAGTCCGGCCACTTGTTCATTTTCAATGCCTTCGTCCTGGGACTTAATTGTGCGTCCCATTACTTATGATGTACTCACTTAATTTAAGTAAACTTTTGAGAGGTGAAATAACCCGTTTCCATTGATAATTAGAATATGAAATAAGATCAAGGTTCTAAAAGACTATTCTACACCCAATAATCATATTTCCATAAAAATGTGTTGCAAAATGCATGTCCACAAGGTCTGCAGTAGACTACAATTCCAAGATTACAACTCATGTGACATGTATGCTACCTAATATATCACACATAGGCTGGTACTAGCAGTGCGTTGTGGCTAAGGATATAGCTCAGCATTCCCCAACCTTGGGGCTGTGACCCCTCGTGGGGTCACCTGATATGCAAATTATGTTAAATAATTATGAACCTTGAACTTTGCACAACTGCACATTGATGTCATTCAGTGCAGTGGTAAATATACTAGCTAACTGCCTACCCTCTGTGCATGGTCAGCTAGCTAGCAGGCTAAAAACTAATTTACTAGCAAGACTTCTGGAATCCTGGATGGTCTAGTGGTTACAAAGTTTGACGCTGGCCACTGCGACCTGGGTTCGATTCCACTGGCCGCGCCAGAGTCGGCTCTGGCCAGGAGTGCCACCATGGAGCGGCGGTTGGCTGTCCGCCCCAGGGAGTGGGGAGGGAAGCCGACATGCAGTTCACTGCATACACGAGTGGCTCTGGAGTACCGGAGTTACGGTCGACAGCTTGGCGAGTGCTGTCTCTGAGGAGATGATACTTTGCCCGTGTCACTGCCGGTCACAGGGCTACGGCAGCGAACTCACAATACAAGGGGGGGATTGACATGAAAAATAGAGGGTGTAATTGGCTATTAAATTGGAAGAAAATGGGATAAAATCAGAAGCAAATTCTGAAGAGAAAATAAAACGTGATGAGCTGAGTAGGCAGCGGTTGCACTTAAGAAACTTTTCCGTAGTGCGATTGGACACTACACTTGACTGCATTCTCGAGTTTCAGTGGATGAGTTTTGGTTTGGAGCAAGAGGGGATTACACAGAGGTGACAGTGTGTGCTTTAAAACGTATGGTTCCCTTTGCAAGCACTTATTTGTGTGAAGCTCTTAGTGCTCTTGTTTGCCTTAAGTCAAAGTACCCATAGATATAAAAACTCCATATTGGCGCAGGCAAGATCCGCATCTAATGCATGTGTATTGAGAGACTTCCCCTGATAAAATCTACTGTCACTCATTTCATTCTCAACCAATTTTTAACATGAGAAATCTCTGCATAACATGCAGGTTACTTGATTTCCAAATTTCACAATTGTTGAGTTTCCTCAATGATTTTCCGTAGAACCTGGCATCTTAATAAGCTTATAACAACCATCCCCTACTGCTTTCTTGGCAGCTTCAAACAATAAAAACAACAATCAGCTCTGACATTCTGACAACTCATTTATAACAGTTAAATGGGCATTTTTACAAATAGCTGGTCTGTGAAATCAAGTTATGCAGAAATTTTGCACATTTATAACAAGCCAAATTTCACGAACATTAGCGAATTAAGCAAGATCTGCATCTGTAGATCTGCATCGCTCAATACACATGTGTTTGTTTAGATGCGGATCTTGCTCATATGGCAGCCGTGCAGACGTATCGCTGCAACATACAACAGCAGCCAATACGGCATCTACGTTTTTATATCTATGAAAGTACCAGTCCAGGCTAGATGAGACAGCTGAGATAAGATGCACACTCTCAACTACACCCCCTGACTTTGATAGGCTGCAGCGCAACGCCCATGCGCAACCATCTCGTTAGGCGTCGTGCGTTCAAATGAACGTGAGTGCCATAATATTGTGCTTTGATGGACTCTTAAGTAGCATAGTGGTGATTGTAGACTCAAATGTTCTGTCATATGTAACTATTCATTAAAATCCCCCTCCGTCATGAAAAAGTATCCAATAGCAAAGAAATGTCAATATTTTAAATGGCTGGGGTCACGAAAAGTTTTAGACCTAAAATTGGGGTACTGAGCCAAAAAAGGTTGGGAACCTCTGACGTTCAAAACATAAAATGTTTCACGTTGATAATAGCCTAACCTAAAATGTTAGCATGGCTAAATAATGCACCAGGCAAAAGACAAATAAATCAGGATAATCCACCACTGGCTAGCTCAGACGCAAACTGTACGGAGAACGAGAGCGTTATCACAAGCGAGTCCTGTCAGACCGCCCCTGTCAATCGCCCGCCACAGAGGCAGACCTGAAAAAGCGAGTCCCTGCACTTATTATAACTCAATTCAAGCACTGGGGGTGACAGGCTGAGACCTGAGAGGCAGTAGTTGGTTTTCCTGCTTTGTCATAATGTATCCTTTATTTATCCAGAAGAAAAGCCCTTTGAGATTGACATGTCTATTTCAAGGGTAACCTGGCCTGGCAGCAGCATACAAAAATGCAAATACACAGCACAAGACAATATTAAAAATGACAATATGGTAAAACAGTGACATTAAAACAAATCGAATAAACATTAGGCTGTCATGTGTGAAAACAGGTACACCGCCATGCAGAAACACACCGTTATTGTAGTGTGAGGTATGCCTTTGAAATCAGATAAAGGTATTAGCAAGTCCAGTTTTATCAGAGCCGATATTTTCTTCCAACACAAAGGTGCGCAATAATTAAAAGCAGTCTTACCAAGTTCAGAAAATGGGGGAGTAATTTAACATTCCAGATGTTAAATTAAAAAACAGAACCAATGTAAGAAGGGAGCTTTCTTATAATGACTTTATAAATGAAAGAAAATACTAATGTATGGGTCTGCGTTCTCTTAAAGAAGCCAATCCAGCCCATTAATATAGGAGACAGTGGTGGGTTAGAGATTTTGCATTTGTATTACAATGCAATGCACTATGGTGTACTGCATACAAGGCTTTCAGTGTTGTGGAAGAGGCATGCATATGCAATGTGTCTACATAATCTATGACAGATCAATCACTATAATCTATGATCAGATTAACTGTCTTTACCAACACGATTAAAACCCCCTTAACACACACACGAGTGAGGACTGAATGCCTAGCCTCTTTTGATTGGTGCTTTTGAAGAAAGAAGTTGACACTTACTGCACAGCTTGTCATCACAAGCATCCAGACAGTCAGCACAGGGGGGCCCAGCAGTGTACGGTGGAATTCTTCTGAAGTTTCCCCTGTAATACGGAGTACAACACAGGTCACAATTTGACACAAGTCACAGCACAACACATATTTCTCTACTGTGAGTGATGAGTGTCTGGATATTGAGCAGAGGGAAGTTACTCCTGGAATGAGGTGGCTAATGTAGATACTTTGGAATGGATTCGATCAACATTTGTCCTTAGCTTTGACTCACATTTTGTGAAGAAATAAAGTAACACTTTAGTTGGATTGTAAGCCAAAAATAAGGACAAATGTTGATTGAATTCAGGCCAATGTGTTTGCTGTGTCATTAGAATGTAATTTAGTAAAGTAATATCAATTTCAGGGGCAGACAGGATCCACATACGCTCTGTAGTAATGGCAGCCGTAGAAATATATAGAGTTTTCACAGGAGGCCACAGCACAGCCCACCTCATATGAGCTGAACCACACCACCTGCGACAAACAAAACACACATGTCAATATAACCATCAATATCATCTGTACTGGAAATACACCTGTTACAATCACTAGTACCTTAAAGTAGTGATGGGAGAATTTGGTGTCCAAAAATGGGAATAGCTACAATATCATACTGATTTAAACCAATCATTGTGTTTTTTCTTTGGAAAGCACAATCAGTTTGATTGGTTCAAACAAGTCCGTTATTGACAACTAATTGTAGCTCCACCCATTATCGGGTGCCATCACCACGTTAAATACATCTGCTGCTGTGACCTATGTTTCAAACACACCTGTCAATATCACTAGTAGCACCTGAATGAGAAGTACTCCTACCACAATTAACTGTACCTAAAATGCACCTGTTACTATCACCTGGACCCAAAATACTAATTTCAATATTGAACACACCCATCATGGTCACCTCTATTCAAAATACACCTATCACTATCATCTGTTACTGAAATACAACTGTCACTATGACTTGCACATTAACATGAGCAGCATGCATTATCATTCATTACATTACAAGCATTTAGCAGACGCTCTTATCCAGAGCGACTTACATTTCTTTACATACAATCCATTTATACAGCTGGATATTTACTGAAGCAATCCAGGTTAAGTACCTTGCTCAAGGGTACAACGACAGTGTCCCCACCTGGGATCGAACCTGCAACCTTTTGCGTCACAAGCCCAGTTCCTTAACCATTATGCTAACACTGCCGCCCACATGCAATCAATATCACATGGCTGCAGCCTGTTGTTAAACAGGTAATACACAATTGAACATAAAGTAATTCATGTCAGCATATCCATACGATATATCTAGAATAAATAATGTTTTGAAATTAATAACATTGTCACCTGTGTGTAGTGACCAATCACACCGCCATTTGCAGACCCATTGGAATACTGGTAATTCTTTACTTCACTGTGCCAGGCATTAATTACTGCACTCCAGGGCAGGGCAGTACTGGCCTCCATAAGGTTCTCTCCACATTCATAGTCTGTTTGTCAATGAAGCACACATAAAAAGATGGAAATGTTAATGTTCTTATTGTCTGATTATAAATCCTGTGCAAAATAAGAATTATAGGTTATGCAAGTGCCTACTGTACTGTGCTTTCTCTATGCGGTGATACTGCACTTTGGCATTCCTGATGTTAACACTAAAGTTGAAATGTATCATTACTGGTTCTGTATTTATGATTTGTGACGTGCTGATGCTAAAATCACAGTTTACTGTGTGCTGTACTGGAACACATTAATAATCCAACTGTAGTGAGTAACGTTCTTGTCTTAGTTTATCCAAATATATGTGGTGGATAAGAGGGATGAAGACCATGAGGGGAACCATACCTCCAATCATGCGGGAACTGGGAGGACCATGACTCATGGAACACCCATTGACCCACTCTTGAGCACTCTTTGCTGCTGCTGCGCTCCAACTCTACAGGTCAGAACATACAGGGGAAACGAGACAGAGAGAGTACCGAAAGGTGAGAGACAGAACTGAGAAACAGAAACATACTGTACCTGCCACTATCACCTCTAACTTATAAACACATGTTAGCATTACCCACACCTAAAACATGAAAATGAGACAAGACAGGATAGTGTCAGCTAGGTGAGGCAGGTAGATATAAGGGTGACATATAGATGAATAGCAACGTCGTAGTTGGTTTGGTATCATTTGGTATCATCATTGTTTGGTATGATAGCTAAAATGCTATGTGATAATACGGAAATGCATCAAAAGTGTAACAATGTTTTTGAGGATCTAAGATGCTGCATAACCACATGTACTCATCACCAAACATACCACTTCTTCTAAATTAAACTTGTGAAAAATACTACAGATAAGGTACCGGTTTTTCAGTGGCCTTCTGGCACATAATGTATCCTCGGAGTTCGAAAAATGTAAATATACAGAAACATAATTTACCGGATTACCATTCAGTGATATTTATTTTCTTTTTCACCCATGCATCTCCATTGTGTGAATACAGAAACCTATTCTCATTAGAAATGCGAAGAGTTTGGAATTGAGTTTTGTATTATAACACATAGAAAATTCAAAGCAATATTTGTTTATTGTTGAGAGATTGAACCAGAGGATTACAATGTGCACAGGTTTGCATTTGTGGCAACTGATTCAATGAACTATTTTCGTGATGGAAACCATCTGGGTTCTGTCCCCAGTGCTGAGAGCGTATGAAACCTGCTGGGTTGTGGAGATGAGTAGCTCTACTTTAGAACTATACTATATATGAACAGAGGCAGAATGAAGAACAGCAAACTCTGCTGTCCTCAAGAACTGGATACATTAAAGGTCAAGAAAAAAAGTTACCATCTTCAGCATGTTACTGGCGGTGGGCTTCACCGCTCTCCTGAAGGCATTGTGTAGGTTCAGAATCTCAGCCTGAACAATGGCATTGTCTGTGCTGATTTCTGTAATCATGCGCACCAATACATTTACATGCATACATGCACACACACACACACCCACAAACACACAGACATGCAGAAACACAGACACACACATCATTATAAACATATATATACACCCACAAACACATACACACAGGCATACAAACACACAAACATACACACACATGCACATGCACACACACACACACAAATACACATGGTGATACAGTGTTACATTAGTCATTTTGTTGTTCATGTGACAGGTGGAATGTGTTGATAAATGCTGTTCAATATGAACAGAGTAATCACAGTACGAGCAACTTACCTGACTGTGAAGAAAACATCAGGGGAGGAGTAAGAAAAAGAAGAGGGATATTAGCTCAAATCACCAACAAATGCTTTATTTTTTATAATAACAAATATAATCACATTATATGTTTTACAGTCTAAAGATAATGTCTTCATCCATATAAAAATGGCATTGTGAAAAATGGGGCCAGTAATGATATGGATAGAGGAAAATCTGTTTAACCCAAAATGTTTCAAGATAAGAGGTGTAAAACCATATTGAAACCTTTACCAGCCTTATGAATCTACATCAATGCTCTAACCTCCGTAGTATGCATAAGGATGTGTGGTCCTTTTCACAGTAAGGCTTTGCAATCACGTAAGTGTCACTATGACATCTACTCCGATTACACACGTACACTGTATGTCAGGAAGTTGGAAAACCACTGCAGTTACAAGTAAACAGCATTAACTTTATTTCGTATGATCAGTCTCCTAATTCCTCTCAACACAAACATCACAATTGCATCAAAATGTTTTAGAATAAAGAACAAATGTTTTCACAGAATATACATCCAGTGTGATGCCTACCAAAGAGTAACCAACGATGAGGCCCTGCTGAAGCAGAATCAGAAAATACACATCCACCGCAAACATGGTTTCCAGAATCCTGGAGAGAGCCACACAGAAAGGAAAACCATAAACACTTCAATCTGGAGCATTTAACAGCACCTGAACTTAAGGACTGTGAGTATCAATTCTGAATGTTACACTGCTGCTTACCCCTTGGGACCTTGTAAGCTAAGCTTGTAAGCTACGGCTAAGCTGTATAAATGGGCAATATGTAAACAGTGAGCTACATACGGGTAACTGCCAAAATAGAGGAAATGCTTAAGTAAAAGAAGGGTCCTGGCAGCTCTGTTATGGTGTGGGGTGCATCTTGCGGACATTATTTAGGTACACTCAACCCCTTAGAGGGAAATGGTAATGGTGATAAATACAAAGCGATTCTGAGTGGTCAACTCATCCTATGGTGAAGCATTTCTATTCTGATGGAAGCGGTCTCTTCCAGAATGACAATGCCCCCACCCACAGGGCATGAGTGGTCACTGAATGGTTTGATGAGCATGAAAATAACGTAAACCATATGCCATGGCCATCTCGGTCACCTGATATAAACCCAATTGAACACTTATGGGAGATTCTGGAGCGGCGCCTGAGACAATGTTTTCCACCACCATCAACAAAGCACCAAATTAGGGAATTTCTCAAGGAAGAATGGTGTTGCATCCTTCCAAAATACTTCCAGACACTTGTAGAATTTATGCCAAGATGCGTTGAAGCTGTTCTGGTGGCTTGTGGTGACCCAATGCCCTATTAAGACACTTTATGTTGGCGTTTCCTTTATTTTGGCAATTACCTGTAGGTTGCACCAGATAAATATACAGACTTGCACATGTGATTGTAGCGGTAAATGTGGGGTGTCAACACGAGTTGAACACTCATCTCTCAAGAAACAGACAGGGACCCTGAACATATAGCCAAAAGAAAAATGAATGAGGCTGCAATGGTCTACTACCACATTTCATCCATGTGATGTGCCTTCTGATTAAATGCACCACCTGGCAAGACCATGACAATACTAAACACATTTAAAAGAGAATTCCTGTCAAAAAAAATATTTTATGATTTACAAGCAAAATTGTGTATTCCAAACCATATTCTGAAGCCTAGAACCTGACCCTTATCCTCCACTACCAGCCAATTAATGAATTCCACCAATTAATATATAAATGCAAATTTACAAAAAAGATAAGTAATTTTGTCAGAGATACTGTAGCTGTCTGGTCCCTTAAAGGGAAAATGTAAGGATTATTTATAGAGTCAATTGACATCTTCCAGACAGACTTCATTGGGAGGCGTTTGAGGCCAATCTGTTTGCAGTAATACAGCTTTAACTTATGAACGAAATGCAATAATGATAGATAATAGTCTAAAAATGATGACTGATGGTTTGATAATGCCCAATAGTGGGGTCAACAACCTCGTCCTAAAGGCCAGGTGTGACCCCTCTAATGTCCCACATTTCTTAATAAAACCTTCTGCTTTAAACACCAATGTGTACATATGTTGTATGAGAAATTCTTACTACTAAATCCATATCGGCAGGAAATAATAATAATAATAATAATAACTAACAAAGTGGCAGAACTGTGCCTCAATATCTTCAGCCTGCAGTTGGTTGGTATGCTACTGTATGCTTATCCTGGTCTATTGGGGTTTCCAACTCTGTAAAAGCTGAGAAATCAAACATCGGTGGCATTCCATTACTTGTTATGTATGAAATGTGCCTTACACAATTACAGAACTACCTGAACACTTCACAATTGGAACACTTTTTCACTACATGTCAATAAAAGATAGATCTACTTGAAAGTTAAAAGAATTGCCTTTCAATTAAATGACTTCATTCAGATTAAGTGCAACAGGGGGAAATATATATAGTTATTTAATAGAAGAAACTTGACATTCTTTGTTTCACGTTAAAAGGCACCAATAATGTCAGTGACCTGTATACATTTGTGGTTTGTGTATGGTCACAGTTTCACTGCTTTTCACAAGATTTAGTGAAAGGATATCTCTATTTAAATTTATAAGAGTATCATCTACTTTCTTTTTAGTTTCCTTCTTGGTTAAACATGATCAATTCCGTTTTTTTGGTGTCTTCAAGTGGTCAAAAAGATGCCACAGAAAGGTTGTCACATTCTGCCATTATTCTGTTGTCACCTGCTGATAAGATTATATGTATTTCTACATTAACATTTGCAAGAAGAGCATCCTTGTCATTGTTCTATTTACACTTGAAAATATGTATTAATATGGAGTTGAATATCATACATTGTTTTGTATTAAAATCAAAGAATGTACAACATTTACTAAATTAAAAAATCAAAGACAGTTGGTATTAAAATGCTTACCTGCTCGTCCAGATGAGAGAGTTGTTTTCAGTCTTTTAAGGTAAGGCTGGTTTTACCTTCCTTTTATACACACAGCTTCAGGCTAAATGTGGTGCACCATTATTATGTTGTTCATCAGGGCTAGCACTCTGGTGACATTTTCAATATTTATATCATATAATCGTGGAACAATAGCAGAACTATAGAATTATTGACTATGGACTATAATTATCACGAAGGGGAGAAGTTTCGAAACACTTGAACGCAGCGCAGAGTGAAGGAGGTCTCTTTCAGTTTGTGTAAATAACAAGACAATAGATCTATATCTTAGAGATCACTTATGCAGGAATTACTCACAGAAGTTCAAGTCAGTTCAGACGCCACCCTTATTCTATCTTATGTGAAAAAGTCTGCACTGAAAAGGAACAACAGAATTAACAATACAAGAAAAATCTAGCCTCGCCCTTGCACACAGGTAAAACACATGCGACTTGTTATCTTTCCTGCAGAAGGACAAAAATACGTATTCATTCTTTGTTTGAAATTTTATAAAGTTTCAAACAACTTTCAATCAAGTTTTATAAAATGATATGTATCCCCGTGAGCAGCCCATAAGATACAGTACAGCTCCAGTGCAGACAGAAGTCATTAGTATCAGGGTTAATGCAGCAAAATATCGAGATAATAATCTTTACAATTCTTGCTTATTGAATTATACAAATTGAATTATTCAAGAATTGGCAAACCACTTTTCTGTAAGTATAATTGTGGAAATATTTGCACCACAAATATTAATAGAATTTTTAAGAGAGTGTTAATAGAATTGTGCTGTCTACATGTGCAGAACAAGTAAAATGTCATTTCAGGAATGAAATAAATATATAAAGCCAAAGAGTAGTTTCAAGATTTGTGAGGGATGGGTATTAGCTTAAGCATGAACATTTATTTATTAAATGTAGGAATGTTTGTATCTTTTAAATTTCTCCACATTCAGGGAGTTTTCCTTTAAATGTAATATTTGGCTAAATGTATCCTTCCTTAACTTAATGCTCAAATACTCAAATGAATAATAACGTCATAGATGTTTGAACTGTAACAGAAAGCCAATGCATGTAAATAAAAGAAATCCCAAGATCCCAAGAGCAAATAGTTACTAACCTACTCTATGTTGGCACACATTGGTGCTTTGTTTCAAAGCTGCTACACTCCAGACTTCTCCATACAGGTATATCCACTTCACGTTAAGATAAAGTCTCAAAACCTGGGATTATACATGTCATTTGTATAAATACTGTGGCCACAGAACCAGGTTACAAATCACTATGAGAAAAAACAATACAAAAATAACGTGTTGCTAAGCGAAGTATTCTGCACGCAATTGATATAACCATCCTGACTTGAATTGTTGCCCTCGTATTCAAGTCTGGAGATCAAGTCTCTATTCTATAACTATAGATCGATTAGCATATTTCCAGCCATTTCAAAAGTTGCAGAAAAGGTCATTGCTAAGCAATTAAATTCCCATACTAGCCACGTTCCTTTGCACCTGATGCAATTTGGCTTTAAAGCAAAGCACTCCACCGAGACAGCAAGTTGTTATCTTTTGGAGAAGAGGAAATAGCTGTAATCTGTAAATCACTTTCGATAAAAGCATTTGCTAAATCATTGTGATTAATGTAAAATATAAACTTGATAATGGGGGAGTGGTTGGTGCCATAGATCTGCGAAAAGCTCTGTCAATCACAATGTCCTTATCTCAAAACACAAAAATATCTCAATTTAATTTAAGTTAACATGAAGTCATGTCAGCTCAACTGCTCAGATTTACAGGTAGTGTATGCTGTGGCCAAAAAAGCTGCTCATGCCCTAGATTGAAACGCGCAGTCAATTGATTTAGAGATTCTCGCCTGTTTGGCCAATTTATCTGACTGATGATAACGAGCCTATTAGATTAACTGGACAACTCCTTTTCTCTCCACCCTCCATCCAGGATATGAATGTAGATTATTTTGAATGTAGTGTACCCCTAGGCTTCCCAAACAAATGCTGCTCATGTTTAATGAGCCAGGGTACAGCGAAGTGGATCGAGCTGGCTGTTTTTGTATACTGTAAATTGCATGTGCACTGTATATGTGTAACAGCATAGGCCTCTTGTATTGTATAGTAGAGCAGGACAGCATCATGCCATGATACAGGACAAAAGGATCCACGATCCTTAGTCCACCCCGAGTGTGCGTCTGTGTGTGTGTGTGTGCACATGGTTTGGGGGGTGTTGTCATGCTAGCATTACAACCTTAATTCCTAACTCAACAGGCTTCAGTGTATATACAGCCACCATGTAAATAATACTGTTTCTCATGTATTGCCACAATACATCATTCTTTTGTATTAAATAGTCTTAAGGTTGTATGTATATTTCTCTTATTCCATTGTGTTTCATTATGATACTAACAATGAACTTTATGTATATAGCACCTGTTCATTATGTATACACAGTTCAGTAGCCCAAGTACATACAGTAAAAATAAAGTAAAATAGAAAATAAAAAATAAAATCCCAATAGTAGAATAATAAAACAACCAATAAAGAGACGAAGCAACAATAAATAGTGTGTTTTGGTTGACTGTTACAATTGTCAATGGATGGTGCCTCTCTAATCTGCTTGCTATAATGTACATTGGGGACATCAAGAATGCCAGCATCTGCAGATCTGAGGGAAAGTATTTTACTGAAATATTGGCTTCTGACTTCGTGAATCTGCCAAGAGGGAGCATGTACAATGAGAAGAGCAAAGGGCCCCAAATTAAGTCTTGCAGCATCGAACAAGTAATGTCTACTTTTTTTGAAGTAGACTTTCCTCAAGCAACAAAAAATGTTCTACCTGTAGGACTCAAAACAAGTATTATACTTAAGCGTCCAACCCATTTTTCAAGCTGATGTTTAAGAATTTTATCATTCACAGTTTCAAATGCCATACTCAAAGAGTCTATTCGGACAAATTATGACTGAAATGTTTCAATGTTTTTTTATTTAATTAAAAAAAAAAATTTTTAAATATTTATTTCACATTTTTTCCCCGTTTTTCTCCCAATTTGGTTGCCAATTATACTCTCTATTTATTTCAATTCCCCACCCCCACGAGTCCGCCACCTGTCCTCCGGGGCGAGACACTCATTCCAGGCCAATTGTTCCCGCCTCTTCCGAGACGGAAATTCTTCCACGGACGCCTTTTACCTTCTCCTCAACGGACTCGTTCTGGCTCCCCCACCCCCAGAGATTTAAAAGATTAAATCAAGATTATGCTCTTCAATTAGATCGCTAACCAAGCATATTAATGCAAAACTGAACTGATTAAAAGCAAACACTGCTTTAAAAGGGGGACAATTTTTTGTAAATTGTCTACATTTACAGTGAAATGTTCACCGTGTTTAGCACAAAAAGAAATCGCAGTTTGAATAGGAAATACATCTAGCTTCGGGTTAGGATCTGAAATTGTGTTTCCTACCATATGACACAGTTATCTATGTTTATTGACAGCATAAAATAACCTCTACGGCTTGGATGCGGTCCATCATGTTTGTAGAAAACTGGTCGCTCCCAAAAAGTGTCCAAATTGTCAATAAAAAACACATTCTCTTAACCAGTATATTTAGATATAGCAGGTGGCTAAACATTTCATTACCCCGCCTCAACAGGGTATTAGGCTGGAAAGCACAATATTCTTTTTGCTTACCTGCAGTGAGTCTACAAGGTTTTTAAAGTGTTTTTTTTCTTCAAAACTGCAGACTGTCATTTCAATGTCATTTGTACTGGCATGAGTTACAAATGGTACTCGGATTAGCCTAGTTTGCGAGCACTAAAGGCTGCTCGAGCCCTGGGCCACTCAAGGCAGCGGATGCCTGTCGATCCGTGCAATTAGTCTGTCAGGATGGTGGACGTGGGAAAGCTGTGTTGAAGACAGGGGACTCAAAGCCTCAAAGCGGTTTGACGGCCGCAACTCAGGTCGAGCTGGTGGTGCGAGGCGTCCTGACCATACACAGATGACTACCTCCTCTAAGCCCATTGGTTGACTAGTTGGTGTGCGTCTCACAAAATTAGAACTATTTGGGGCCTAAGCCAGGCCCATGCTAAAGAGATGGCCTCCAATAGGGGTTCTCATGTTTTAGCTGATAATATATCAAAGAGTCTGAAACAACGACACATTCATATCCACATTCATATCCTCAGCACATTACTCTATATGACATCCTGACCTGGTATATCTTGAATAATTTGGGGTGCCATATTGAGACTCACTTTCTCATATTATTACTGTAATAGGTGGTTTTATGATTTGCTCCTTATACCTACCCCGCACAGCAGTGACAATAATTGCAATAACCAAAGCCCTCCTGTGTCTTATTGCTTTAATCAAATCTTGCCTTCATTGTGGGAGGAATATTTTCATGCTTAACTTGGTTCAATAGCTTTTATTAACTATGTTAACTATGTTATTCATACTGGAGTAATTTTACCTGACATGGAATGAAGTCTTAAGAAAGACTAAAATAAGCTATCTCTCCTTCAAGGTCAGCTTATACAGTATCTCTGACTATTATGAGGCTAACATGGATCATTCCAAATTCCTGCTTGATTCATAATGAACAGAGACTTGTCCATGCCCCCCATACATACAAGTAATGATATTATTTATTGAATTATACTTTTAGAAATGGATGACATTAAAAATGTAAAAAAATAAATATTGTATAAAATGTATATGAGAGCTGTGTGATATAATGTACAGGTATAACTGTGCCTTATATAACTGCCAAAATAAAGGAACTACTTACTACTTAATCCTCTTAGTTCCTTGAGAAACATAAGGTTGCAATGATCTGCTTCCATCTGGTCCTATCCTGTGCAGCATGTTGTGCCTCGCCCCAGGTTAGGTTCGCCGTTTTCAGTTCCGAGGTCACAGTTCTCCGCCAGGTTGTTTTTGGCCTCCCTTGCTTCCTCTATCCAGGTGGAGTCCATCTCAAGGCTACTTTAGGGATGCAGTTCTGGTCCATTCTGAGGACATGTCCTAGCCATTGGAGTCGGCGTTGTTTGATCTCCAACACCACATTGTGGCAGTTTGTGTTTTTGTACAGGTCCCTCATTTGAAATCCTTTCTGGCCAGAATATTCGACATATCCTCCAGAGACATCCATTGTGGAATGCATTGATCTTCTGCATGTCACTCTCGACGACTCACCAGCATTCTGAGCAACAGAACTGACTTAGCATTGCTGTTATACAGTCGGATCTTGGTTCTTAGGCTGTACTGCTTTGACTTCCAGATGGTATGAAGCATTGCAAATGCACTGCGGGCTTTCCCAAGCCTTATGCTGATGTCTTTACTGCATGCATTGTCCTTACTGAGTAGACTTCCCAGATATGTAAACTCTTCGACATAATCGAGAGAGTTGCCATCCACGGTGATTGGTACATGTGGTGTTGAATTTATGTACATCACTTGGGTTTTGGAGATGTTTATGTTCAAACCCATCTGTTTGGCAAATATGTCAGTCCTATCTGTTTTCTCTTGCAGATGAGTATGATTTGTGGAGAGGATGGCTAGGTCATCAGCATAGTCAAGATCTTCCAGCTGGGTTAAGAGAGTCCACTGGATGCCTCTAGGTTTGTCTGAGGTGATTTTTTGCATGGACCAGTTGATGGCAATCAGGAAGAGAATGCGAGATATGATACATCCCTGGCGTACGCCAGATTTCACAGGGAACCAGTCAGTGAGGTTGCCGTTTATGATCACACTACACTCAAATCGGTGGTAAAACATCTTTATCAGTGCAATTATCTTTGGAGGGACTCCATAGGATTGCACGATCTTCCACAGAGTGTAAGCTGTCAAAAGCTTTCTGGAAGTCGATTAAATTTATGTATAATGGGTAGTTCCACTCCAGGCATTGTTCAACGATGTTCCTTAGTGTGAAGATCTGGTCTATGCACCCTCTTCCTTTCCTGAAGCCTGCCTGTTCCTGTCTCAGTTTGATGCCAATTGCTGTATCAATTCTGCCTAGCAGGATTCTGCAGAAGACCTTGGATGGTATGGATAGCAATGTGATGCCTTGCCAGTTGTTGCAGTTCTGCAGATTGCCTTTCTTTGGGATTTTAGCAATCAAACCTTTGGCCCAATCCACAGGAATGACATTTCTGTCCCAGATGTTTCTGAACAGGTCTGTAAGCACCTTAACTGAGGTGTTGAGGTTGGCTTTCAGCATCTCTGCATGGATGCAGTCAGAGCCTGCATCTTTCCCGTCCTTTGTTATTTGGATAGCATTTCTGACTTCTGTTTCAGTAGAGGGGCTGGTGTTGATGTTAAGTAGACCTATGTTATCTGCAGGTGTGGGGTTTGCAGGATGTTCTGGTTCAGGGCAGTTGAGGACTTCACGAAAGTGCTGCACCCATCTCACTGCCTGTTCACTCTCTGTTAATAGGTTGTTACCATCCTTGTCTTTTACAGGAGCAGATTGGCTGGTGTTTTTGCCACAGAGCTGTTTGGTGATTTTATATACAACACCCATTTAGCCTCTTCTTGCTGCCCCTTCTGCTTTGCAGCCTAGCATCTCGACAAAAGCCCTTTTGTCATTCCTTGCACTCTTTTTGACCTCCTTATCCTTGGTCTTGTAGGCTTCTTTGACCTGTTTCTGGAGCCTCAGTGACTTAGTGTTCAGTATCTTGGCCTTAAGTTGTTTTTTTTGTTCTATTTTCTGCCAAGTGCCGGGTGTCAGCCACTCCTTGTTCTTCTTGTCTCTGTAGCCCAGGATCTTAGTAGCTGCCTCAACATAGGTATTCTTGATGGTTTCCCATTTGGTGTGGATATCGGGGTCCTCGTCAGTTGAGTCAGCCAGGGCGCCAAGAGCACCAAAGCGATTTCTCAGCTCCAACACAAACTCCTTGTTGATGTTCTGACATTTCAGCTTGCCGATGTTAAGTTGTCTCCCTTGTTGACCCTGCTGTTCAACTTTTCTGAGCTTCAGCTTGATGTTAGCTGTTCGCATCCACACCACAGCGAACTCTGACATCTTGGAGGGATCTGCGCCACTTCCCATTGATTAGGATGTGGTCAATCTGGTTAGTTGTAAGTCCATCAGGTGACTTCCAAGTGAGTTTGTGTATGGTCTTATGTGGGAAGATGGTACCACCAACTACGCAGTTGTTTTCGAGGCAGAAGTCAAGAAGACGCTGACCGTTGTTGTTTTTCCGCACACCACAGCCATGTCTCCCTATAGCTCTGTCACAGCTGTCATTTTCGGCTCCAACCTTGGCATTCATGTCACCCATGATCAGCAACACATCGTGTTGAGGGACCTTGGAGACGGTTCGTTGTAGCTTATACCAGTCATCTTTGTCCTCTCTCTCAGCTTCATTTGTTGGTGCATAACATTGTATGATGGTCAGTTTGCAATGTTTGGAGTTAAAGCAAGCCTTGATCATTCTGTCACTCACAAGTTCCCATTCTACCAAGGTTTTTGCCTTTTCTTTGGAGACTACGAGAGCCACGCCATGTATGTGCTTGTCTTCATGCCCTGAGTAGAGGACAACCGATCCCTCGCTGGTTGTTTGGTGTCCAGAACCAGTCCATCGACATTCACTGATTCCCAGAATATCCAGCCTGTATCTTTCCATCTCTCTGGTGACCTGGGCTAGTTTTGACGTCTCATACATGGTGCAGACATTCCATGTTCCCAGGCGGACCTTTGTTTTGGGCTCGAGTAGTCTGTCGCACTCCTAGCTTCCTGTTGAGGGCTTTCACTAGGAGTGGTCATACTGCCAACAGGTTGGCGCGAGTCTACTACGTGGCCCGTGGCAATTTTAGCATTTCTCGTAGTTTCCGTAACTTCTTTCTTTTTTATGGGGTGGGGTTGTTGGCCCCACGCCCAACCCCCAACCTGGAGGGCCAGGTGTTGCTTTCCTTCTGGCCTCTACCCTGAAACCTGCCCGGCTTGGTTGTAACTGCCTGGTATAGCCTTCAGAGTCACGGAAGCACACAAGCCTTCCCACCACAACAAGGTAGCAACACGGGGGGAATTTTTTTTTTAGGAAACACCAACATAAAGCATCTTAATAGGGCGTTGGGCCACCACGAGCTGCCAGAACAGCTTCAATGCACCACATGATTCTACAAGTGCCTGGAACTCTATTGGAGGGATGCAACACCATTCTTCCATGAGAAATTCCATCATTTGGTATTTTGTTCATGGTGGTGGGAAACAGACGCCCACTCCAGAATCTCTCAGTAGTATTCAATTGGGTTGAGATCTGGTGATTGAGACAGCCATGGTATATGGTCTACATTGTTTACATGCTCATCAAACCATTCAGTGGCCAGTCGTGCCCTGTGGATGGGGGCAGTGTCATCCTGGAAAATACCACTCCCATCAGGATAGAAATCTAAGGGGTTGAGTGGACATAAACCATGCCAGGAAAACGCACCCCACACAATAACAGAGCCACCAGAACCATTAATCTACTCAAGTGTTTCCTTTATGTTGGCAGTTACTTGTATTTATTACATATGGCAAATAAACAAACTAAAACAAATGCATGCTGTTCTATCAGGTGATGCCTTGCTAATGCTTTGTTCCTGTTTTGGTCCCATACTGAAATGTAACATACTGATTATCAAATTCATATGAATGCATTATAAAATCTAGCATAGTGGGGGTGTACTTTTGTGGATCAGGTTATACCTTCCAGACTGATTTCAGTTTGTGCAGTTGTTTCCTCTTTCTAGAATGAAATATGCAACCCGTATGGTTGCAATTTCTTGTTTAACCATACAGGAAACCATACTACCATACAAAACATTATATGTTTAACATTAACATTAAAAAATATAATTTTTATCCCTGGCAGGTCTGATATAATGTTCCATGGTTTGTCATATATGTGGAGGGCTTTTATTTAACTAATAAAGCAGTAATATCTGACATATATTACAGAAATATCTTGATACAATATTTGGCCCTTATCTCATGCTGTAATCTCATATAAAACATATTCAAAGTACATATTTCATCCTAGAAACACTGAATATCTTGCATGCTTCAAGCATCTGGACTAAAATAAATGACATCTTCTGTCATATCCTCCCTTCATTCAGTCAATCACACAAAGCAAACCTCTGTTCCTTATGCAAAAAGGCCTGAATGGGCAAACTCTGCCATAGCTGAGCAGGCTTATTATTCCATACAGTCCTGCTTGACCACCATTGTCTCAGCCAACTGGTTACCCACATATCCATTGAATGCGAATGCCTAAAACAGGCAGTTAACTTCAATTACTACAGTGGGACCTTTAAGCAATTCTGCCCTTTTGGTTTTACTCCTGGGATATCTTTCTGCCAGATGCAGTCATTCTTACATCCACTACACATGATTTACTTCACATCTACTCAAGGCATACCTGACCATTGATCAGCACAGAGGCCCTGTTCTACTACAGAACAGGGCTGTTTTCTTCTGCTTCAGCAGAGGAAGGTTAATTACCAACAATCCAGTGGTCCGTGTTTGCAGCATAGTTTATTTACTATGTATTAATCTCTGCAATCTATCAAAAAAGCAAATGTAATAACTTTATATTGGCTACCATTGAAGCATTGAGTTAAGTATGTTTTCTAGTTTGAGGTTATTTTAATGCAATGAGCTGAAGCGCTCTGTGACCACACACACACACACACACACACACACATTAATCTATTATTGAATCCATCACACATCGCATGTTTAGATTCCATATCCAGCAGTACACAAACAACATTCCTGCTGTTCACTTACAGCACAGGTTTGGAACTCCTTTCATCAACGGCTGAGTGTATGCAGGTTGTTGTTACGCCCAAAGCACTACACCAGGCGATTTAACAATTTTTTCCCAGATCTCGCGCATGCACATTTGCCGCTAAAGTGGTAAGTTTCAAAGACGAGCTGGTAACCCTAACCCATAAATAGGTTTACTACCTAGCCATGACCACCAAGGAGAGGACCTAATTGAAATCACCTGGTGTAGTGCATTGGTTGCAACAAACACCTGCATACACTCAGCCCTCGATGGAATGAATTTGACACCCCTGACTTAGAGTCTGTGTGTGTGGGTCATACTTTACAGGTGTGTTATACCAACAATGTTGGTACTCCAACCTTCCTGTCACTTGTGTGCTTCTCTATACTTGTTCAAGAAACAGAAGACACAACTCTAAATCAAATCATGTACATATTTATTATGCATTATCCATTGCACATGCTGTTGACTTTTCCCCCTGTGGTCATATTGTGCTTCTTCTCATTTCAATAATATATTTAACTTCTTTGCAATACTTTTAAACCAGGCACCACTTTTTAACATTTGTTTGTTTTCCTTTTGGGTATTGAACACTAGAGGGCAGTCTTGTTTAACAACCATGTGGTGCCCCAGCAAACATTAATAGACTATTAGGAAAATCTGACATTTGAGATTAAATAATGTTTTAATAAATATGTCAGCTGGGAATTCCTGAAGCATCACCAATAACACAATTCAGTCCTGCATATACATGATTTTGTATTGTACCCGTTTTCAGCCATTTGACTTTTGTATGTGATGTGGTGTTTGCTGAACACAACCTGGTGAAGTGCAGACTCTGTCAGCACTCTTACATAGAATCATAAAATCTGCCTATCAAAGACAAGTTTTACTTATATTGGTCAACAAAAGTACTTAAATTCTGAATAACATAGGTTATGTGCTTGTACAGAATTTAGGAATTTATGAAGATTAGATGTGAATTTGTAAATATCAAAGTTAAATCAGTCGATCAGTGTGGGAAATTAAAAATTCATTTGAAATGGAAAAAAGGTTTTTGACTGACTTAAAATGTAGTTGACCCTTGTGCCAGTGAGCACATAAATATCTCTCTCTCTCTCTCTCTCTCCCTCTCTCTCTCTCTCTCACACACACAATCACATACACACAAATCTCTCTCAGATATACACACCAACACACAATAGTAAAGTAGTAACATTTCTGACATTTAGTTTTTTGTGTGACCACTTGTTTTCATTAGCAACTTGCTTTTAGATATCCCTGAGGTTCCACTTGATCCCACTGAACAGCATGTGTGGGCCAATTGTTTCCACTGATCATAAGGTAAGGAAAGGATTACTCTCATACAGGTAGTTTAGTTTAGTTTACGGTTAGTCATATTCCTCAATATATAATTATGACCTGTAGAGTAAGCACCAATGCTGAATGTATTCCTTTGAAATGCATTAATGTGCAACAACGATTGTACTAAGAAGGCACTGAAGTGATTAAAAAACTATACAACAGATGCAATGTGAATCTTGGCAGCCCACTGATGAAGATATTCAATATGTTGCAGTCCTTGGTGAGTTGGCAAATGTTCACTTGTAGGAAAAGTACAAAATATGAATAGGACTGGTGAATTTAGATTAAATATCCAATCAATTTAATACAAAGAAGTTATTTGGAGGATACGGTGTGTGTGCCCTGCGATGGATTGGCAGGTATATGTTTGCTAGCTGAGGTGGTGGAATTTAGATTAAATATCCAATCAATTTAACTTTATTTGGAGGATACGTGGTTTGCTCAACTATAGTGTAAAGGAGTAGCAAGACTTCATAATGGACAGGTATGCATAGTATTGATATCGAAAGAGAAATATAATTACACAAATGATAAGAAGTCAAGAGCCTCTGACATTTTCACCTAAAAATCTGTAAGACTCTTGGGAACAGCAAGAATGACATTTGAGTTTATTTTCATTAAAACCCATGCACGACAAGTGGACAAGTTGAAAAATATGAAAAGCCTATTACGTGCCTCTGTGGTCTTGACCTTTGACTTTTGACCTGAAAATAAAAAATGATCCTGAAGAACAGAGACAATAACATTTACTGTATGTCAGGTTTAATCTATAACTGACCTCATTAGAGGCCAGAAAAAATGCTGTGATGGATGGATGGCACCATGGACGGATAACCTGAAAACATGAATTCCTTTTTTAGCTTCATTGGCAGGGCAAAAAGTGCCAGAAGTGCCCCCCGCCCCCATAAAGCTATTAATAAAGAAGAAAGAGTAGTGTGACAGAGAAGCCCTTCACTTGTGTTTTTTGTGGTGCTTATTACTCATTTGAGAAATGTTACTGTGCTGAGGACAGTTTGGGGTTGTTGGATTAAAGACCTTAATGTATGTTGTGTATGAATATAATTAAATGTAAATTCATACTGTCTAAATATTTAATAGGGTCCAGATATGAAGTGTCATTATTATAAATGTATGTAATTAGCAGCTCCATGTATCCTTTTCAGACCTCAGCCTTTACATTTGTTTGCTTGAAAATATATTTAAGTGTACTACTGTTGTGGCAAAGAATAGTCTGTATATTGTAAATACAGTACAGTCTATGAATTGCAATAGGGGGAAGGGGAAAATGTAATTATAAAATTAAAGCAACACTTGAGATTGATAGCATAGTGAAGTAAGATTTTAAGTTTTTGTCCGATACCATTGTTCTGTGTTATGTTATTGTCAGTCCTTTCCTGTTTATTTTTATTGACAGTTTTTTGTGCTGCTGTATTTTATGCAAAGTTTCACAGTAATCTTTTTGTGTGTGATTCTTGCTGAACATCTTATTTACAGAGGAATTCAGCCAGCCCTCGGACAGGTTGTTTCAGTAATTTTCTTTTCTTCAAAGGAAGGAATCCTTTTTTGTAACGTACTTGAAATATTTACTGTGGCTTTAGCTTGATTAATGACAGATTGAGGCAATTAGAGCATGGAGATGCATGCAAACTGATAATGACCATGTGTTGCCCTGATCATTAGTATCAAGATATTGATGACCATATTTATCCTATTAAGAGTGAATTATTATTATTATTATTATTATTATTATTATTATTGCATAACTTTTCTCCTGTGTTATACTCTTGGATACATGTCGCTTGTAATACAGTTCAGTAGTTTTTCACAGTTGGTCCATTTTATCTGAATGGATAGTGAGGATAAAGTTGTAGGTATACTGCATATGGTGAACTTCTGCTGATCTGAAATTGACATGCACAGATCATCAAAAAATTATTTTATAACTGTCCAGTGTACATCAGTTGTACTATAATGACAGGGAAGCATTCATTATGATAATGTGTAAAGACAGGGGTGTTTAGGTTTGGTGAATGAGATCATTCTAATCTGAAAGTGTGAATGCACTGAAAAAACATTATTATTATTATTATTATTATTATTATTATTATTATTAATAATGAATGTTTTTTGAAACCTGTTTTTTTGTGCAATGAACAGCAACAACGACCAAGTGAGACCCTATGAATGTTTAATGTGTTCAACATGTTTTCATGTCACAGAATGCATTCAGAATGAATATATATCCACTGTACATCTTTGTGCATGTATGAATGTTTACTTGTGCTACATTTTTAGTGCGATCCTAAAGGTTTGAGTTTAGAGTCTCCTGCTTTCCAATAAAAAGCATTCAGCATTCAAACACACACACACACACACACACACATGCACACACATGCACATGAATACACATACACACACACACACACACAAATACACGCATCCACAGACACACACACACACACACACACACACACGCTGTACACAAAGACACACATACTCACACATAACATAGAGTCACACACAAACATACCGCTACAAATATAATATGCATAATATATTCTGACACATTGTGGAATCTTTAGAGCAGGGAATTCCCGAGGGATTGGAATATAGTCAGCAAGCAGCACATTCAGATTAGAGTACTATGAATTGAGTTGTAATGAAAGCCAGAATATACTGGAACTTTGTTTGGAAAATAACATGAAGAGACCTTTGGAATTTGTCATGTATTTTTAGAGTGTCTACAAATGAGCAGCACAGAGCAACACGCATCAATCTCATTTGATTCATTATTGCATGCCTTGCATATTGTATATCTACATAGTAGGCTATAAGGCTATAGTATAAGGATTGAGCAATGTTTATCATTTGATAATTTGTTTAAATAGCCATTTTTAGCACTAAGTCAAGGGTTCTGCAAACCTGGAAATTCTGGCGTGGAACAGTCCTGCAATGTTTCCAGAAAATTGGGTTGGAATGAATTAGAACTTGGATGGGTGCGCTGGGAAACTTAAGTTGCTATTGGAAGTGGCGTTGATGAGCCAGCAAGAGGAAACTCTTCCCATTGGACCAGGTCAAAAACCAACACCCCAATGCAATAATGGGGACCATGTGCTGTGGGAAATGTTATCTAAGGACCTGAATCACTGCGGTTATTAAAGATCCCACAGCATCCCTTATAAGAACAGTAGGAGTATTCCCAATTCCCAATTCCCAATCTGATCATCTAATCATTCCGTAATTAAATTGGCTAAATAAATCCTTGACTCTCCATATCAACTAATGTGTGATGGCCATTTTGGTGCAAAAAATGGCTTGCATGCATCGCCCAGGGGCATGCTGCTATACAGATGATTAAAGGGTGAGGTAAAAGCCAAGATTAAAGCATTTTGAGATCCATGAAAGATGCCTTAAATATGCTAACTTTTATCATAATGTCATGGTGATCATGGTGGTATTGCCAGTAAACAGGGGAATCCTGCTTGGCAGGCAAGAAGAAATGTATGACTACAGCTAAAATAGTAAAATAATGAATTCTCGTATCATTCCTTGTTTCCTTCAACGTATAATGAAGCAAAAGTAGGATATCACAGCCACTTCCAGCAGAGCAATGTCTAATGGATGGAGAGAATATCAATATGTGTAACCTTGGTCAGTGAGTTTACCTAATTTGTTAATCAATATATCATAGAAAGCACTCACATACTATTTCTCATCAGTTTACTCAAATAAACAGGGCAAACGTCACACAAAAATAACAATTAGCTATCTTTTATTATTGATCAATTTTTATATGTTCATTAGCTTGAAAATATAGCGCAAACATTTATAGCAAACCTCAGATCTGTCATCACTATGCAAAACTATTTGAAAATATGCAAATCAAAGGTTAGTCCTCTGCCTCAAGCAGGTGTGGTTTATTTAAATGAAAACATATTTACATAAGCATCAGGTCTTACTTTACCAGTTTTCCAGGTGGAGACTGAGAACCTTAAAATGCAGCCGTCTGGTTTAAATAGTTATTGTAGCAGTGGCCAAATGGAGTAAGAAACACATGATTGCATCTGCTACCTAATTAAAATGAAAAATGAAAAATCATGTTTTTCAGACCACATAGGGATTTCAATTTCCCAGAAACACATGTGTTTTCCTAAATGTCCTGATTAAGGAGTGGCACTGGTTGTTATGTTGTGAAAATGACAGTGGTCCCTGCTTACTAATTTAGGAGGGTAACCTGGTTCCGTGTCAGAGGCCTGTCCCTGGATCAGTCTTGCCCTCTTGCAAATTGTGCTGAATAATGGATACACAGCTATAGGGGGGCTCGTCTAGGCTTATAAAATATACATTTCACTACAGAGGAGTGTAGACCCAGACCTCTGCAACCACTAAATACCCCTCTCTCTCTCTATCGCTCTCTCTCTCTCTCTCTCTCTCTCACACACACACACACACACACACGCAAGCACATGCCCAGACAATTCAAGTGCCCTGGCCGTACCATGTCTCCTGCTATCTCTCTTCCCCTCTCCCTTTCTCTCCCACTTTTTAATTCCCCTCCTCTGTCTCCTGGCCTTTTACTCCCTAAATCTCCCTTCCCCTCTCCTTATGTATCTGCCCTCCTCTTTCCCTCCCTCCTCCCTCCCTCCCTCTGCCTCTCCCCCCTCTCTCCCTCCCTCACGTCCTCCCGCTTTCTGTCTCAGTACCCTCTCTCCCTCCCACCCTCCCTCCTTCCTTCTCTCAGATGGTTTCCTCAGTCAGTCAAATGGAACGGTAGAGGCTGCTGGAGGAGTCGAGAGTGAATGAGGGGCTGAGCTGAACTGTGACGAGGTCAGGCTGGTCTTTTGTTTACAGACAGTCGGGGGAGAGGAGTTAGACAGAAGGGAGACCACGCATGTACAGCAGGAGAGAGAGCAAAGAGGTAGAGATGTCAGAGGATGTGGTTTTCCTGAGCTTGCAGAACATCGTTGAGGCATACTTTGAGCATGACTTAAACAAGAGGAGGCAAAGTGTATCCGTTGCTCGCTTAGCTCCTGTCACTGCTCTGCTGTTGCCGCCAGTGAGAGGAGGCTTGTCTGTTTAGGGGTTTTAAACTCGCAAATACAGGACTGTCTGTTTTTACCCCCTTTTTCATTTTGAACTGAAAAGCTTTCATTCTGTTTGGGATCTGCGTGACATCAGAGGGAGGTTGCAAAGGATTTTATCAGAGACTCAAACAGAGAACTGTCTCTCTCTGACATGAGTCCATATGCAACTGGAGTCTGCACAGCCATCCACACCTGATCGCAGGGCAAACCTCCAGGATCTGGCCCCCAATCAGCTTCTGATCAGGTAATAGATAAGCATTGTTTCTGCACTTGAACAAAATTCTTGTATTTCTCTTTATTCAACAAGTCTTTTGAAAACTTGTTTATTACAGTTATACAGTAAAACGTTTGAAATATAAAAGCAGCTGCTTTTATTTTATTTTATTTAGATCCTCTTATTTGATATAGCGATCAATCAATACAAACCTGAGCAGGCGGTACAAGAAGTCTGAAGTTGGCTAGTTTACAACGCCTGACATAATATCCACAATCCATACACTCCTGCAAAAAGTGAATTAATCATACAGATCAATGATCCGTCCAAGTCCTCGCGCGTAGCGTGTGCTACGGAGCTGAGGAAGAATGCCAAAGATTTCCACCTGGCTCCGTCGCACTAAGTCTGACAGCGTTTCAAACGAGATGTGCATGACATATTAAATTGTATTCGCCGCAGCCGGAGACAGAGAGAGAGAGGGGCGAGTGAGACCACTGCTCGAGCGAGCTGCCTTTAATCAGTTCCAGCCGGCGAGCTGCAAGCTTTAACTGTTTCGAGTCGCCTTGTGCCCCGGGAGCTCGCGGACATAGGCGCCGTCGCCGCTGAAGAATCCGCGCCACTGGGTCTTCGACAGTTCATGCATCCCTGCGCGAGGAATTCGATTCAGTGCCCGTTCACCTAGCAGAACGCCGCTTTAGCTACATGTGCGTGTTGATATCAATTAAAATGACATGTTACAAACATTATTGTCGTGACCCCCTTCCTATTTGCCGTACGCTGACATTAATGTCTAGTAATGTATCCCCCCTGATTTTAGCAGAGATTGTCTAGCCTATTTAAGGAAGTACTATGTACATCAGAAGCGTGGCTGACAAAGTATGAGTTATTGTGTGTTGGCTTGGTGTTGTTTAATCTACCGATGTGTGATAGTACATCAATATGAATTTCCATATTTTTGAGGATAATCCAGTGACTGTTTACATATAAATTGTTTCATCTTAATTAAATGGTATCCTGATCAAACACTCGAATTAGCTGAATGCAGTTGCCGTTTGGCTGAATTACTCTGTCTCATAATGCTTACCTTTTTGTTGTTTAAAATGTTCTGTTACATGATCTGTGATAAGATTTGATTGTTCTGTTGAACTAAAACGTGTTTTCAGGTACGGTGCAACTTACACATCACAGGCATCACGTAATAATGCGTATGCCTTAGAACCAGCCTAAAAAGTAAAATAATATTAAATTCCAAGGAAAATATAGATTTTGTTCCTTTTCAGCAATTTTGCAGTTACTAAACCGAAAATGAAAAAAAACCTTTCAACTCAATTTCACGGAGGTAAATTTAGCATGTCTGTCTCCTTGGAATGGGCGATAAAGAAAATAAGTAGCAGTATTGATCTAGTCATGTTCTATGGGCATATGTCAATATTCTTGTCTGAAAAGCAATGGATCTACTCCTTCAGTGTGCATTAATAAAAGATGTCTTGCTGAAAGCCAGCGTGTGGAAAAATAGTGGTTTATATACTGAAGGAATCTCGGCATTCCCTTTAATGGGGCCCAAATAGCATGAAACCGAAAGAAGCCTTCAGTAACATTTTGTCCTTATGCATTTGGCTACAAATTAGAATCTATGTGTGCTTCATGGCAAGAAAGATAACATTTTTCCTTGAGTAATTTGGTACTTTTTCAAACTTTTTTTAGGCGAACAACATTAAGTTTTTCCTTGTGGCATACATTTAATCAAAATAACAAAAAAATGTTTATATCTTTCTGTTCTATGACCCAGGGATGAGAATGACAGGGCTTAACAGGCAAGGTAATAGCTAACTCAGTCACACTGACTCTACGAGATGAGAGGAAGTGAGGACGGCGGAAAGAGAGGGAGAGGGAGTGAGAAATGGTGTCTTTTATTCTCCTGAGTATGAAGTACTCGTCAAGAGGCTTGTTCCTATGGTGATGGCTGACTGCGTCTATGTGTTTAGTTCACTGGCACGAGCCACGCTCGGTCCTTGAGATGATAAAGGGAATGGCTTCAGGTTCAGGGCTGACATAACCCCCCGCCCCCCCCCCCCCCACCATCCCCCTATGCCCCATTCCTGTGAATCTCCTCAAACAGGGACGCATTGTAGAAACATTGACTTTCTCACCCCTCAGCCAAGACTTGTATTTACTCTGTGCATTGGGCTGCCAGACGTCACTCTCCATTGTTTGTCTCATTTCAGTTTTATCCTGGTTGTCATGTGGGTATAGCTCTGTACATCAGTGTGCTTGGATTTCATTTCTGCATAAGTAAAGCCTTCTCTAGTCTGGTGTTATCAAAATGATCTTCAAATGCTGAGAATTTGGGAACTTACAACATACAAAGGTAGACATTGCCATATGCAGAAAATTGCATTCATTTACATCAAAGATCTGCTCTCAGCATGTTACATATATAAAGATAAGCCTGAAAGGTTTCAGCATGTTGCCTTCATCAGTGAAAGGTGTTATTGTGTCTGCAATCTTTAACCCCAAAATGTCACCACAGGTATACATGTTAATTCAGTGTCTCTATTTTCATTAAGGCTAATAACATGTTCCTGATTCATGGCAAATCTGATAACAATACAAATTAAATTTAAATGGAATGTGTGCTTTCTTCAGCCTGTAAGTACAACACCCTACTAGATGAAGATGTACGCTGGTCAAAAGCAATTTGTTCGATCTGCTCATCTCAGTTTTTACCTCATATCAGAGGACAATCCAATGCTATTGAAAGCATATACCATTACAGCAAATTACCAGATGGAAATAACACCTTCATATGTTCCTGCTGTTCAGCAGATTGAGAGCTGCTAGATTCTAAAAAAAGCACATCCTGTCTGTGTTTGACAGACAGGAGAGTTTTCATTCCTGAACTAAACAGACATGCGATTGTATCTTTTATCCTGCTGTCCCCATGAGCATGAGCCCCCATAATGTCCCCTCACCCTTGTTTCACTCCTGTTCATCTCTCCTGTCCCTCACCGATGGTACTGGACAGGAGGAAGTAGCTTAGCCAGGGAAAGAAGGAAGGAAGAGGGTCCAAACAAGAGATTTCCCTGTTCTGCCCTCCATTTTCCGTCCTGAACTGACAGCAATCTGCAGGAAACTGTGTTTTACAAATTAGCGCAGTGGTTTTACTCGTTAGACCTGTACACATGGTTCTATTGCAAAGTAATGGCTCAACATTTCCTCTTACCCTGAAAACCTTCAATTTCCTGAACTGAGTCTGTGGCGCAATGTTACTTTGCATGAATTATGTTGTGAAACATGCAACGTTTTGACATTCTATCCTGTGAGTGTCTGAGTGTGAGAGGGCAGGCCTCCGAACCTTGAGCTCAATTGATAATTTAATAACAATTCAAGAAATTGCCAGTAAGCTTATACCTTAATAGTTTTACTCAGTTTTGTAAGATTGTGCTGGTGATTTCCAGGGAGCTGAACTGGAATACTTGTGGTAGCTGCATGAACCTTTATCTTGAAGTATTTTCTCTTTTTCTCCCTCTCCATCTCTCTCTCTCTTTCTTGCCCGGTCTCTCTCTCTAACTCAGTCAGTCTCTCATTCTTGAGTGGGAGGAGAGGTAAAGGCGGTGGGCCAGGGCAGAGAGGCCAAGAAAGGCAGTGAGCAGCAGAACTCTGAGAAAAACAGTCAATCATAAACATATCTCGCTTCCTTAGTCTGATCTAAAAATACTCTTCACAACATCTCACTCCCCTGCTGTCTCCACACACTATGCAAATAAGAGCCCTCCACAGAGTTTTGTTCTTTCTTCTCTTTCTTCCTCCATCTTGCCTTTGTTCTGACTTCTTTCACCTCTGTAGATTACCCAGTAAGCATCTCTTTGGATTTACAGACAGACACCATGTTTGAATGGTGTTGCTTTTAAATTGTATTTTGCGCTGCTTCGATACCTGCCTCTGATATTTATTAAGTTTGGGTATGTTTTCTGGGGATTTTGAAAGCAAAGCATGTTTTGTGTTTTATACAGGATATTAAAATTATGTTCTTCAGGGGCAGTTTTTAAAGGAAATGGGTGTTTGTGAAAAATATGTTTTCTGTTTCAGTTTCAGGTTTTGCTCTTGTTTCTAGGGGAGAAACTTTATCCGCCACACAGGGGAGTGCAGGATAGATAAGAGAGTGAACTTAAAATACTCAGATTTACTAATATAGTCGCACTATGGTCCAACCGAGGAAAGAATATTGGAATGAGAATAAAGAATGGAAACGACTAGACTTGTGATCGGAGAAGGCCACAGAGCATCTGAAAGTAAAACTGTATTCACAGTTCATTCTATACCCTCCCGACCATATACTTACAATAAGATAATTGTTCAAATTCAGAACTGCTGTACTGACTGCTAACGCATGACAAATTGGTCTATAGAAATCCTGCGTCCTTTCATATAATTTTTATTTCAGGTTCTAGTAAATAGTAGGCCTATGTATGCAATAGAAAATATATATTTAAAATTCTCACTTAGCTGTCTGTACATACAGGTATTCTTGCTGTCGTGACATAAACCGGTGTACTTTGCAACAACATTTGTGATTTTTTGTTTTGCATCACTGGGACAGCAACTAGCACTTCAAAAATGCAATACAAAACGGGAATTGTGAAATACCTAGGCGATAACAGCACGCTTGTAAAGTACCGCCTGGTTTCAAGAGTTCTTCAAATTCTCATGCAAAGAGGAGCGTCACACTAAAGGCAGACTTTAGTAAATCAGACGGAATACTTAATCGACCTCATTTACAAAATCTCCAGCTGTTTTTGCGTGTTCACCCCATGTACACACATGCATGAACAGATTTAACTATTCATCTAAAGAAAAGAAAAGTGATTTAACCCCCGCAAATGACATCCTAATAGCGATTTTACCCACTTAGTGACCACTTACTAAATCAGATGTAGACATTGCGACATTGTAGCAACTGCTTTTGCGTTGGAAAAGCAGTCGCAATCCCTTAGTAAATCTGCCAGTGTCCTCCACTTTTAATATCTTAAGCATCAATGGACACACTCTGCACACTTCATTAAGTAGTCTTTTTATTACTATTTCCTTCACAGGAGAGAGGTATGTCTCCATGGATACTATTTAACATTATTTTCAGATATTGAGAAACATAACGGCTCCAAAATCACACAATTATTTGTATGTTTATCACTAGAGATTCTGGTTCTCATGACAGCATTTATAATTGCATGAAGCTGATAACCCTTCTCTATGTGGTATTCCACGTCACCTCATTAAAGTTGCCCCCCTTTGTTTAGGCAGTCTTTGTGATGCATTGCCTCCATTCCTAATTACCCATTTCGCAGCAGATTTTTTTTTGTGATTGATTTTCACCTTTTCATTCTTCCCCGGTCACCTCATTAACAATGCATTGGCTCTCATCTTCTCCACATCGGCATCTCAGATTGGTCAATTGCAAGGACTGGCACAATGTAATTAGATGAGAGCATAATAAAGTGCGTTCCTTGTCAGCTCCCCCACCCCACCCCCAGGTTTAATCAGTGGTGCACAATAAGATATTACCTGCTGTAGCCGATGCCAGTCCGACGGCAAGCCGCTGTCACAACACATTTGGGTGAAAGCCATCCCACAGCTCTTTAGGGTCCCCGTGGCTGGCACTCCAATGGCTGTCTCTGCTAATTCCATCCCTACAGGGACAAGCTTGGGCACCCTGTGAAAAATAAAGCTCATTTGTTATTTATTTATTTATTTTTTAGAGGCCCAATATGTTCGCCTTTATTGGTTTCTCATCAAAACACCTCTAGGGAGGAGATGTGGGTTAGAGAGCCACTTGTTCTTCTCGCTCTCACATACCTGTCCAGCACAACGGTGACCAAACTAACTCTCTAACTGCAGTTTCTCTCACCTGCCTGTATGTGACATGGATGAATGACTCTCTATCCTCCCTCCTCTTACTCCCCCCCCCTCTTTTCTCCCCCACCTCTTCCCTCTCACACTCTCCTCTCACTTTTTTTCCTTTCTCCCCCTATACTCTCCACTCTATCATCACTCTCTCCTCCCTCACTCTCTTATCCCCCCTCTTAACCTCTCCTCGCGCTCTCATTCCACAGGTGATTAGAGACACAGGCGAGATGGGCTGTGGACTGCCCAAACTGAAACGCTCCGAGGACGACAGTCCAGGGAAGATCTACTCCACCCTAAAGCGGCCTCAGGTGGAGACCAAGGTGGGCGTGGCTTACACCTACCGCTTCCTGGACTTCGTTCTGGGAAAAGAGGGTGAGTCATCAGCATGTCTCACGGTCTTCTGCCGAGTGTGGTGGAGTAGGGTCAGGCAGACCATTAGAGGCTTTCTATCTGTCAATATCAGCTTCCTGTCATGATGCCTGCTGAGATGACAAGTGAAAGCCTAGGGTGCTGTGGGCAGACTTTGTGATTGGCACCACGTAGCAAGGGCAACAAAACCCATTAATATCAGCTGCTGACACACAGCAGCATTTTTGTCGATCATGTTACAGTGTCAGAAGCATTCCTGTTTGCAAATTACAATTTGTAATTGTGAACTTTTGTGGTCACACTTTACTTTTGTATATGCCATAAAGCCTACACAATGCCATAATAAGCATGACATGATGTTTGTGATGTGACAGCAGTTTGTCTCTTACGGCTTCCCCCCAAAGAATTACCAAAACCAATATTATTTTGAATCAGTTTTTTCAATTTACTGCAGTAATTGTGTTAATGGAAGACACCTTTCATTGATAGGCTTTTAATTAAAAACAAAGATTAAACAATTCGGTTTCTATACAACCACTGTCATATGACACTAGTGTCATAAACATTTTGTCATGACAGGTGACATAAAGTACATTATCACTTTTAGCACACTTAGCATAATTTAGCATGTAACATATGTTGTTTTGTCAATGTACAGGTATCTGCTAAAATATAGGACACTTGAGTAAATGAAGGGTTCTGGTGGCTCTGTTATGGTTTGGGGTGCATTTTCCTGGCGTGGTTTTGGTCAAGCCCTAAGGTAAACGCCAATAAATACAAAGCCATTCTGAGTGATCACCTTCATCCTATGGTAAACATTTCTATCCTAATGGGAGTGGTCTCTTCCAGAATGACAATGCACCATCCACAGTGTACGAGTGGTCACTGAATGGCTTTTGTTTAGTGGTGTTGCATTCTTTTGAATTCAATAATGGTGTTTCGTTCAAAACGGGAGCCATTTTGTGATATGAATGCAAAGCTTTGCCACTGTTTGCCACCTGCCTGATTGCCAAACCTTAACCTCCCTCACTCCCTCCCACAGGCGCAGAATATGCGATTGAAGGTGTTTATGAGATGCAAAGGCTGGTGCTGTTTCTTTTTTAACTCCTGAAAGTCGGCCTGCATTTTGAGTCACACCGATGGGAATTCTTTGGAGGTTGCCTCTAAATATAGAAATGTAGTTGTTTTTCACAAAGCAGATTGAGACCAGCCCTTCAGTGGATCTGCAGCGTGTGTTATATCTCAGTATGCACCCTGTCATTTCTGTCTTGTTGAGATTAATCCTGTGTGGAGCTTTGGTTTGAAAACAGCTTCCATATCCACCCCAGGATTTATAGTCCCGTGTAAGGCCAGACCAATTATCCTCAGACTCTGTCCTGGGGATCCTAATTTCCCAATCAGAAAGGGCTATTGATTGAACAGTTATCTGAACCAGCTAGTATCGTATCCCTTGAGAACACATGCTCTCTAAATCCATATTGTGTCATAAATATGAAGTTGGATGTTTCGGTGCACTTGATTCTTTTCTGGAGCCCTTGTTCAAATAGATTTAAACTGTTTTAATTAATGTGAAAATAGACATTGATGCTTTGGAGCAGAAACACTAACAGCTGCTAAATCCTGCACAATCCATGTGGAAACAGGGCTGTCTTCCATACTATGTAAGATAAGGGTATATTTCACATGAGAGACATCATTGTGCTCAGAGGACACTCAACTGAAAATGTGCACAGATGTATTCATGCTCATAACATTTTTGCAGATCACTAATGACCGGTTTCTCTCTATGAATGGTGGCAACCTCACCAGAGTGTCATTAGATGTGTGAAAACATATCCACAGACGTACAGTCACTCATGTCACGCTGCAAAATTAACAGAATGGCTCCAGTAAATGAGCTGCCACTGCATACACAAGCCCGCCTCTGTATGCTGTAAGGGTAGAGATGTGGTATATTGGTTAAGGGATTCTAACAAGAAACTTGTCAGTTGGATTCTGAACAGAGCCATTGACCCTGTACCCTGAAAACCACTATCAAAGTGAAAATAATTTTTGAGGCAAGGTTAATATCATGCATACATAAAACAGAATATTGCAGACACAGGATGCCCCTAGGGCCAGGCATGAGAACCACTGAGAAAGACTCAGCATTAAGTTGCACAACTGCTTGCACATTATGAATTTAAACTACCCTTTTGATAACCTCCACATTTTTTGTTATAGGATAGGATTGTAAATGTATAAAAAATCTATTTAAATATAGGTAACATGACTTGTAACCGGAGGGTTGCAGGCTGAGTTGGGCTTGTTGTAGTAACCCAGATTACTTCAGCAAATATCCAGCTGCTTACATATTCATGATAATATGTATGTATAAGCTGTAAACTATGTAAGTCAAATTAAGCAAATGAATAATCAGAGGGAGAGCAGAGGGAGAGAGAATTGAAGAAACAATTCTTATCTCACTGACATCAGACCTAATGGACACAATGTTGACCCAGACACATCATTTATATGTCAAATTCCTGCCACCTTGAGGAATGTATTGCACTAATATGAAGTTTGCTTGTTGAGGTTGTAGCCTGCGGTGGCAGTGAAAGTTCATAGCTGTATGCATTTTGCGTTGCTGATTCACATGGGAACACAATTCACTCTATTGATGTACCAGCAGAACTGCATTTACAGAATTCCTGCAAAAATCTGTTTGTTGTGAAGACTTAGAGAAGTTTCAGTATACTGATAGCTGGTGGTTTCCAATGGGGATCTGGTTTCTTAGTAACAAGACAAAAAAGTTGGAATGGAATGCCACATGGTGCCCATGTCCCAATATGTATATTTAACCTTGGAAATCTGAGAGTGAAAGAGGGGCGACAGTTTAGATTCATGGTTTAATAATGGGAGGTTAAAAATGATCAGTTTGCACTATGTACATATAATATGCAGTCATGTATAGGAAGTCAGGTAAAAACACAGGGGAAGGAAAAAGCCGAAATGTTTCAGCTTTAGCCTTCTTTAGTAGGCATCCACCAGTGTCTATACTGGTGGGCATGAAATAGTCTGCATAGGTGCAGGTGCACTCAATTAACCATAAATCAGGGAGCACCACACCAAGCTCATAAGTTGACCTCAATTCTTCACCCTTTCTGTAATTGGATAATTCATGCTATGTTACCAGCCTTTTGTGAGGGACCGTGTCGTGACTGTATGCCAGTATGATTCACGTAACAGCAATCAAAAACCTCTTAATCTAAAAACATCCGACACCAGTGACAAACCGTGACAAACAATGTAAAGATGTAGTACTTGCTTTGCATTCCCCCTTCACGGCTGTGTTAATATGAAAGTTACCCAAATACAGTACAACAAATATGCTGTGTTAAAGGAATCCCATTTTACAACAAACCTCTGACTACGTTCCATTGTGTGCACTGCCTTTCCTCTCTTGATGAGATTTTCAATGGATGGTTATTCTCGTTCAAGCTGGAAAACACCCTAGAGTTAAATTCTTGATGCAATTTTTTGGCTTTGGGTTTGCAACTGATAGCTGGCATTGTATCTATCATTCCATTAAATGTTATCTCCATTCCTTTTGCTTTTAATTCTTCTGTGCACACACAAGAGTCTGTAGAACATTCTACTAAAACATATGCAAGGTTATTTAAATATGAATTATTCTGAACACTTCTGAAGGAAATTGAGGCCCACAAAGACCCTGACAAATGACATCAAGGAATGAAATAAAGAGCGTGTCTCTAGTGTTGACAAAATCTTACACACCCTTATAAAAAATGATTTACCTCTCAAATTAACCATATCACAAACTACATGTATTCCCCTAAACAGTAAAAACCTATGTGCCAACAGTCTGGATCCAAAGTATCATGGTAATCTGGATCTGACAATATAGTTTCGTGGAAAAACCACCCACCCTTTTCATTCTCAATACAGTATTTTTGAAAAATAGTAGTAAAAACGTTTTCTTGGCCTTAAAACTAGAAATAAACAACTGCTGACCACGTTTTCATCAACAGGAAGTTCAGATCTCAGCGCACTTCCTTCCTCTTCGTGCTCACATATCTGCTCCTGTGTGAAAACATAGACCCTCAAAATGTGTTTGAGATTTAACTTGCTTGTACTGGAGGAAATTAATCGTATTCTTGTCATTCAGTGTTTCCTGTATCTGAGTCCTTTCAGTGTGTGGGCAGTTCAACCCAATCAATAGTGACTGCATAACGCAAAGCATGTGCACCATCTAGAAAATATTGTTTTTGTTGTTTGCTTGGTTTTTTCACATGCTTTTAATTGCTTTCACCTTTTTTGAAGCAAATGTTCCCTTCGGAATCTGACTTCGGCAGCAGATACGAGATGCATCACTTCGTTTCCAGGAGGGTATCATAGCCTTTAGTGCTGCATGTTATTACCGGCTTCTGTATTACAACCTAACATCTGCCAATGCCCACAAGAGTAATTCACAATATCCCTGGTCACTCCCATGATGCTCTGCTGTGTGTTATTGTTCTCCTGCTCTGATTCAATATGGCAGTATTGATTCTGCTCTAATGCAATCTGGAGATCTGTGGCTGAGGAGTAAACAAGCTGAATTTAACAAAGTAAAAACAGACTTCTTTGTCTCCCTCTCTTTCTTTTCCCCTCACAGATGTATTGTTATTGAAGACACCACAAACAAAGGAATGCTTTTTTTGTCTCTCTTTAAAGAAAGACCTTTTGAAATATCACTTTGCCCTTGTTTTAGTAATTTATGCTATTGCAGCCGGGTGGTAAATGCACATACAGAAAAATGATGACCTCATTCTTGACCTTACTTCCTCCTTGCAATGTTTCCTGCCTGGGTGTATCATTCTAGGTTGTTTTTGGTCACGGACAAGTTTATCTTATTGCATTTAACCCTTGCATTAACAGTTTGCTACAGACAGTTCAATGCCTGTTGGTTGTTTGAGAGATTCACTGAGGTTGAGTGTTCAGAATTAAATTCCATGGCAGTTTAAAAGTATCACCCATTGAAATTAATTTGATATATTATGGCAGATCCATATCCCCAATTTTTTCAGTTTTCTAAAATATATTTTGCATCGGATAAATCTGAGTCTGTTTTTGGTCTCATCAGTCATAGGATGCACAGTACATTTGTAAATATTCCTATGATTCGCTTCAAAAGAAGAGTTGCTTGAGATCTGCTCAAAGATAATGTGTTAAAACAATCATCACAAATTTTAAGCTCGTATTGTGAATGTCACCTTTTCAGGTCAGTGTATAGCCAGTGAGAGTCAGTGTCCACTCTCAAACTGTGAAATACAGCACACAGCACCTTTTCTTTTTATTCAAATTTTAGATTTTTGTGGTTTTCTTCCAATTTGGTAGCCAATTACACCCTCTATTTATATCGATTTACCCTCCCCACACGAGTCTGCTGCTCATCTCTACGAGGCAAGCTAATTCTCTGAGGGAAACAAACTCCACTTCCTTTGAGACAGAATTCACCCAACCACATTCTAGAGACTCCTTTTACGCGCTTCACAGTGGACTCACTGCCGGTGGGAGGGTTAAATGGTATTTCATTATTGTCAGAGGTGTCTTCAATGGTATCTCCCATTGTCAACACATGACTTTATCATTGCTACATGATTGCTCAGCTTGGTTGATTTTTGTTGCATTGCGTAGCAATGTCTACTGTATGTAAGTAGGGAAGAAATCTATTCAGCACTCATGTTGCAATCCACAGACCCACCCTAGTCTCTTGACCTTCGCAATTATGGAATGGACACACAATCCAGCAACTGCAGCTATCATGAATAGATTCGATTTGGAAGCCATGGTTCAAGTCAGTACTGATAAGTCTGAGTGACAGTTCCCTCCATTAATTGTATAGCTTTGAGAAAGGTGCAATAGAGACTAGAAAACAAATTTCAGTCTAGCGAAAACCTTTGGTGCTTTTTCATCAGCATTAAATTGCTTGATCTGCACAGATCAGATTAATGGATATTTACGAATTCAGCATTGAATTCGAGCACGCAGAACAAAGAGTACATTTGTCCTTGAGTTCAGATGTAAGAAATTGCTGCATAATTTTGTCAGTTTGTCATTTTTGTAAAATCCTATCACAAAATAAAATTGGGAAGCTATTGGTTTTGATTATTCAGCTAATTAATGTATTGATTGATGATCACAGAATGTAAACAAAAACGAATGTAGCCTAATCATGGTTTAAAGATATGAGTGTCAGCCTCCTTTGTGTCAATCCGACGAATCGCTACTGGTAGTAATGTAATGTAACAGAAAAGAGAATTGACCATTCCAAAAACAACTCATGCCATGGAAAACATAATGCTTAAGATATGGCAGACCTAATGAAACCTGAAGTCAGTTAATTTCATTAATTCAGTATCTCATTCTCTCGAAATCCACTAAATGGTGGGGGGGGGGGGTGCTGTTACACGACCAAAATTAACTGAATTCACTGCTCCAGGGGGTGAGAAAATCACAAACATTTTGTATATATTTTTTTTATGTTAGTTGGTCAATGTATGCATGCAATTATAAAACAAAAATCACTCTTATGATTTGAATACATGGGGTTTTATATCTTTACCATATTTCTCCTGGTTTCCATGGAATCATCCCTATTGCATGACACTGAGAATATGGCAATTGTTGGTTTCCATGACAATCCCCACCTGTGGCTCCATGTCACCTTCACATACAGAGAATCAGCGTGGTGTGAAGAGAGGCGTGAGGATTGTGTATAACATGTTTTAATTCACTTCACCCAGGCGTGGGGTATTTATACCTACCATCGATGTATCGTATAAGGCGTGCTCATTCTTTTCAAGGGTTGTGAATGATGTATACCTTGCATTGGAGGATTTTGTATTAAAGTACCTTGTCTCTCAGTTCGGAATGGCATAGGTGTTATAGACTCTCCCTTGCATAATTGCTGCAGTTCCCAAGGGGTCAAGGTGAGGGCCAGTTTCTCTTGGGCCTAGCACATATATTATGATTCTTGTCTTCAGTGAGTGTACTGTGAGTCAATCTGACAGAAATGGAGTGCACTACGACAGATTTGGAGGAATCAAAACTGGCGCTCCACACAAGTTTTGAAATTGGGAAATTGTACTATTTGTCACCATGCCAAGACTGGTGCTGCCTTATAAGGTTATAAAGTTTATTGATGATTTCATACTGAATAATGGGACACTCATCAATCAAAAGACTTAAAGTAGAGCTAGAATTGTAGTGTGTACTAGGTCTGAGGGCCAGAGGGACAAAGTATTGTCCCAGCCCTGTAGTGGATCAACAGTTTTTGAAGTAACAGTGGTAAAACTTTCTAGGAAGGGTGAGTGGTCTAATGTATAAGAACTACAGGTATCGAACAAAAAATGGAAATACCAATGTAAAGTCACTTAATAGGGTGCTGGGTCACCAGGTGTGGGCAGTGCAGCCATGGAACATAATATACTAGCATCTGGAATTCTGCAGGAGAAATACGAGAAAGTCAATCAACTCAAGCTTAGTTGATGAAGTGGGAAACGCTGTCTCAGGCGTCATTTCGGAACATTTCTTAATTGGGTTCAGATCTGGTGACTTAGAGGGCCATGATATATGGATAACATCAGTGTCACGTCAGGCTCCTCAAACCATTGGGTGACTACTCATACTCTGTGAATGGGGGCATCATCATCTTGAAAGCACCTTTTTCATCACACAACAAAAAAAACGTCCATTTGTTTTATGATCGGCATAACAGAAACTGAGTCCATTACTGCTGGTGGGGCGGTGATCTTTTTTAAAAACGAGGTAGATTTTTCTGGATGACAGAGCCATTAAATATAACATTAATGGGGTGGCGGATGGCGTAGCGGTCTAACGCGCCACACTTTGGTGTGGTGTGTGCTGCCTGTCAGGGACGCGGTTCGAAACCCGCGTCTCTACCAGACCGGCCCTGGTCGTCAGCCCCGATCGGAGGCGGCGTTTGTCTGTCCGCCTCCGGTGGAGGGTGAGCCTGCACGAGTCCGTCAAGGAGAAGGTAGAAGGCGTCCATGGAAGAATTTCCGTCTCGGAAGAGGCGGGAACAATCGGCCTGGAATGAGTGTCTCGCTCCTGGAGGACGGGTGGCAGACTCGTGGGGGTGGGGAATTGAAATAAATAGAGGGTATAATTGGCAACTAAACTGGGAGAAAAACTGGGAAAAAATTTGAAAAAAATAAGAATTATATATATATATATATATATACTGTATTTATATAACATTAACAATCATAAATCTGTTGTTGGCTCCTGTCATGGTGCAAGCTTGTACTCTTTTTGCTAATAACCTTGTATCTTTGCTGTAACGGCTTCTCCAAAGTCATTCATTGATAGGCTAAACATGGCTTGGAGAAATCAATAACTATGGTCTCAAAGTAGTAGAAGGAGCTTTTTGACAATCTACTTATACTTTAGACTTTTTGTACATTGTTTTAATTTAGAGAGTATCTTCATCGTCGCTTAGCAACACATATTGACAGACGACGGATTAAAATTAATGTAACGGATGCGGTGGGGCTTGGCCGTTACACCCTGTATTTAGGAAGGTTGGCAGTAGTTTTTTCAGGAATTATGAGGTTGTAAATTTAATTGTATATTAGCAGTTGGCTTGTAATTGCATGTGGCGCAGTGGTTAGGGCAATGGATCAATGATCAGAGGGTTGACAACTCAGAGGGACACTACCTTCCTCCATTTTAAGCACAAGATACTTAATCTGAATTTCTCCAGTGGAGTTTGGTCTCAGTCCAACCCATGACAATTTCCTGAAGTACCCACCTAAAGATTGTAGTTTTGTCTTGTTTTAAGATGGAATATACGAAGAGGGACTTTATTGCAGTGTTACAGTACATCAAAAGAAACCCGCAGCTGTTTACAGTATTGCAGCAATGTGTTGACTCATTTCCCCATGTTTATTCTGGTACTAATTAACGAGGCAGTAAAGACGTTTTAGGGGGATATTTAAACGAATGATCCCAGCAGGACACGGGTGTCCCGGCGCTCCTCCGGAGTTACCCCCAGCATGCGGCGCTTCTCGTCCTCCCACCAACCCCCTTCTGGGCATGTGGAATCTGTGGGATAATTCTTGAGCATGGTAGCTTCACTTATTTATTTACAATGAGAACCACCTGTAGAGTGTTGCTTTAGGGCGAATGTGTTGATTTGTCTCATGGAAAGTGCGATGATTCAGGCATGCAGGGGCTGTGACCCTGTGCCATACAGGAAGTGTTTTTTTAAAAGATGTTGCTGAGAAACCTTACACACCATTTTGTCAACCCTCTGAAGCAAGAGAACTACGTGCATTTCGCAAGCATTTTTGAGACTACGGTATGTGTCATGCCTATTATTGTCATGTGACGTAATCCTAGCAAGGTTAGATTTAGGCACACATGCAAGTATTTTAAAAGCATCTCCCATTGGCTTATGAGACTGTACAAGATGTCAGCCTCAGACAGAACATTCTATACTGCCAGTCACTATGGTGGAAACCACATTGGTTGTCACTTTTTATCCAACATCATAGGACATTCATGTTGCTATCTTGAGCGCAGTAGCTAACTGGAATTGCCCCATTACCTGAGCTCTATATAAATTGTAAACAATTACAAAGAACCTTAGTGCTCATAAGTGGAATGAAAGTGAGTTCTTTTTCTTCCTTTTCTTAATTATAACAATCAAAACACAACTTAGCCTGTCTGCTCAGAGTGCACATGCCTGGCGTGACTGAACGGATTGAATCATCAGATCTGCCTTTGAATACAATCACACAATTTGAGCGGCATTCATCTTTTAACTCATGGATTTATTCAGACAGCGCCAGCAGGGCATTGATTGTGGAAAAAACTATGATTATGTTTTCTAGCTGTCGACTGTTCTGTTCAAAAGCACACTTGATGATGCATTATGTTGAGGCACGCCCACTTCTGCCATTTCCTCTCTGAGGGAATTAGATTTCCAGCATAAAATCTGTCATTGACAAGCGTTTTCTTTGTTAAACGAAGAGTAAGGTGATCAAATGCTAATGGATCATAACCAGAAGGCAGAATTTCCTGATATTTATTATGTTACACTATTTATTCTCCCAGCATAAGCCCCTATCCCGGGTGACTTCCATATCTGACATACTGTTCACATCCAATCTATTCATCCTGCTAGATATTTGCCAAATTAATCTTGGTTAGATACTGTGCTGTAGGAAACAACATCAGTGCCTCACTTTGGATTCGACTTGCAACCATGTTGAACTCCGATCCCTAGCCACTACACCACACTACCTGAAAAAGAGCTGTGGTTGCTTGATTAACTCCTAGGCTGTTTCAACTGTTTATTGATGAACAGCCTTGGTATGCTATGGCATGTGGTCTTGAAGAGCCGTCTCCAAGCAACACTCTTGTCAGGAGACGGGAACAACATCTGCGTCTGGGAGTTCCCATCAATCAAATATGATATTTGAAGGCTCAGAGATTGGGAGAGTGGCCTATTAATAAGCCATTTTACAGGCAAACTGAATCATTGGCAGTTTTTGTTAAATTACCTCATCAGCCTTAAAATGTCAAATTACCACAACCTTGCACTTTAGCAGTATATTATTTTGTATCTCATTCGAATCTATCTTCTGTGACTATTGCTGTTTAAAAAATGCACATTTTACATTTTACACTACCTAATTTATTCTATCAGTTTGTTCAACAGATGGGTAGGAATGAATGAATTAATTAATTCATTCATGTGTGATTCCTTATAGATCCTGATAAGGAGAGCTACAAACCTATTGTATTGAACGCCCTGTTTATTAGTCGAGTAGGATGAGGGTATATTGGTATGGGGCATTGGACATAGGGCTGCTGAGGTTTATGCATAGCTTATGAAGACCATCCTATCATCTATGAGCGGAAGTCCTGATGACTGTACCATGTGTATGTCAAGCTTCCAGTGTGTCCTCAGACTCTGGGAACACACTTTCCCATCTCTAACAGCCCGCATGCAACAGCCTCACACCTGAGAGCAAGATTTCTCCCACGCTGCATCTGACCGACCACGAAAATGAGCACTGATTTCTGTCTTCAGACCCTGTCACATTTAACACCCTTGCACAGAGACACTGTGATCATAAATGGTGAGAATCTGAAGGGTGGCAAGTCTAAAGCAGCAGAAGGGTTTTTTTCTCACAATAAGTCATTAGTCTGGTAATGAACCGGTTTTATAATTGCGCTCTAGGGCTGGCTTCTGAGCCACAGGGAATAACGATAAAGGATGATTCTGACCGTCACTAGGACAGAACCAGTGGGTTGACCCATCAGAGAGAGAAGGTTAGTGTTCCTTTCAGCTGAATAAAATTAGGTACAAGGGTCAAACCACTGAAATAGATCTTGTGAGAATTTTATGTTTAAACAAATCACCCTAGTCTCTGGTTGTTATTGCAAAGAAATGATATTATACCATATGTTTTTATTTTATTCAAATGCACAAATGGAGAGGTATTACCATTATTACTTTTTAATGTATTTGTTGTTCCCATCTAAAATGTGACTCTCCTCTTCCCCCTGTAAATTGAGTTGTTAGTGCAATATGAAAAGCAGGTCTTTAATTGTTAACAGGGAAATAACGGTTGGGAACAACAGATTGTGGATGAGCTTATTAGTAGCATCTCTCCTGGTATCATGGAGCTAATTTATTCCAGGGTGTTTTTCTCTCTCTCAGGTTCATGCAAATTGGATTGAACCGTGTCCTCCAGCCGCAGAGCAGTGCAGGCCTGCAGGCCTCCTCTCTCATATCGCTAAGCTTATTAATTCATATTTACTCATTTATTTTTAAACAGATTGACTGAGGGAAACAGCCACACGACAGTGCCCCAGTTTTGGAGGCGTGGGGGTCACATTATTGGAGTGAACTGCTTCTCTACATGTTTGGACATAAAGATTTAAGATTAAGTTATGCCAATGTCTAGAGAGGGTAGCCAATTAAGCTAAAATTCTCAATTGAAATCACTGTGAAACTGTAGTGAAATTCAACGAGTGAGGCTAGAACAGCAGTGATCTTTACCCGGTATTCATACACACACACACACACCGAATCACACAATTTTCCACACATACATACATACATGCACACACTTACAAATGCACAGTGAAGTACATGGGGAAATGCAATGTAGGAGTGTGTGTGAGACACAATCCTGTCCTGTCAGACAATGTCACAGGAAGTGTACATGCTGATGTGGCACAGGAAAACAATTGCTGAACTGTTGCCATTTTTAATGGCAGATTTTTTTTCTTGTGTACTGTTCAACCATGACACAGATTGAACTGAAATATGTTAAAGTAAATATTGTGGTTTGTCTCCCTTAAGGACACCAACTCTTGTTCACTGGGAATATAGATATTCAACTGCTCTGTTTTTGCACTTTATTTTGAGGTATTTGCGTGAACAAAGCACAATACAAACTGTAATTGTATTTTCTCTAATCAATTTCATGCAAGTGAGCTTAGTGAGCCAACCATTCTATCCTTGACTATTTATAATGGCAAGAGTGGTGAACATGTGGGCTTGTTTTCTATGTAAACAAAGCAAATACAAAGTAATTAGCTTTTCTTGAAGTAAATGATGTGCTCAATGTTTTGAGATTCCATTTCCAGAACTTAAATTGGCCTAACTTAATTTGTCTAGGCACATAATAATTATGTGAATAAACAGTCAACATTACTGAGTTTAATTAACAGCTCTACAATGATACAAACTTGAACACTCTGCAACCTGACATAAATAACTATAAGATTATATGTGGCTATAAAAGCTGCTCCTAGCTACTCTTTAAAAGAGTTAGGTTCAGGTTTCACTGCACTGTGAGTTTCCGATGGAAGTTGAGACAAAAATTCACAAATGCCGCATTGACTGTTTACCTGTTGGGATACAACAGAGGTCACTCCATATTTATTCATCATAATTTTAGAGTTTAGACTGTGGGCATGATATTCCAGTCATGTTACTATCTACCGGCTCGGAGAATTGCAAACAGTACTCTCTGCCTCCAGGGCAGGAGAAAGTGATTGCACAATAAAACTGAAATGAAAATGCAGAGACACCAGGATTAATAAAAGATATAAATACAATAGAATATGAGTGTTTGGATTCTCTGAACTTCAGCAGAGTTGAATGTTATTTCAATCTATTGTGAAAGTGGCAGGCTTTTCTGCCGTGGTTCTTGTTGTCAGGGTACAGAATATGATTGGGAAAGTTTGGGTTATTTTTAGCTGTCCTTGGCCAGAGATTATCCAAGTCCAAGGATTTCACAGTCCAAATTTGAGGCCCATTTCTCCCAGAATGAGATGTACTACACATCCGACCATGGTGCCAAGACACTTGACAGGAGTGTTTAATCCAGCATTGTTCTTTTTATTTGGCTCCGTTGCTTGGCTTAATCAGGGTGCGCCACCAACATCTGTACAGTAAGTGTTGCATATGATTGAATTTGATGAGATATTAAAAGTTTGTACGTGATCGCCAATATCACATCTATCAGTTAATGAATGACATTTGGATACAAAACAAGGTCTGTCATGCCTCCGCACTCACCTGACATACCCTTTCTTGGGTCATGAAAAGAACCGCTGGACCTTGATTTATCCTATCTCTGAATGGGGTGTTGCACAATCCCCGGGAATCGCAGCATAAACCGGAGCAGGCAGCTGTGTAGTCACAAGACCCTCATCTTAGTTCATTTTGGTGGTAGTATTTTCTTCGGCCATTGTACTGTTTGGAGTTTGATCCTAATTGCCGGCAGTGGCATTTTAACATGTTGTTCACATGTGGCAAATCACAGGCACTTTCGGTCAGTTCTGCTGTATGCCAGTCCTTTGTTTGTGTTGGCCGCCATGTGAAGCAGCTGTTTGGATCTGTTTAAATGCTGGTGCGGGCTGATATCTGGAAGTGGGGCTGTTGAATGGTGGGCCAACTACTCTGCGTGTCACTCATTAGCATAGCACAGTTTTCGATTCCTGTCTTGGACAGGGTCTGTGCTTGTTGCTGCACAGTCGGCTGATTTTGACGAGAGGCCCACCCTCTCTGTGCTTTTCTGGATGCCCTGTCTCTGTTTAGAATCTGCTGACATTGAGGGATTTTTATTTCCCCTTCAGAACATTCGGTCAGTTATCAGCCTCATTAACACCAGGCTCTGATTTCCTTTTTGGGTTATTAAAGCTATCAAAGCTCACAAAAAAATGGTTTCATCCCACATTGAATAAAACAGTTCTGTGAAATACCATATGAAGTAAAACAACCAGATTTTAATTGTATATTCATCCTGTTTTATTGACTCACAGGGCAGGATAATGGCCATTTCATGCTAGCAAAATAGCATGACTATAAATTCAATACACCATCCAGGACAAAGCATGCAGACAGTAGCCCGCTGCAACTGTTTATTTATGTGAATTTCTCATCACCAATCTCGCATCAATTTCTCGCACCAGGGGTGTCTGGACTCTGCCTCTCCTCTCTGAGAGACCTACCTGTCCAGCTTCAGGACCTCTACCAGCAGGGGTTTGTCCTAACTGCTGTGCACCCCTTCATCCATCCTTGTGGCCCAGAGCCCGTCAGCATCCAGCACCAGCTCTACCGGGCTGTGCTGATCCGCCTCTCTGACAGGTAAGCGCGACCCTCCATTTTACCTCATTCCCTTCCATCACCTCTCCCATAGCTCGAGAGTACAGAGCACTAACTGCAGCACGAATCATTTTAATACATCATCATCTGTATTCAGTGATTGAATCTTGGGCATGAAGCACTATGAGTGATGGAATTTACCTCAGGCCCTCAAATGTATGGTCTTTATCTTGGGGTCAGTCTTTCCTTCAGTTTGATGTTGCTTGAGGCTGCTTGTTTTCACCAAGCCATAGCTGGCCAGGTTTATGAAAGTTCCTTACTGATTATGATGCAGTCAAGCAAATAAGCTTATGTTATTCAATATAATTTCAGTGATTATGTTATTAGAATCGTAATGGTAAAATTATATTTTTAATTGTCCAGCTGATAAAATTAGTACTGGCTAATTATTTAAGGCTCCAATAATAGGACACAACAATATTATTTTTTTGAAAATCATAAAAGGGGTTTCATCTATATTTCACTTAAAAGTGCAGTAGTTCAGCACAATAACATTTTTATCCAGAACTACAAATGCATCTTGGTGAAGATGAGTTGCAGTAACTGCTTTTTAAGTTTTTGCTGAGTTATTTAATAAGCAGAAGTCTCACACTGTATTCTCTGATGTAGCTGACAGAGAATCCACCCACCTACACTCTCTCACACACACACACACACCCGAAAAACACACTGTCACTCCCATCCCCACTGCCCCTAATGAGTGTCACCTTAAATTAAGGTATAGTTTGGCTTGGGCTACAATTGTGTGTGTGTGTGTGTGTGTGTGTGTGTATGTGTGTGCACATTGGTCCTGGTGTTGCTGAAGTTCTGGCCATTGAAATGTTGATTTAAGGAGTAGCAGCTTAGCTATAGGGCTGCCCCCCACCTAGAAAAGCACCTCTTGAACCTCTCAAAAGTCCCACTTAACTTTGTTTTGCGTTCATTCTAAACAAGCATGCAATTACAACATGAGCTGACCAGGAGCGGTGTCTGTTCCCCCCTGTCTAAGACTCCCTGAGTGTCCTGAGCTGTGGGTTTGGCACCGCCTCCAGACTCCAGTAAATCCCTGAAATCTCCATGGCTTAATTTACAGTCCATGAATTCACTGCACATTCCTCCCAAATGAATCCATAATTCAAAACATGGACACATTATTTGCTCAAATTCCTCGGAAGATTACAGATTATTTTCCCATCGTGACTGTCTACTCTCCCTTTCGCATTTTTTTCCCCACTGTGAAAACTTTATAGAGAGGCGTGCTAATGGAGATGTATTGTATAAGAACTAAAACAGTTATCTCATGTAACATCATATAATTATTTCAAGGTGATAACAAATCATTGATTAAATTAAAAATGATAAAAGCATAGGATGCACAAGATGAAAATCAAACACCAGTAGGGAACAGCCTTCCAATATCAACTAAACTGATTGCACATGCACATCTGTGTTTCACCATAAACATAGACGTCTTGTAATCATTGAACCCCTTCCTCTTTTCCTTTTATACCAAAAGTTGGGGTCACTGCACACCACCACCCCCCCCGCCCCCATAGTCACACACACACACACACACACACACACACACACACACACACACACACACACACACACACACATACACACACACACACAAATAAAAGCACAAGGCCAAGTCTGCCTTAACCTGAAGAGCCCAATTAATATGATCCTAATTAGACATCATTGAGTGGAAGTGAGATTGATCATTTGTGAAAGCAAGCAAGAGGAACATTTATGTAGACATTCATAGGGGCTGTGGGAGAGGATGGGAAAGAAGTGCCAGTCCTTTAGAGAGAAGCTGCCTTTCACTTTGAGGGGTGAGAGGGAAAAGAAGGGGGGCTGGAGAAAACAGTGGGACTGTGGATCGCGGTTGGGGTGAGGAGAGAGGGAGTGGAAAGGGGCTGCTGATCCTTTGATGGCTCCTGCCAAACGGTCTCGCTTTATCTCGGCGTCTGTCACCGTGGAGACAGCAGTCCGCATCAGCACCAGCCCAGGGGGATAGACCAAAAAAATTAAAAAATGTAAATCAAACACCGACCAGCTCCTTTCTCCCCTCTCCTGACGGTCTGACAAAAACAAAAAAGATATGGGGGAAAGAGCACTTGAAAGCAAATCACTAGATATCCATTCATCACTCTGAAAAGAAACAGACCCAAAAATGTCCATGCCCATCTGGGAGCCTGAGAAGGCAAGTGAAATATGTTTGTGGCTGGAAGTGTGGTGTTTAGTATTCACACTCGCCCCTGGATAAAATACCAGCTATTTTCTACAGTCTTATCATATATTCTAAGCCCCTGCATATGGGGCAGTAGCAGTAAGCTAGGATGACATTGGTACAGTATTCCCTAAGAAGAATATTTTGCTCGGAACTAAACATGGCCCTCTGCTGATATGTGCCCTCTCTAAATGTTAACATCATTACTTTCAAGTGCCATTTGGTTAAGTGGCTAAGACTGCAATGGCCCAGTCCTTGAAATGGGGTTAGTCTGGCTTTAAAGTCAAATTTCTTACATTTGAAATTCAGATGGAGAGCATTGCCTCATTCTGACCCTCAAATGTCAACTGTCAAATGTCCTATATTCAATTTTATAGAAGTGAGCAATAGAGGTTGGCTAAGTGCAAGGCAAAATAGTATTTGTAATGGATATGACTACTCCGCTGAACACAACCTCCTAAATGTGCCTATTGTCCAAGCTCAGAAAAAAAGAAGAAAAAGACGATTGTTAGTTCTGACTTAATTTGCTAAAAGCTCGCCTATCAAATAAATAACTGGGTAGGCCCCCAGAAACTTTCTTGGTCAGTGATTAGAAGAAAACCTTCTTCCAATCAAGCAGGAAGGCAATAGATCAATGCTTATGGGAATTAGCCAGCTGGTTACTTTTACTGTAAGAAGCTGATGTGGACAAAGCAGTTCAAGTCAATAGTCCATCATTTAATTTTTTACATTAAATAGTGTAGACTAGATAAACCATATAGACTCAAAATATTGATTGCAGATTAGCCCAAAAAAATCTGATAGAATAGTATAGATAGCACAATGCAAGAAAGAACAGAACCCTCATATAGAAATCTACATATATATAGTATATATAGCCAAACAGGCAATACAAATAGAGGTCCTGAATATATAAAAGTAAATCCTGTATATATAAAAGTTCATCCTGAATATATAAATGTACCTTCATCCTCAGGCGTATAAAAAGACAGCTGCTTTCATCTCTTCGCAATTTAATGTGATGGAGCAATTATTTTGTTGTTTAAAGTAGGCACATTTTATTTGTAATTGTCATTATTTTCAGACAGAGTAAAATCAAAAATTAATTATTTAACATTTTAACATTAATTTTGAATGGCAATAGTTTGGATTGCATAAAGGGGTCCTTATTGTCTGGTTCTTTGTGCTGGTCTATAATAGCTGGTGTAATTGTAAGTGGTGGTACACAAACAAGGCAGCCTATTTGTATAAAGATTTGATACATTTATTTGCTCAACATGGCAGATTTACATGGCCAATTGTTCCATCAAAATAAATTGTAAGAGACCAAAGCAGCTGTCTTTTGATGTGCCTGAGCATAAAATTACATTTATATATTCAGACTTACATTTATATATTCAGGATTTACTTTTATATATTCAGATTTACATTTATATATTCAGGATTTCTATTTGTATTGCCTGCTTGGCACCACATACCATAGTATACATATATATCAAAGTGGATTATGTTAAGTTCCAAAAGTTCAAGAAGCAGTGACACCATTTACTATCATATAGCATGTGCTCATGATTCTTAAACATGCTGGTGCACACGGGCATGTTATTACATAATTGACAAATTCATAGTGCTTTATCACCAGGCACGTGCACAGATAGGGTCCACGGGGGGCTTGAGCCCCTGCCCTTTGCCCTCAGAGTCAAAAAGTGCCCTTTTTTTGGCTGGTGTTAATTGTATTTTCTTTTTTTCTTTATTTGTTATTGAAATTCTATCAAATATAGAGAGGGAAATGTATAGTAGTATCCACGAAAAAATACACCTTATCAATTTAAAAAGTACTCCGCTCTTGTCATGCAAAGCACCACTTCCCCAGCCCCAGTTCGGTTACGGTGAATGATATCACTCAGGTAGACACTGTTTTAATTATGAAACCACGATTAAACAACACTTACTTACTTTTTATGTTATATATCCGTTAAAAAAACTATGAAGTAGGTCAGTAGGACTTACATTTACATTTTACATTTTAAGCATTTAGCAGACGCTCTTATCCAGAGCGACTTACAAGATGTGCATCAATACAAGGTAAGAACAATCACAGTTAGCGCACAAGATCAGTGCAGTAATACAGCAATAGACATCATTGCAGGCGTCTGCGTATCATACCTGTGCCTGTAGCTACTTGCCACCTTCACGTTGTAATTTCGTCATTACTAGCCTCGGTACTCGCGAGCAAGTAAGCTAGTCTAATTATCTATCTAAAACTACATTATCTCCGTCATGCAGGACAACTTACAAATATGCCATTCATTTCTGAAGCAGGTAGTTACGTTTTGCATAATTTTGCTAGTTTGGTGTAGTCATCCCATTTTCTTTATAGCCAGTTTTCTAAAAACGTGATGTTTAAAAGTGTATTATTGTTTGGGCTTGTAGCAGTGTGTTTCCCTGTTAAAATAAAAGTTTCAATAAATCAATCAATCGATTTTGATTGGGAAATAAGAAGCAGCATAAACACTGCTAGAAGAGGCAAATACACCTGTCTCCAATGAAAGGCAAAATACTTCTCACCTCCCTGACCCTGGATCAGTTTTTCAGCCATATGCATAGATGTAACAAATATATAAAAGTGTGTGTGTGTGTGTGTGTGTGTGTGTGTGTGTGTGTGTGTGTGTGTGTGTGTGTGTGTGTGTGTGTGTGTGTGTGTATTTGAATATAATATAATACTGGTTTATTTTCCTCTCAGTGTGATGCTCAAAACATTTTACTAAAATCAAACTGTAGTTCAGTAGTTGTACCTTATGTCTCATTTATAAAATATGTAACAAAATGATACAGAACATGAAAACAGAAGGAAGTTTTGAAACCCCAAATTCAGGGGGCTTATGTATCAAGCATGTCAGAGTAGGACTGCTGATATAGAATCTTATCATTACTCATTACAACATCGGGGTGGGAATAGTGCGTGTCCGTGGGGTGAGTGCCCTTTTTTTTTTGCTTGAGCCCCTGCCCCCCAAAATGTCTGTGCACGGCCCTGTTTATCACTGTTTATGCCTGGGATTTATATGTTTACCTTTCAACATCACTGATGCGGTTCACACATTCCTGCTGCTAGATTATTTTGTTCACTAGAGAACTGTGCAATCACATGACCAAATTATTACATACATATTTTAGTCAATGGTGTTTTTGTAGCTGTTTTTGTACAGTTTCTGCACTTTTAGTGTGAGCACAGTTTAAGCATCTTATTTATTTGAATTTCTTCACCTGATGAGCTGGAGGGAAACTGTATTTATAAATGTTAAAAGACTTTATAAAATATTTGCCAGCCATATTACCACTGTTAATAGTTTGTTTGATATCTTGTAATTTTCTGAATCTGATTCTGATTCTGAAACAATGATCCTTTCATCTGTGCACAAGAGCAATATGAGTGAGAAGTGTTTATTTTTCAAAATCAGTTCTTTGATTAAAATAAAGTTTTAAAAATTGCTTGCAAATTGACTGACTAGTTGCAAAACTCACTAAAATAATCAAAAATACCTTTAAGTAGTCCTTTCTCTCATTTGAATATCTTAACATGTCAAATTATCATTTTAGTCCATTACTTCTTGGAAGAATATGCTTTAGAGTGCTTCCAGTTTGTTTTGCTCAGTTTTTCATTTCTGGGCATGTGCATAATGTGCATGTACAGTACGTGTACGAGTGTGTATATTAGCTCATCCACTACAAGTCTAATTAAGATTAATGCTTCCTCTGCCTAACCCAAGTGAACAAAATATAGCCTACTGCTATTTTACTTCTGATTTATCATTGGATCTGACCATTTGAAGTACTATGCTGGCAGTCTATGGACCAAATGTCATGGAGGGATATTTTTGTGTGAAGAGGTTCATAGCTCAAACCGACATTAAGGAAGATATAGTCATGAAAACCATTGCAGGTAATGTAGGACTCCAAACACAGGTTAGATAGTTCCTCAATGCAGGGATGTACCATCTTTATAACTCAGATTGAGAATCTTTGATTATGTCCTATTGCTGTTGAGGATGAGAATAAAAGCACAAATATAGAAAGAAGCTGTGCTGGCTCACAGGCACAGATCACTTATGTACCTCACAGGTCAGAAGGCCTGTAGACCTCACAAAAAAAAATCACATTTAAAAACACTTACAGATGAAGACGTTATATTAGTTAAATAATCCTCATCAGGGAGAACTAACATGCATTATTCATTACTTGACAACAGAACAGAATCTTTAGGCCTCTCATTCTGGGCAACAGAGCTCTCTTCAGATCAACAGATCTTAAAATGGGCTGAATTACATTCCCCGGAGCGCCTCAGAAAAACCCCTTCCAGCCAAGGATCATTAGAAGCCTTGTAACTCCTAGTTGGCAGTGAGTCGCAGGGTTTGTTTTGTAAGTTTACATTGAAACAATAAATGTGTTATTGGCTTACAATGAAAGCTGACTCAGGGCCCTGCAAGAGTGATTTTTACTGTATAGGCAGGTTCAGGTATTTGGTGTAAAACAGGCATCCGGTCCATAGAATGATTGTGAGAGAATTGAATCCCATTCCCCACGCAGGCATGTCTCCAGCCACACTTGTGAGGTGGGAAGGTCCCCAATCCTCCTGTCAACAGGATGGGAGAGCGGATAGCAGGGAGCACAGGGGCATCTGCCTTCACAGGAGCTGTGCTGGGATTTCCTACACAGAAAAATAGTTTTTCCACTATAAATAGACCCTGGAGCCTGGGATATTTATGTAAGATGAAAAGCAAGCCAAGCTATCTGTTCTCCAGGGCATTTTAACCTATTGTGCTCTTAAAAAAAAAAAAATACTGGTCCTTTAGTTTAAGTTTTAAAAGGCTTGGCTCACATCATGATGTATATGGCGTTTCCAGTAAATATTCTCATTATTCACGTGGTCGAGTTTGTTCAAAGGATCAACAAGAAACCCACAGCACATGCCAAAATACATACATTTACATATATTCGTGTGGACATCATCCGATTAACCCAACCAACTCCTACAATTTTACATGAATATCCCTATTATTAATATGCATATTATTTACTTGCAGACACATGCTAATATACATAAGTCATTACACAGATTCAAGGGTTACTTTATATAATATATGACCGATGTGGAAAAATAAAGTCTAGATTTAGACTTCAATTGAGGTTTGAAATCTGCACAGGAAGTGTTTATTTGTAGTAATGCTAGCATATCATCATTGCTGTGACAGGCAGATGTTGAATGTTTGTCCTCTATCTCTCCCTCTCCTCCAGTTCAGAGAAGACAGTCCAGTCAAACTGCGAGACTAGCCATCTGCAGATGGACCTGTGTCTGTCAGCGGATCAGTTCCCCAACACAGATCTCATACAGGGCTATGTGAAAAAGGTGGGATCTTGATCACAGCTCAAGAATATTGTTAGGTTGTGATGTGTTGCTGACTGTTTGCTTCATCAACCATATTTAACGACATCCATGAGAAATAATGACAAGTACGTTTAACCGAAAAAGGAATGGTACAGTACATTTTATTCCTTAGAATTTAAATATAAGTGTGTGAAAGGCAGCAATGTTTGGCAGAGGGAAATAATTACTGGCAGTTGTATTTTTGACAGTTATACAAGTTGGTCTTTAGTTTGGGGGAAAAAAAGTGTTTTGACACTTTGCTATTCCATTGATTATGTTTTGCATACCCTTTGAAATACTTTGCAGACGATGTTAATTAAAAATGTTAATGGCCTCAGCTATTAAACAAATGTAATTGAAAATTACATGAAGGGTTAGCTTTGTATAAACTAAACAGTAGGTCTCATATATATTGATTTTTTTTTTTATGCTCTGGGAGATTGCATTTAATGACTTTGGAAGTATTTTATTAAAGTCAAATAATGAAAAAATAAATGGCTTCATTAATATTCTTTGACAGTTAACATTTCTATTTCATTTGATGCAGGCTACCAATATTGACTTCAAAATGCCAACTGACAATAAATTGGAAAAAGCATTTGAGTATGCAATGAGAAGAAATACACAGCAGACATTACAGTTTAATTTGAACATCTGACAGGGGTTATTTGTTTGCCTTCTCTCATTCCAACCGACAATCAGATGTACAAATAACTACAATTGGCTGCGTTTTGTCATTGCAGAGATGAATTAATCAACAATAATAAAACAGCACCACAGACTATTGCTTTGTTTAAAATGAAAAAGAAACAGATGTATTTGTTTTGAACGGTGGAATGAATATTTCTTCATAAAAAAAAAGTATCAGGATTTATATGAGGATTTAATGTCCATAGAGGGCTTTGTTTACCGGTCTCTCCAAGGCTTGTTGTTTTGATTGGTGGATATTTGCTGTGAAATTTAGAAAAGCTGCATGTTGATTGGCTTGCTGTGGCCATGCTGTTTTACATTGAAATTCATAATTGTTTATAGAGGAGATTCCAGAGATCATGTGTTTCATAGCAATTGGCCCAAAGTTTCATTAGGAGAGGCAGTTTCATAAATTCTAGGCACAAATTCTAAAATGTCTGCCAATTAAAATTATTTTAAATTATGAAACTTATTCTGGTAATCTGGAGTAATGTCTATAGAAAGTTTGAAGTATTTACTGTTTTCAAACATTTTAAATATTATTTGAGATTCATTACCACTGTTGTAAAACAATGGGAAAAATCGAATAATCCTACTTTTTCCATGTTTATTAAAATTTAGGTGGGATTCTTACACTTATTTTAGTACATGTATGTCTATGCCCAATTTTATCAGTGAGTTGGGTGGTGTTTTCTTGTTTATACTAAATGTATCATTTTTGGTTCTTACATGAATGGCAGCCATGTATTTTTTACTTTTTTAAAAGGTGCAGTTTAAATGAATCCCTCTGTATATTCTAGAAAAAACGATCTGATCCATCAATATCAGATAAGTGAACATTTCAAACAACCATAAAATAAACATGTGTGATTGTACATAATGGCATTCTAAAAGGAATCAATTATGATATATTCACATGCCAAGATATCCATGTTTTGCCCTTGAGTGATGAGTGCTGGTTCTCTCTGCCTTGTCAGATCCAGGATGCTGCAGAGCAGGGTATCGTGTTTGTTGGTTTCGTCCAGCAGCCTGGCGTGGCTCCCAGTGTCCCAGGACAGTGTGGTCCAGAGGAAATTTCGCTGTCCCTTCACTCCAGTCCCAGCTCTCTCCCAGGGACAGAGGCCGACCCACACGGGAGCCCCAAGTACCCAGAGGAGCTGGAAGACCAGGATTGCGGAGCGGAGACCGGAACAGAAGACAGAACCTTAGCCTGTGAGGGAGAGGAGGTACCTTTGGGGGAAGCAGAGAGTCAGACTGTGAATGCTAGTAGCCCTGACGGGAGAGGTGTAGGGGACAGTCAAGATGGGGGGTCTGGTCTCTCTGACCCCTCTTCACAAACAGACAACCCAGACCAACACTCGACGGGGACGGAGAAGGATACCCTGACGCATAACAACAACAAGGCAAAGAATCCAGACGGGAATGGCACAAGAACCAGTTCGTCTTCACCCAAGAAAGGTACGTCTGTTCACAAAATGTTCCATTCGCAATCTAAAAAGGGGGCTTTGACATTACACCTCCTCCAGGTCATTGCTCATAATGTTCATAATGAGCTCACCCAATGCCCACGATTCACTGATTTTCCACAAAACGTAAAGCTTGCTAAAGTGTGTGGTAATCACAAATGGATTCTCAGACAATAGGCATATTAAAGCATATGACAATGAGCGCTCTTTTGTTAGAGTTAGGTTCAGTTTGACTTGCAGTGGCAATTAAGCTTATGAGTTTATAAGCAGAAAAAACTTGCAAACCTGTTGTGGCACAACGCTCATCAGCATTGATGGGAAAGTGAGGCTTTATGAACCATATCATGGATGAAGCTACCATGTGCTGCTGATGAATTACTTGTATAGGCCAAAGAGTTTGCTCTCTATAGCAGAAATTATTATTATTATTATACAATAATTATGGTTCAAATCCAAAATTAGTCATTGACTATGACAGCTGTACCCATTTTGGGTTCCTCCTTGGTTCCCTTTTTAGTTAATCCCATGGAAGGCATAGTCTGATTTCCTGTGAAAATGTACAGTCTCACATTCTGTGGTAATACACAGAATGCAAGACTGCATTCTAATGCACAGAGCTTCTTTTTTGGTTTCACCTTGGGCTGCAGCACTACCCCCAGGCATACTATATTTGAGAAAACACAGGGGCTGCATTTTATTCCTTGCACACACACAAACACACACACAAATATATGTATACATATAAATGTGTCCTTATTATGTTTTCACTTTTAGTATCTGCACAGTCCTCTCAATTTGCCCCATGGTCAGTACTGTAGTGAAACAGAAACACCATGAAGAGACGTGTGGCTGTGTGAGAGAATGCTAAGTGTATCTGTCAAGGGGTTTAGTGATCTTTCAAATACAATCGCTCTGAGTCAGTGCTCATCTAATGAACGAGTGCAGATTTAATCATTTGATTCTAATACTCTACACAAGGTCATGCATGGGCAGCTCTAATCCTTGAGGGCTGCAGGGCCTGCTGTTTTCATTCTGCATACCTCCTTGTTGTTTAGCAGAGCCAGTACTTGGATTGGGAATCGCCTCACCTGGTGTTGCAGGTGACAGTCAGTTCCTCATTTAAGGTTAAGATAGGAATAGACTATTCCAATCTTGGACAGATTGACAAAGTTGTGGGTTCTGACCTATCTTTGTGGAACATAATAGTGCTTTTTCATGATCTCAACACATTACAGTGAAGGGGGGAACTCACCTCAACCACCACCGATGTGTAGCACTCACTACAGTGATGCATGCAGAGTGCTCATCACACATCAGCTGAGGTGGAGAGGGAGGGATTTATGGTGGAAAGAGCAAGGTTCAGAATTTTGCCAGGACACTGGCTCTTTGCGATAAGTTACATTACATTTGACATTTTAATCATTTAGCAGGTGCTATCCAGAGCGACTTACAAGATGTGCATTAATACATGGTAGGAACAATCATAGTTCGGGCAAGAGATCAGTGCAGTAATACAGCGATAGACATTGTTTTAGGCAGCTGCATACCATACCTGTAACACTGGGAAGGAAAAGGTTAGTAATTTATTTTCATTTTTTTTCTTTTTTTCCGTGGGATCTTGAGTGAGCGGGTGAGGACCTGAGTTTAATGTCTCATGCGAAAGATAGCTTCTCCTTCATCCAGTTTCCCACATCACTGGGGCATTTGGGATTATTTGGTCCAGAGAGTAGAGTGCCCCTTACAGGCCCACCAATGCCACTTCCAGCAGTAGCCCAGTTTTCCCAGGAGGTCTCCCATCAAAGTATTAACCAAGCCCACACTTTCTTAGCTTCAACCATTCAGCAGCAGCAAGGTACATAGTGGTATTGCAGCTGGTGCCTGCCTATTTGTGTATCTGCACGTGCATTTTTTCACTGCAATGGACAGTGTCCCATCCAGGGTATGGCCCACCAGGTTTGGTCACAGCTCACCATGGCCCTCTACAGGATAATTCAGTCCAGTTTAAGTGGGGATTTAACAGAACACTACTCATGCCTGTGGGTAGGGTAGTTCAGAAAACATTCAGCTGTATAAATGAAGACATATAATATATCAGTTATACATGATCTATTATATAAACCGACCTGGATTAGGAAATTTAATGAGCAAATACATCATTAAAAACCAAATGTTTTTTTACGAAAAAAGGTAGCAACCACTGTATGATGAAATCAGTGAATTCCATAAAACGTAGCCATAACTAGAAACTGAATTCCCTATTGCCTATAATTTATAATTCATATCAAAAATGTATCAAACACAATTGAAAGACTGAAGATGAAATGGATGATGAAATATATGAAATGTCATGTGAAGTGGTAGTTCTTCCTAAAACAGAGGAATATCTTCAGAGAGGTTAGAGAGGTTTGGGTTAGAATGTTTCATACATTCATGCGAGGTTAGAGAGGTTCAGACATGGCTTTGAGGAATGATGGTCTGTAATTGTGCGCATGTGCTCATTAGCTTGTTTACAGAAAACATGTAAACACTTCATTGGGATAGACAAGGTAACTCTTCAGATTGCAGGTTCTCTGTCTGATTTCTCTCATGTGACAAAGTACAACATAGTTAGCGAGCTCCTAGCCAACTGGTGAGTTTGGAGTCTGACTGTTACATTTGAACTCTTTTAAAAAACACATCTCTCAACACATGAGAAATAAGCAGGAAGGCTACAATTAACGAGATAACATTTCTGCATGATGACTTCACCTCATATTCCTACATGAATATTGAATGAAACGATGGGAGACCACTCACCGTTTCTGCGTGACACACGCACGCATGCGTGTGTGAATTCAGTAGCCGTGTGTCACATCAGTCACGCACGCTGAAAATAAAACTGCTGTTTAATGATTCATTCTTCCTGAGACCCCGATTGATTGAGGACCCCGGCAACCGAGGCCTGACCGCTCATGATCCACAAAATGTGTGGCTGAAAAGTCTTCTTATCAAGAGCCTACGTGAGAATGCTGCTGTCGCAGCAGTTAGGTTATTTGTCTTAAATTGGAGCCAGACAGTGTAAAGACTCTGTAAACAGACGTAACGAGGACAAGAGTTTACTGACATTGCTAATTATGAACGACTGAAATAGAACCATCCCACGAGGTTAGAGATAGTCCAGTGTGAGTAAGCTGAGGAATATACTACAGCGAGCTGCCAATGTTCCTGCAATACAGTGTGTTACGAACTGCACAGCTCTGTCATTCTTCAGTCAATGATGTTGAAATGGATATGAGAATTTAGAAGACCAGGGTTGGCTTAGCATTCTATTCCCAGGGGCCGTAATACAGAATTTCCAGTTTAAGAGCTGTACAACAGTTTAATGTGCCATTTAATGTATTCATGCCTAACAAGTTATACAATATATTGTCATCACTGTCAACCTATTATGTCAAAATAATTTACTTGTAGTAGTCATAATTGGTGAAAAATTACAATTGGTTTCCTACTGTTGCATACCATTCCTTGGACCTACAGTACTCTAAAAAAGTACTTTTCTAAATGCCTCCATAAAAGTCTATGATTCAGACAAGGAGTTTGTTACCAGAATATATATGCAATGTGGAAGTAATAACATGTTGGATTGTGATTTTATGGGTGTAGAAGTATGATATTAAAATGATACGAAAGAAAAAATAATTTACTGAGAAATTGCTGTACAGAAATATTCTAAAAGGTAATATATTTGAAAGGTGCCTTAGAATCTATGGATTTATTCAGATTTGTTCTATACATATTCTTTCTTAGAAATAATATGTTCTTTTAGTTTTTGTAATCCTTTATTTCTGTTATCGGGTTATACCACTCTGTCAAAAGAGCACCATTTCAGTTTTTGTAATCCTAAACAAAGTATTTTATTGCATAATTTACCCCCCAACACCAACACCACTGGCCCTCTCCAGGAGACCTCTACATTCAGACAAGTTTTAATGCCTCAGGCTATATTAAACTGGCCTAATTTTTAACTGTATTTTTCTTTCTTGTGAAGTCTTACAGAAAGGGAAAACTAGGAAACTATTACTGAGTGGGCTTGTAGTCATTTTGTCATTTTGTCAGATGAAACTCTTTCTGTGGGTAGCATACGAGAATGAATTACTCTGAGTTGTGTAACAAAGAAGCGGCAGTTGTAACTCCAGAGCCTCAGGGGTTTCTCTGGAGTGTCTAGACAACACTCAGAACTATTTGAATTCGGCAATGCATCTAATGCCTGTAAATATTAAATAAGTAGGAAAAAAACTATTTGTATTTGAATGGCTCCTTCTTTTTTAATCTTGCATCAATACGCTGGCCTGAAACGTAATGCTTTCTTTTTAAATGTTTTGAAAGTTGGCCTGTTGTCGTGAGTCAGTGTATGTGAGTCCGTGCTGCGTGTGTCTGTGCATGTGTGTGTGTATGAATATGTGTGTATGGGCATATGTGTGTGTGTGTATGTGTGTGTGTGTGTGTGTGCATGCATGCATGCATGTCTTTGTGTGTGTGTGTGTGTCTCTGTGTGGACTAGTGCGGTAATGTTTGGATCAGTGTGGAGGATGCATAGGGATTTAAAACCGGAAAGTCGTGGGTTCTAGTCTTGAATGGGCCTCTGCTGTTGAACCCTTGGGCTAAATATTTCATCTGAATTTATGCCTTAGAAATCCAGCTGTGTGCTATAACGGATCATATGTTAGCAGTAGAAATCGCACTGATTGAGGGCACCCCGTACACTGATTAATGATAGTTTTATTATCATTTAATGTAGCTGTTCTCTCCACTTTCACAGGGATGGAAGTCTTCGCCCTATTTAACCACCCTGGGATGAGTCAGGGCCTGCTGAAGTACTACACCGTTAAGGTCCCTCTGCGGGTCCAACTCCGGGATGAGGGGGTCAGCGGAGTGGAGGCCAACTGGCTCGATCACATGACTCAGCACTTCAACAGCGGCGCGTCGCTTGTCGATGGCTACTTCCACCTGGGGAATGAAAACGGTACACCTTCGGCGACAGCACACTTTCTAAAAGGAACCCTGAGCCTCACATGTGACACACTACATGGCAAGGATAAACCAATACACATATGCACACCAAACCAATATACGTATGTCCAGCTAGTACATACATACACTAAATGTGTGTTTTTTCCTAAAGGACCCCCCATACAATAAGCCCACCATTATACACAATTATTTCAATCAATCAATCAGTCTTTACTTGTATAGCACCTTTCTAAACAAGGTTACATGGGCTGGCAGTGTAGTGTAATGGTTAGGGAGCTGGGCTTGTAACTCAGAGGTTGCAGGTTCAATTCCCAGGTGGGGCACTGCTGTTGTACCCTTGAGCAAGGTACTTAACCTGAATTGCTTCAGTAAAATATCCAGCTGTATAAATGGATTGTATGTAAAAGAAATGTAAACTGTGTAAGTCGCTCTGGATAAGAGCGTCTCCTAAATGCCTAAAAATGTAAAATGTAAATGTAAATGCTTTACTCCATAAAAGAGCAGTAGCACGGCTCTTGCATGGTCTAGTGGTTTCAACGTCCGATGCTGGCCACGGCGACCGGGGTTCAATTCCCTGGTACGCGCCAGAGTCGGCTCTGGCCGGGAGTGCCACCAGGGGACGGACATTGGCTCCAGGGAGGGGGAGGGAAGCTGACACTGTTCGCTGCGCGCAGGAGTGGCTCTGGGGTGCCGGGGTTATGGTCGACAGCATGACGAGTGCCGTCTCGGAGGAAACGATGCTTCGCCTTCGTCACTGCCGGTCACAGGCAGCAAACGGCAGCGAACTACGAGGGAGGGATTGACCTAAGAATAGCGGGAGTAATTGGCTACCAAATTGGGAGAAAAACGGGAGAAACTTTGAAAAACATTTTTTTTTTTTTAAGAGCAGTAGCAATATGAAATACTATGAGGGGCGGAGAAGGTAAAAAATAAACATAAAACAAGACATAAAACAAGCAAGATAAAAGCAAGAGAATAAAATATGGAAAATAAATAATACAAATAAGAATAAAACACTAAGAACAATAAAAAGGTATTAAATGCAATTAAAAGCAAGGGAATGAAAGTGGGTCTTTAGGCGTTGTTTATTTATGGAATTGCCTGATCTAATACTTGGGGGAGGCTGTTCCATGACTTAGGGGCTGAAACACACTTGTTACATGGCACGGAAACGCAGAATACCCAAAGCTCAGAGATGATAAATTAAGTGTTGGGTTGCACATACCAAGCATATCTAAACCTGCATTGCAGGGGGCCATTGATTCATTTGTTTGACACAATGTCGAAATATGCTCCTTACTTGGGGATAATATTCAAACACTTACTGACTTTCTTTTCTGAAAACTAAAAAAATCACAGTCGACAGGCATGTTAAATTGTTATTGGTAGGTAAACTAGTGATAATTTTATGAGAACAGCCCTAGGTATCCTTCTCACAGTGACCTTGGAAGGGCAGACTATGAAAAGGTGTGGTCAGCACTGTGGATCAGTGAGGATAATGTACTTGAATCCCATGTGTGACAGATGTGCCCTGAACGACAGTACTTTATCGCCTGAAATGAATGCATCAGCAACTCTGAAACTCAGATAATTAATCTGTTATCAAATTAGCACATCATTGCATGCGATATATTAGGTTTCGGAAATTGTGAAGCTATTTCTAATTCATTGTAGGTATTTTATTTTAATTAATCTGATGTTACAAAATGCAGAAATGATTGTTGTAGAAAAAAATTAGCAATATGTTTTAGGTTGGTGGACTTTTTAATTAGTTAGTATAGAAACTTTCTCACAGACACTGGGGGCAGTTTTACATTGGCATTCAGTATTTTGCCTTCTGGTGTTTCCCTGAGGTGCCAAACAAGGTGGCAGAAATTAGTCTGGTTCCACATTGGTTGTTTAATTTACTTTCGGGGCGGCACGGTGGTGCAGTGGATAGCGCTGTCGCCTCACAGCAAGAAGGTCTCGGGTTCGACTCTAGGCCGGGGGCCTTTCTGTGTGGAGTTTGCATGTTCTCCCCGTGTCCGCGTGGGTTTCCTCCGGGTACTCCGGTTTCCTCCCACAGTCCAAAGACATGCACGTTAGGCTAATTGGAGAGTCTAAATTGCCCGTAGGTATGAGTGTGTGAGTGAATGGTGTGTGTGCCCTGCGATGGATTGGCGACCTGTCCAGGGTGTATTCCTGCCTCTCGCCTGGAACGCATGCTGGGATAGGCTCCAGCCCCCCCCCGCGACCCTGACCAGGAATAAGCGGCTTAGATAATGGATGGATGGATGGATGAATTTACTTTCGTGTCACTTACATTTGTTTCACTCCCAAACATATGTAATACATTTTGTCCTTGGCCTTTTCTTGGTCCTATGGTTTCCATTTCTGGCATAACCCAACACATGAAGCTAATGACTGATCTGATCAAAAAAAGTTATTGCATTTTTATGGCGTGTTAATTGTGTCTTTATACATTCCCCCCACCATGTTGTTAACAGGGCTTTATGGCAATCCATTTACTGCACTTCTTGTCCATTGTCTGTCTGGCTCTAATGTGACTATATATAACATGCCCACAGCTCTTTGAACCTTTTCCTTTTATGAGTTAATTGGAGGATCACAAATGCAACATCCCCACCTACTGTAAGGAATGCTGACTGCTTCCTGCCCAGACTGGATTTACTGGAAACACACCATCTTGGGAGTGGGCTAACAATCAAAATGCTTCTGATTCACTCAGGCTTCAAATTGGCTCCAGCATTCATATAGTATGTGCAAACACAGGCCTCAAGCAATTACTGGTGTCATGTGAGAGAGGTAATCTAAAGATTTGCGTAGGAAACTCTCTGACTCATAAAGGAAACTACCTCACTTATACAGGATGAGCCGGTTCAACGCAGGATATGTGCAGATACGCATGTGCAAAGCATCCCTAGTGAGGGGCTTACATGTAAAAGTGCCCATATTGCATAGGCACTTACAGGTGAACATTTCTATCCAGAATCCCCTTGGGTTTTTCAACTGTATGATATCAAAGAACATCTTTCCTGCAGACTTTCCTTTATAGATGACTAATTACTCCAAAAGCAGGAATAAGTTTGAGAGAACTCTCAAAATTTGGACAGGCAGTGTCCAAATTTAGCATCTCCCAGAGATCAATTCCTGAATTCATTATGAGGTCCTCCTTCCAATGCTCAAAGACGCCTATTAATATCCAGGGTATGCTTTAGTGCGAAACGCCATAATAAAAATCTCTCAGCATCAAAATGTACCAGGCTTCCCAATTCAATTTGTGATTATAATTCCAGTTCTGAGAACGATGGTTATTATCATAATTCTTATTTCATCATTAGCAATAACATTATGGCCGATATTCTCTCCCTGCTCCCTTCAACTTCTGCATGCGCTGCATTGAGTGTTGATGTCCCTGCAGCCCCAAAAACAACTCCATTGGCCAGTGCTCAGGATTAGTTTTGCCTCTGGCTGCTGTATGATCTAATGATGTGTTGCCTCGTATCACATTGCGTTAGTGAAGATGGTGTGGAATCGTTCAGGGGGAAACACCCAGAACTCTCCCTTTAGCTCATGCTAAGATAGTTTCCATGGTGAAAAAAACATTCCCTTCAATTCTCCCATAGGGGTGGGGTGTGAAGTATGGGTCCACCGTAGGGACCCCCGTGCTGCACGAAGGGCAGGATATTAGAACGTTATCGAATCTGAGGGTTCTCTGCCCTCCCTTCGCACGCACGGCAACGGCCATCATAAGAGCCTCATTAAAGATTCATAGACGGCACGTCTGGCAGCTCCACGCTGCAGGGAGAGGTGTTTCTCCTCTAGCCTGCCACGGCGCGGTAATGGGATGTTCAATGCATGGAAGACACTGAGCGAATGGTTCCTTTTGTTGCACTTTGACAAAGCTGTCTCTCCTTTCAGAAGGGATTTGTATCCACAACTGCGTGACATTCATATGCATAACTGCAAATGTATTGCTTTCTATATTCGGATAAAGCTCAGGGAGTGAGATACCCTGAGTGAAATATGAAATTCCAAATGGATTTATTTGAGTGTGAAGCGAGACAGCTTATTTTACTGGTACATGGGCAACTGGTTTTGAAGCAAGGCTTTTGACAATACACAAAAATTGTCTGCGTAATACTAGAGGGAACACGTGCATTATGCCTGTAATTTAAAAAGGTATATTTTATAAAGCAAAGGTTGGTATATGATGTGTATCACAGGTTGAGAACCCCACTCAATTTACTGCTTTGAAGCACACTTAATTTGCTCTCAAACTTACACATATACATTTATATGTGTGTGAATGTATACAACAGCTGGTTGGGCTATACTAGCATTTCTGCACATATTCTGCCTGGTAACCACCAGCATCTGGCTTAATCTCCCTGACCTTTGGTGCTAGGTGAACCTGTCATGTTTAATCCATGTACATTTGCAACTCCACTTTTCCATGGCACCTCTGCCTGTCCCACTTAGAAATACATTTGCTTTCCACCGGTCACGCCAGTTTGGCTCTGGCCGGTGGAACTGCCACTAGGGGACGGCAATTGGCTGTCCACCCCAGGGAGGGGGGAGGGAAGCCGATATTAGCTTGATGCGCATAAGAGTGGCTCTATGTGTACCAGAGTTACAGTCAACGGCTTGGTGAGTTCCAGCTCGGAGGAAGCTGTGAGCTGACAATACGAGAGGGGGATAGTTGATATGAAAATAGGGTTTAATTGACTACTAAATTGGGAGAAAATGGGGAAAAATCTTTTAAAAAAACATTAGCATTCAAAGCAGCATCTTGAGGTGCTCTCCAACTCTTCCAGGCAGACATGTCCGAATGTGACAGAACCCTGGACAGGTTCATTTAGGCTATGCTCTTTTCTGTTGGCAGAACATTAGCCATGTTGTCACTGACATTCTGTGATTCTTTCCACATTCGCACCCAGACAACAGCCTCACTTCAGATTGTTGTCAGGCCCATCTTGGAAGGGAGAACCATTCGTCTGACCGCCAGGGGCAAGAGACAGATGACCATGCGATGCTTCGGCTGAACGGCCTCAGCACAAAGAGCACTATCAGGACCGGAATGTTTTTTTACTTGATTAAAAAAGGCAGAGCTCCTGCTTGTTTCGGCCTCTGTACATTTGTTTGAACGTTTCAAAGGTCCAGTAAGGCAATTGGAGAGAGGTCTCCATTTCCAATTACAAACCGAGAAAGGGAATGCATGACTGAGAGAGGAACAATGTCCCAGACTGCAAGAGCGGAGAGATGTCTTTCACCGAGCGAGCAGGGCCTAAATGGATTTCAGGGAAAAGAAAGGAGTCTTGACATGTCGGCTCCTGAATAACCCCCTCCACCCCCCACCCAGCCCCCACCCAGCCCCCACCCAGCCCCCAGCCCCCAGCCCCCAGCCCCCAAGTCCTGATCCTCATTATTCAGGGTAATAATGAAATCTGGAGTGTCTCAGAGAAGAGACAGTACCAGCACAAACAGTATTAGTGTGCAAATGTAGGAAAGGTAATGAGAAAGCACTCAGGCCAGCAGAAGATGGTCTGTGGAATAACAAGAGGTATGGATGGAATGGTAGAGGAATACACTCTCTTCAATGCCCAGCTGGGGTTGTTATCCTTACATAGACACTGTACACCAGACTGACCACTATGCTGAGACAAAACATAGCCAGAGGCCTTGTCTGTAATTCTGGAAACATAAATACTTATTTCTTTTCTGGTATTACAGGAATGTAAAAAATGTGCATACTTTTACATGAGATATAATAAAACCAAACCCGCTCAATTATAAGTCACCTCTCGGTCATTTATATATGTATATATATATATATATATAGACACTACCGGTCAAAAGTTTTAGAACACTCCCATTTTCCAGTTTTTACTGAAATTTAAGCAGTTCAAGTCCAGCAAATAACCTGAAATGGTACAAAGGTACACGGTAAACTGCCAGAGGATAAAAAAGAAAGTTTGGGCTACCAAACTGGACTTGAACTGCTTACATTTCGGTAAAAACTGGAAAATGGGGGTATTATTAAACTTTTGACCAGTAGTGTATATATAAATGCAGTTAAGTCAAAATTATTGAGGCCCTTGATAAGATGAGTAAAAAAGGTCTGTATAAAATAAACAATACAGGTTATGAGCTATATTTGATGTTCAAACATTTTTATAATTATATAATTTTATACAAATACAATTGTTCAGAGAAAAAGATCCCTTAACAAGTAATATTAGTACCCCAAACAATTATTTTAAATAAAATGCACCAAAAATAAATCTGCATTAACATGTCTTATATAGTGTTTTATGAGATTGGTGAACATATTGGGGGGGTACTTGACCATTCCTCCATACAAAATCTTTCAAGATCCTTCATATTTTTCAGGCTGTGCTTGTGTACTGCCCTCTTCAATTCAAACCACACATTTTCTATTGGGTTAAATTCAGAAGACTGAGATGGTCATTGCAAAACAGTCATTGTGTGTGTGGTCATTTACCCATTTCTTGGTTGATATATGAGGTATTCTTGGGGTAATTGTCTTGCTGAAAGATCTAATTGTGTCTAAGTTTCAACTTCCTGGTAGGGTGAACCAGGTCTTAATAGAAACATACGTACATCATAGCATGTATTATAGCATGCACATAGAGCCCAATAGTGATCTCTAAGAGCAACATTACCATGTCATAGGTTTTACATTGTGCCAAGCAAGGATCTGTACACACACGTTGCCTTGAGAAGAAGAGAGTTTACAGACCACCTCATGGATTTGTGTCTGTCTTCCACAGAGTTGACGCCCAAGTCAGTGGAGAGCGTGTTTATCTTCCAGGAAGGTCTGGAGGGGGACTCTGCCACGGCCACACCCTACGACGCCATCGTCGTGGAGCAATGGACCATCATTAATGTGAGCTAATTGTTCGCTGCCCAAGGTTCTTCTGAATTTGTTGACGTTGTCCATGTCTCACCAAGCCTTTACTTCTGTACCGGTACAGCAGAACACATAGCTGTCCCGCTTACATCTAAACCTTGACCCACAGGTTCTTGCAAATTATTTCTGATAGAAACTGTGCGGCAGCATCAAATGACCTGTTTTTTTTACGAGTGCACTGATTAGTTTCAGGTTTGTGATGATCATATGGCTCTGACTTCTGATTCGATTCTGAACTAATTATATGATAAGAGAGTCCTCTAGCTGGTTTCTATGTACTGGACAGCACTGGCTGTGGATACCAGCATGAATTCTGATGATGTCAGTAATTGAGTTTGGTGTTTACACCCCCTGGGCACTATAACTGACTGTGAAAAGAGGTTTTTGTTTTGCTCTGCGGTCTCCTATCCTTCCGCATGCCCAATAGAACAAGATGCCTTTCTGCAATACAGACAACTTACAGTAATACAATTACAGTTCAACAGTTTCCTGTGGTTTATGTTCCTGCTTGTTCATTTTATTTATGGCACGGTTAGTTAGGAAGTCTGTTGTGTCAGAAATTATGGTTGGTGATAAACATCTGTTTACTCCTCCTACTTGCCCCTTATTTGATATCTAGATATCTAGATTCATTACATTTCCATTTTACATTTTGAGCATTTAGCAGACGCTCTTATCCAGAGCGTCTTAAAAGATGTGCATTTATACATGGTATGATCAATCATAGTTTGCGCAAGAGATCAGTGCAGTAATACAGCAATAGACATCATTGTTGGCAGCTGCATACCATACCTGTCACACCGGGAAGGAAAAGGTAGTTCTGTCAGTGTAAAATAGTTTGTCCAACATTTTATAAAACTCTTATATATATATGGCTAAATTGTTTGAATCAATGGCTGAAATAAAAATATTTTAGCTTATCTTCAAGCCAATGATGTAACAACTTTCAAAGCAATCAATTTCCCAATTTTTTCTACAAGGACATTTCTACATCATTGGCTTCAAGATAAGCTCAAATACACCACCCCAATCATCTACATTGATAAATTAATTGGCACTAATTAAGCACAGATTGCAGATTACAATCATTAAGCATGATTGACAGCAATGTTTGCATTCCACACTGTCATGTGTTAAATCGCAGACATGCAGTAGTATTTTGAAATGTTGTGTAGCGGTATGCTTAGTTTGCAGAAGAGGTAGGCTAATAAAACATGCCAAATCAAATGAAAAATGATGATTTCACTGATCAAAAGGCTTCACAGAGCAAATAGAAAATTCAAGGTTCTAAAATCTTTCATATAAATGTGATCATGGTCATTCATTGACAATGTTTGGTGAAAACTTGTCCATTTGAAAAGACACATATTTCTGCACCGACAGAATTGGTTACAACTAATAAGTATCATTTTGCCTTCTGTGTAAGATTTGGAAACTTTTTTCAGTTCTATCCCAGAATTCCCCCAGTGACATTGCAGTGTCGTGGCAAATTATTCTTCTGCAAATAATTTGCCATTTCCCAGCTCAGATCTACAATTAGAGTCAAAACCTAGAATCGAGTATAGCGGGAGGGTTGTCACATCGAGGGTGAAAGCTTGCTTGGAGTCAAAAATCCTGACAGCCTTTAGAAATGTTGTTTGAAAGAAATGTGTTTTTTAGTTGATGAGGGTTGTAATATGTTGCGAGTTTTGCTGTAAATGCGTAGTATTTTCACACATTGGTGGTTTATTGGTGGGTCTGTGCTGTGCGTCTCAACAATCTTCCACCCCTCCACAAATCCAGGTCAACAAATCTTGGATAGAAACTGAAGTACTTCAAATGGTACGATACAGCGGAATATCAACTGCCCCATCTTGTTTTGCAAGGCTCAGGAGGGAGTTTTATTGATAGGGTGGAACCTTGCTTTATAATCTCATTCATCAGATTCTCCATGTAACACATTTTCCAGCTTGGTCAATTATTTTTTACCTTTTTGACGATGGCCATGAGTTTGTCATCTTTCAGGAAATTACTTGCCCAAATATTACTCACTAGTGGCACAATGTGGGCATTGCAAAAGTAAATTAAATCCGTCTGTGTGCAGTGTGCCAGTGTACCTTTGCACTTGTCTGCGACATGCTTTTTGTATTTGATGTTCCATCCATGTTTATCTTTCCGTTCTTTCACCCTCACCATATTAGGTAAACTCGTTTCATTTATTACAGTCACAATTAGCCACTAACTGTATAATTAGTCACGTTACTGTGGCAATTAAGTACCTACAGGGACACCTTGAGGATAAAGATTGGAGTAGAAATGTATATCCCCACAGGTCACGTGACACTATCAAACTTGTGGCCCTACTTATCGATACAAGTCCTAGGCCGAAATTCAATCTAATGCATTTAGCCTATTTAAAGACAAATGCAACCCAAACAAACCAAACTAAAGCTTACTGGATTAATCCAGCGCCGTATCTCAATAAAGTCTGTTTAACACACCTTATCTCTCTATGACAGCGGAAGTTAGAGATTGTTGCCAATGATAGTTTGTACTCACCGAGGGATTGGCACCACGGGTTGCCTCTGATCTGGCATGTCTGGCATTCCTGCCTTTGTGCTAAATGCGTCTGTTTGGGTTTTTTGTGTTGCAGCTCATGCTATATCCAGATTAATGTTCATGTCTCCGTAGTATAGTATTAGGAAGATACAGGTCACTGCCAAAATAAAGGCAACACTTGAGTAAATGAGGGGTCCTTAAAAAAAACTCCCGCCTCCTGCCCAACCACCTCATATTTCAGGCAACACCGTTTCCTGTTTCCTGGATTTTCAGTTCTTATGAGCATAAAGTTTGTTTGATTGAATCCGAATTAAACTTAAATCTTGTCAGATTCAATTGCATTCACCCTTATTTAAGTTAAGTATGTTAGATTGAATCTAGGCCCTAGTCTTGTTATTTACGATTTCCAGTTGTTAATTTGTTAATCCTTTGTTTAAAACTTTTGAATTGGCCGAGACATACGCAGACATGAGGACATGGATGAAAATCAACTCTGTAACTAGGCACACAATATCACTACCTAGTTAACTAACTCCAGTTTCTAGCTAGTTAAATTTAGCTGTAAAAGCTCTTTTAACAACCACTGTTTACAAATCCAGCTTCATCTTACACCATTTGACTTTACCACATCTGGCACCAGTGGCAAAAAAATGCAACAAAAGGGCAATAAACTCATATTCTGTCACTGCCGCTTTCGTGTTTATATTCATTAAATGTGTTAAACAAGGAATGAAAGTTTGCACTGGTTTATATACTGTTTATATACTACCCCTCTGTATGCTTTTCCAGTTAACACTCTGGAACACTCTGCTTGCACACATTCCCTGTGCTAAAAGGAGTATTCTTGTATCTTGCTCAATTGCCCCACCCAAAATTTGAACCTTTAACCTTCTGGTTATAAGTCAAATTTCCTTACTACTATACTGCTGTAATACACTTTCACCTTGCTTTAAATCTTACAGGTTGTGTTTTTGTTCACATCTGAACTGATTTCAACTCATGCTCCATTATTTATTGCATTCAAATCGTTACATGACTCACTCCTGTGATTATAGGCAGGGGAAAAAGCATGCGTTTCCAGTGACTAAAGGAGCAAAACACATAGTTTCACTTTATGTGGTGATTATTCTCGCAATGATCATTTTCTGTTCTGTTTTTCAAAGGGTGAGTTAGGCCCTTAGCCCATTGTCCTTTCAGTTTTGAGCAATGTTCTTTGTTTTTGGTGCATGGCAAAGTTCAGTGGGTTTTTTTCTCCCTGGACACATGTTCTGATTACTCAGTTGCTTCATGTCAAAAGTTGTATACATTATGTTAAAAAATATTCTGGCAGTTATGTTGACGGTTAGCTTAAATACCACTAACCATATGCATAAACTGTGCAACAACAGAATTGTTTATGCATCAGGCAGGTTGAATTTCTACTGTGAATAACTAAATTATACAGCAGTTGCATGAATTTTTATAGGAATTGGCTGCCAATGCTTGTTTGGATCTCAAGTGAATTGTGTTACATTTAACAATGTAACAATATTGTCTATTTTGCTATTGGTTGACATTAAAGGGCTAAAAGCAATGTTGCCATGTCTGGCACATGTTCGAGACATTGCATTAAAACAAAACATGTTCTGTCATGTTTTTATTAGCAACCTACTTTCATTTTCAAATGGTTTAAAATGTGGGTAAAATACTGTGAGCTCTAGAAATATTATGCTCGGGGCACTTTTTTCTGGAATTGTACAGGTGAACAAAGGAAAGCCAGGCTTTTCTGAAACTTTCAAACAAGGCTGTTTGGAGCATTGCTCCATGTCTGTGTAGTTATAGGGTATTATTTATGGTGGAAAGATCTGTCTACTTATCCTGACAAATGTTTCTGCTGAAGCAGCATTTTATTACATTTCAGACACACTCACTCTTTTGAGATGAATTATTTTAGAGCAGGCCTTTTATGTGGTTGAAACAGGACCTCTTGGCTGCCTAGTAGCAAGCTGTTTTCTCAAATGTCATTCGATCTAGTGATGCTAATATTCCACTGTCTTTTTCTCCATTCCATGGCTCTCTTGTATGTCCGTGTTGGGAACGTCTTTCTGTTTACTGCAGTCTCTTTTCAAAAGCAGTTTTTTTTTGCAATTTTAGGATTTGTCCTTGATGTGTTTCAGAGATGCCTACTGGGGTGAAATGCGAACGTGCTAAAAATGCGTAATGTACAGTATGTCTTTGATTTAGAAGAATTGCATTTTCAGAATTTACTGTAAACCAGTCAGGCCATTGGCCTGTTTTCTATTTTAAAATGAAAGAAGCGTCTTGTCCGGCCTCATCAGCTCCATGAGATGAGCATGCTTATTGTGCATTGCTGGCTTTCCGTGTCTGTCCCCTCTTTGCACTTAAAAAAAGCTTGCTATGTTTGAGGGTCTGGACATTCTCCCGTATAATTAGGGAAACGCTTTTCCTCATGTGAACGGAATGCAGCCAAACAGTTCTCCAGAGGATGAATAGAGAGGGAGACTGTGAGACTGCGAGGAGTTTGGGCGAAACGCTCTGTGCCGCATGCTAAAAGCACTGTTGCGAGAGATCAGCTAACAACATTGACATTGCTTCCCATCATTCCAGCTGCTATAAAAAGGACTGAGCCATGGAAGCACACAAGAGCAGTCCAGATCACAGTCACCCGAAACTAAATTATGCCAAAATGAGATTAGCACTAACAGTCGAGCATCAGCGCTCCGATGGAGGATCTTTGAAGAGAGCGACGTAAAATATATAAGATAAATGCTTTACTTCAGAGTCGCCCCTGGGTACGTGCCTCTCAGGATGTCTGTGTGTCTGTCACCACGCTTAAACTCGTTACTGTCCGGGAGGGGGAATCAACATCATCACTTTCACATTAGAGGAGGCAGAGGGAAGTCCCAGAACATGATGGTTTTTGGAAATGGATGCCATCGTCCAGTCAGTCAGTTGGAAAACATTAAAAAAAAAAAATTTCCCTTTTGTCTCCTGCTCGTCCATTGTGGCTTCATCCATTCACTCATTTAAATAAGAAAATTAGAGGCTTGTGATTTCAAGGTCTGAATTTCCTGGTCTTTGAAACATGTCGAATATGAGAAGCATATGCAATGTACAGGCTTCTTTGGTCTCTCTGAGCAGAGCCTCCTGCTTTAACATTGACGTTCAGATTGACTTGATTTGGAATAAGAATATGAAGACGTATGTTATGTTGTCTTGTGTTCTGTCTCCCCTCCACCAGCGATACACTGAACGGGGTAAGGGGAAAGTGGGGCCAGGGTGTACACAACTCAAAAGAACCCTGTCTTGAAACAGGACTGAAAGTATATTCAAAAACGAATTCTGAATAGAATGTATTCTAATGTACAGAATCAGTTCCAAATGTATCCACTTGGGACCAATCCAACCCAGCCCTGCCACCCAGTTTGAAATCACCCCTGGGGACGTTGGAAAGATGGAAGACAATGTAAATGTAATAGTACCCTTTTTTCCACTGTGGAACCACACTCAGTCAAGCTATGCTGGAACCTAACTGAGCTTGGCTGACAATGCCATTTGGATTTCCATTGTAGTGGCCATGCTATAAGGCATCAGTAAAGGAAGATATATATGCTGTTGTAAAATCAAATGCAGGATTAAAAAAATGTCTATAGAGGTTTCAAGCTTCCCCCTAAAGAGCATGCGTTATTATATTTCATATTAATCATAGTTAGAGTAAGGCACACCCTGTTGTGTTACAACTGACTGGTAAAGCAGCATCTTGAGTGTGTTTAGCTCTGTGGGGAAACGTCCGCATGGCTGACACGCGACGCAGTTTCGCTCTGATTGCAGGTGCAGATGCTGCGTGCAAACTGAGAAACCACAGCCATATCCTGTAAGACCGTCTGTTGCTTCTTAATACATAAGATGTAGCACAGACAAGGTTCTTTATACCATTCTCAAATACAATATCTATGCATGCGTGTGTATGTGTGTGTGTGTGTGTCTGTGTGTGTGTGTGTGTGTGTGTGTGTGTGTGTGTGTGTGTGTGTGTGTGTGTGTGTGTGTGTGTGTGTGTGTGTGTATAATAGTTTCACTAAGTATTCAATTAATTCAGTTCAATTATTTTGATTGTGATGTTTTGTACATTATGTATACAATTATTTGAAAAAAGTTCAGAAATGTAGCATTTATTTGGCATCTAGTATAATATTTATCATACAGATAAACATCATTTAAATATACAATCAGTTGTACAAGATGTCTGCTAAGATGTCTGGACCTTGTTTGTATCTGTTCTCTGCAGGGTGTAGAGGTGAAGACAGACTACATCCCCCTGCTCCAATCCCTGGCTATGTATGGGTGGAAACTCACCTGTGTCCTACCCACTCCCATTGTCAAGACCAACAGGTACTGCACTTTCTGACTTTAGAGAGGTTGAACGGTACTGATGTCATGTTGAAGTGGAATTCCCCCCAAAAATCCAAAGTATGTTGTTACCCTGTTGCTATACGCTGTAAACACAAATGCAGTATGAAGCTCGGAGACATCCCCTGCTGGCATATTACCGTAGTGAATCGATTGTTTTTGTTGTCTTGATGGAATTTCTTAAATCATTTTCAGGGTCTCTTATAACAACGGCCTTCATATTTGTAATAATTGTAGGGTCTCTTATAACAACAACCTTCATAGTTTTGATTCACAATGGATTCTTATTATAAATATATTGTGAAATTAAAATGTGCTTGTATCAGAAAATTGTGAAAACTAGACTGCTAGAACCGATGCCTAATAGCTTATGTGTATATAGTGTGTTCAAAAATATTAATAATTCATGAATACATTTGTTTCAATGTTTTGATGTTTGATCTAACTAGCTCTGGGTGATGAACATTGCAAACGTATCAGATAAATAATGAGCTTGCAGTGTGTTTATCTTGTTATCTGGATGATAGGCTTTCCGGAAATCATGTAAGCGTATCATAAAATCAACGTGACAGAAGTCCGTTTTATGTGTTATCAACTACACATAAACACACTATTGTACGTTGTAGGAATGTATTTTTTGGATATGGCTCATCCAATCATACTTGCAGTCCAGGCTGCTGCAGCACCTCAATAATAAATAGAGAGGTATTCATCCAAAAGATATTAATACTATTAAGAAGGCACATTTTATCATACACCACAATTATGAGGTGGAGGGGGAGCTTCTCCAAGATGCATAAGTGGCTCTAGTGACGTACTTTGGCTCTGACATATAGCAGCGGATTTGTCACATCAAAGAAATTACGCCTCTGTTATTTTGGAAGCACCATGTCCATGTTTGATTTCTGGGTGGAATTCCCTTTAGGCTTGGATGGATTGTTGGTTTTAAGCTCCTCCCAGTCTCTGCATCATAAAGGAGCTTTATGTACAAGTATTCCTCTTGAGAGTCTATTCATCCATTGACTGCTTAGCAGAGAGTCAGTTGGCATCACTATTAAAGTCTTTTAACAAGAACTCTGGAATGAACTTAGAAACAGAGCTGCGCTAATTACAAGGCACCCCGACAGTTGGTCTGGAGAAGAGAAAGTAATACAGAGCTTGTTTGATGGGTTTCAGAGGCATTCATATCTTAAGCCAGGTCCCCTTGGTTAGGGCCATTATTATTTTGGCAGTTACCTGTATATAGATAAGGCCATAAGCCCCGGAGGTTTAGGGCAGCAACATCTCACTTGTGTGGTTCTCTTTTGGATGATTTCTTGTGTTTTCCGGGCCCTTGTGTCTCCTGTCTCTTCTCTCCAATGTTCATGACCGTTTCCGAGCTTCTCTGATTAATTACAGCTCTATTTTAATCTTTAATTTTCCTCGCAGAGAATGCTGCTACACAACACTGGGAATATGGCTAATTAATCAAAGTGCTGTCCTAGATACAACAGCGTTTTCACTTGTTTTCACTTCACAATGTTCTCTATCATTTGTCTGTTCGTTTTCACAGTTACCACATACAGAGTTTTCAGTATAGCATTTAAAATAAACTCAAATTATACTCTACTTTCTGTTATATCCCCTTCTGTGCTGAAACCTGTGCTCAGTCTCCCATCTCTAGGTTACTATATATACAGTACCCTCCAAAATGATTCACACCCTTGATAAATATGAGTAAATAAGGATGAGTAAAAAACAGGATGACATGACTGAGTCGTCTATATTATTTTATATGATTGGTGAACATATGGGGAACCGAAGAACATATCTTTGACCATTGCTCCATATAGAATCTTTCAAGATCCTTTGGTCTGCACTTGTGGGCTGCCTTCTTCAATTCAAACCACACATTTTCGATCAGGTTCAAGTCTGGAGACAGATGGCCATTGCAAAACAGTAATTTTGTGGTCAGTTATCCATTTCTTGGTTGAGATATGCTTGGGATCATTGTATTGCTGGAACATGCATTTGCAGCCAAGTTTCAGCTTCCTGGCAGAGGGAACCAGGTTTTTGGCCAAAATATCTTAGTACTTGCTAACATTCCATAACATCAACGATCCACCACCACATTTCATTGTAGGTATGACAATCGTTTCAACATAAGCACTCCTTCTGACACCAAACCCACCAATAGTGCGCAAGGCCAAAAATCTAAATTTTGATCTCATCTGACCATAGCACCTGGTTTCAATTAGAGTTCCAGATGCTTATTGTTCATTGCCCTCAATAGAGGCTTTTTTGTTAACCATTCCAAAAAGCTTATTGGCATGGCGTCTGATAGTAGATTTGGAGACTTTGTGTCCTCATGAAATTTTGTGTTCTCATGAAATCTCCAATTTCTTTGCCTCCCAAACCATCTGCCTCATTGTGCATAGCGGCAAGATGTATTTGCATTCTCTACCAGGCAGGTTCACCACTGTTCCTGTGTTTTTAAACTTCTTAACCATTGACCTAACAGTGGAATTTTTTTTATTATTATTTGTTTGTAACCATCTCCTGAATTGTGAAGGTCAACAACCCTTTGTCTTTTTTCTTCTGAGAATTCCCCATGGTGATGAATGGATGTGTGTTACCTCATTTTTATATCCCAGTGAAATTGGGTTGAAGTCCACAATACAGTTCCCTAGGTTTGAGATGAACTGAAAAAGTAGCATGTTGTTGCAGATTTATTTGTGTTGGATTTTATCAACAAGAATGATTAGGGGTGTGAATAATCGTGACACATTTCTTCAGCATACAATATAGCTCATTACCTGAAGTGTTTATTTTATACAGCCTTCTTTGCTCATATTTATCAAATGTCTGAATAATTTTGAGGGTACTGTAATTATGTAGCATATAGGGGACAGGCGTTGTGTTGAACATACACTGGTGAAAAATGAATGTAAAAATTCCATTCAAATGAAAGGCCAATGGATTAATAAGACTGTGACAAACATGTAGTAAAAGCTTTGAGCTTCAAGCTCAGTGCAAACTCTGCTTGAAACTTGTGTCGGAAGCTTTGAAGGACAAGCTTTGTGGCAGGCACATTTATGTCCTTCCGCTTACTCCATGTTATTTCCAATATGATGCTGAGGATCCAGATTAGCAATAAATTAACATTTTGCAGTTGCTGTGACTGTGTTTCTGTTTAGGGATCAGGGATGAAGAGAGGAAAGAAGTATGTGTCTCACAGATGCTGTTCTCCCTGAAAGAATTAATCCTTCATTCAGAGTAGCAGTCTGCAGATTAGAGGCTTTCAAACACAAAGTTTGACATGAGTGCTTCTGTAATTCTGACTCACCCAGTCTCCCGCTCATCAGGAGTATCCGGCCGAATGCAAGTCGGCTGTGGCACAGCGAACACTTGGAGGGTGCGAGTTAACTGTTTATCTGCCATTAATTCCTTCCCAATGGCCTGTTTGCCGATGGAGACGGGGACGGGGAACACGGGGAGTGGGAGAGACATGATTGTTGTCGAACCCGTGCCTAAACCTCACAGCGGGGGATGTTTGTTTGGAATCCTCGCATAAACCCAACAGCAAGTCTCTCTGCCTTCCTCTTTTTTCCCCTTCACTTGAGAGGCACCATGTGTTTCATGCCCAGCTCATGGGAGAACAGTAGAATTCGAAACACATGAAAAAGGAACAATAAGTAGGTACTGCACATCATTTTCATGCAGGGAGCTGAAAAGGGGAGAATGTGAAGGAAGAGCAAAGCTTGTGGTTGGTAAAATCAGGGGGTCCTAGACTCTATCAGTCTTTGTTTGAGAGACTTACACAGACACACACCAGAGGTTTACCTGCAGACAGTGGATGCTGTACAGCAGGCTGGATGCAGCTCTAATGTGAACAAAGAAATTCCCAGTGCATTCAGATGCAAATATTAATGCTTAGGCTTAGATTCAACCTAAAATTGAACTCTTTGTCCTTTAACATTTAGTATAACATTTAGGTAAGGGTTGCACTCTTTAGATTCTTAAACAAAATTTTTCAGTTTCGTTCACTAACCTCAAAATGAAGGACAAAATTGGTTAGACTGAATTGGGTCCACAGACAGCACTAGGTGGATGTGTAGGGAGAAGTCTCCATATAAGGCAAGTTTGGACGCTCATTTAAGATAAAGATAAAGCAGCGATGGTGGCATTTAATTTAAAAAATAAGATTTAACATCATTGCCAGAGCGAGGAGGTGGCTGTACACGTTAAGAGAAACCATGAATAATTATGAGAGAGTCATTTGTGCCGATGGGAAAAGAGAAGCTAAATCCGTGTGTGATGAATCCTCTCTCCTGCAGTGATGGGAGTCTGGCCACCAAGCAGATTGTTTTCCTCCAGAGACCCACCCTGCCTCGCAAGAAGAGGGATTCAAAGGTACTCGACCCAGCATTCCTGTGCCTGTTTCTCTTGGCACGCTGAGGATTCCTTCTCAGCTTTCTCACCACACAGTGATGCTCTCTGACCTCCACAGTACTTGTTATTGTTAGCACAAATCTATATGTGCAAAGTTATGGTCAAGCACGCATACCCCCCACATCTTGGAACACACAACAGTAATGCATGCTGGGAAATATATCATTAGCCTGGTTCCCTGCTACCCAGATTTGACCTCCCACAGAGATGATAACCTCCCTTGACCTCTCACCCTTAAGTCATAAATCTGCACTGGTGTGTTGAACTCTTATCAGTCCTGGCCTGGATTTAAACTGTGACACATCGCCGTAGGCAACCAAATGTCAAACTGGTCCACTCTGACCTCCAGGAATCCTGAGAGGAATGTTAGGAATGTGATGTTTCTCCTCTGCGCAATAGTCAAATAAAAAAGCCACAGAACAAACACGTGCTGTCAGGGGCACATATACTTTTTTTTTTGGAATTGCAATTGTTCCTTGTCTCTCAAAGTGCTGTTCATTGAGTTTCCCCCAGCAGTCATTGTTTTTTTATATATTTTCTTAGAAAGTTATGGTACACTGCGCCCCAGTGGAAACCAAGCATACCCCTTGGGGCTACCTCTGTTCTTTTATACATTGCCTTGTACAAAAAATGAAAAAATGTTGCACAGTAATTTTATAACTGCTTCATTTTACTGAAAATGTTGAAGAGGGATCTGGGACCTTGGATGGTTTTATAAACATTTACTCTAACTCTAACTCTTTTCTAATTCCCTTTCAGAAACTGGGTTTCAAAGCGCGGGGAAAGTCCAATAAGAACTCTGTCAAAGATGCACCAAAGAACAAGAAGAAGAAAAACGGTCCCTCAGTGGCAGAGAAAGAGACAGAGGAACAGAAGATGCTTGAGGATGAGGAGAGGATTTGCAAAGAGGAGAGCAAGAAAGTGGTGAACAAGAACAATGAAAACAGGGAGAATGAGAGACATTGCCTAGAGACAGAGAGCAAGGGAGAAAAAAAGGCTGAGATAGAGGCCGAGGCTAAGGATAGAGAGGGTGAGGCAGTGGTAGAGACCCAAGAGGAGAGAGAGACGGGGACAGAAGCCAAGACTGAGGAGAAGGGAGAGGGTGGGACAAAGACTGGGGAGGGGAGAGTAGATGGGGCAGAGGCAAATACTGAAGAGAAAGATGGTTGGACAGAGACTGTGGAGTTGAGAGAGGAAGAGATTGTAGAGGGGAGTGAGACCAGGGCAAAGGCTGAAGAGGAGGAAGAGAGCAGAGCAGAGGCAGAGACTGAGAAGAGAAGAGAGGGTGGGTAGAAGTGGAGACTGAGAAGGAAGTTGCCCTGGAAACAGACAACATGGAGGAGCAGGAGTATAGAACTACTGATAGACAGGAGGGAGGAGCTACGGAGAAGGAAGAGGGAGGGGCTGAAGATGGACAGGGAATAGCAGCCAATGAGAATAGTGGGGAGGGACAAATGGGGGATAGAATAGACCATAAGGGTTCTGAGCACTTGAGTGAAGCGATGAACTCACTATAGAAACCATGAGTTTCAATAACCCTCCAGAACTTAGTAGCACTGATGACCCTCCCACTGGCACTGACTGAGGTAGAGTCTGACTCTGAGCACTGGCTGTGAAGACTGGAGGGATGGAGCTCCAGATATAACTGGTTGGACATAATGTCATGTGAGAATTGATGGAACTTCCATCAGTGGTGGACAATGTTCTGTGATTTCTGTATGAACTCACATTTGTATAAAGAAATTCATTCAATATATATAGAAGAAGGAAGAACTAGGATACATTTTGAAAAGACCCATTGCAGGAGAAGGACTTATTCTCAGGGTCTGATTAACCTGTGTGAGGAGTGCTGGTTCTGACATAAATACATGAGTTACATTTACACTGCCCCCCCATTGTTCCTGTGGGGAACTGAGGAATAATGATGAATGGGTTGTCAACAGAGAGAGGGGTGCTGTTAGTGTAGGCCATTATTGTTACATGAGGTATGTTTAACATTTGTAATTGTTTATTCTGAACTTTTGTATATTATTGCAAAAGAGGAAGCAACTTATTCAAATATATAATGTTGTATGGCTACTGCTTAGCACCATGAATTCAATATTTCAGCACATAAGCCAGTTAAAAGTGTGTTTGGCATTGGTGTATTATTAAAAAAAATGTTTTGGGCCATACGAAACATGGTTCTCACTTAATGTCTTGAAAAACAAATGCTCGTAGCAGCACTTTGTTCACTAGGGGTCTCCAATGTTATCTGAGAAGGGCCAGTATGGGTGCAGGTTTTTGTTGCAACCCAACACCTGATTCAGTGTACCCATAATGGCCCTTCTCGGGTAAGATTGGAGACCCTTACCGCTGGTCTACACAGATGAGCTTTTCAACCTCAAGAAAATAGTTTTAACAAGGGCCTGAAGATGGGCACAAAAATAGAGCTAAGACTGAGATGTATAATTGGCCCCAATAGTATGACATGCTGGCCATCTTTTAAGTGTTTTCCCAAATGCTTCCCCTAGACCTGAGGGTCCAGTTATTTCCACCACCACTTACACAGAATCACATGAATAATAGAGCAGACTAAGCTCAACCATTGAGTTCAACAACCTAAAATGACCAGTCATGTCCAGGCCATGTCACTTAAGGGTCATTTTATGACTAAGCTATAACGAAGACATCCCTTCCCATGTTCAGCTAAATATTGAGTCCAGAGTTGTCCCACTCAGACTCAAGCCAGAGGTTTATATCACAAAATATAAATAAATAGCCCAGACACTTATATTATAGGGGTCTCACTCATGCACTATTTTGCTTATGCACAATATTTAAGAACTTTCAGAAGACCAATATCTGATTTGCTATAGTAATTAAGGACACATTTAAAATAATATTAACCTCCTCATTACCCTTGCCTTATTAATGGAGGCTAATTCATTATACGAAGGGCAGTTATACAATAACAGAATGTCCACACATTGTTGGTAATATTACGGTGTGTATGTATATACGTAGATGTGCTCACTTGTTTGTTGAAATCGATATCTTAAATACATCAAGTCACTTTACATCCTCCATTCAAAAATGTTGTTAATCAACATCCTGCCACAGTTAAAGTTGCATATTAAACTGCAGGGTTGCCAGTTTGAATTAATGGAGAAACATTATCATTTTGGTAATGTGTGCACCTTCCTTCCCACAGATTTGAGGGGGTTGTAAGATCTGTTTCATTGGCCAGAGGGTCATGTTTAAACTATTTTATGGATTTTCCACTATCCTCTACAGATGGAAGTGATTTCACTATATGTACACTGCAGTTTGCCAAACCCATGTCAAATTGTTTTTTTTATAGTGTTTCAGGATGTTTTCTCCTCTAATTTCCTCTCTGGAAACATATTGACATTTAGAAAATCCTCTTTATATTTACACTATATGGCAAAAAGTCAGTGGACACCCTACTAATTATTGAGTTCAGGTGTTTCAGCCACACCCATTGCCAACAGGTGCATAAAATCCAGCACATAGCCACAGACAAACATTTAGAATTCAGAATGGTTCGTAAAGAGCTCAGTGACTTCAAACGCGGCACTGTCATAGGATGCCACCTTTGCCACAAGTCAGTTCATGAAATTTCTGCCCTACTAGATGTGCCCCTGCACAGAGCCCTGACCTCAACCCCATTGAACACCTTTGGGAGGAACGCCGATTGCGAGCCAGGCCTTCTTGTCCAACATCAGTGCCTGACCTCACAGATGCTCTTTTGGCTGAATGGGCACAAATTCCCACAGACACACTCCAAAATCTTGTGGAAAGCCTTCCCAGAAGCCGCAAAGGGGGTCCAACTCCATATTAATGCCCATAGTTTTAGAATGGGATGTCCAACAAGATCATATAGGTATGATGGTCAGGTGTCCACTGACTTTTGGCCATATAGTGTATATCCCCTAACAGTAATGCTTTGGTGGAGGGAACACCAAATAGGCACATTATTTTAGTTTAAAAGTTTTAAGTTTTAAAAAGTAAGAGTGTTTTTAAGGTAAAAATTCAGTCATGCCTTGCCATTATTATTCTTACTTGTATTATTTTTTTATTTTTTTTGGGGGGAGGGGGAGATCATATTTGGATTACATTTTCAAGAATGAAGTACGAGGGGCATGGCTTGGGAACTGTGCAATGTAAAAGTATCCATAATTAAATGTTTAACCAGATACCTAGTCTGTGATGAGTGAAGTGATAAGTTACAAACAAGTCAACTACACAAGTACTCCGTAGATAGCATATGAGTTTAATAGTAATAAAAGCAATGGTGATTTTTTGTGAGAAAAGATATGAAATCATGTCTTTTCTTGTTCATTCCAGCAAAATGAAAGACTGCTGCCCTTTGTCTTGTAATAGTGAACCTTCAACAATGTGTTTGTTTGCATTGGCAATTACAGTACATTGCTAAACTATGTTGATGACTACAATCATGTGTTTATGTAATATTCGGCCATCATTGGAGGTGAGTGTTTCTTGATGATCTTCATAAATGTCAGAATAGCTCTGCAAATACATTTTGAGGTCAAGGTACTCATTCAGTTATGTTATGTACTACAGTATTAAGTGGCTAAACAGTGATAAATCCATTGTGATGTGAGCTGATTCCTGATTATGCCAGTCATAGGTTTAGTGTGATATGCTGACCAGTCAAAGTCATTAAATGCTTTTTCCTGGAATAATCAAGGAAAGTTTGATAAGAAATTAGAAGATGTGTTGGGTCTGCATGTGACATTTAATCTGTTACCCGAGGTTGAACACCAAGATTGCGGTTGCTTTCTGGTTCGACTCCGACAAGAGGAAATTCTGACTAATATAAGATTAACTGTGTTTTTGAGTGCAAAGACTTGATAACCACTTGCGTTTAGAAAATGAAAGCAAGTATGCCATTTCCTGTCTTATATAACCCACAGTGCGTCAAAGGCTTCAGCCACGGCAGTTACATTGTCATAGTAACAAACAGAAAAATGTGTTGAGGACTCACAATGGCCCCTACCAATGTTTGTCAAGCAAAAGTAGATTTGTGCTCAAACTAAGAGGACGTGTTGTCCTATATTTATGATCATAAATCATTTCAATAAAGGCATGACACTCATCCTATTAAATGAATACTTCATCAGATGTATATTATTTCTGATGGAGACTGCTGAGGTGACCAAAGCATAATGGTTTAGGTTTAGGGTAAAATGTATTTGTTTTCTAGAGTGAGTGTCCCATTTTGTACTAAAATTAATTCTGTACCAATGTTGTGAAATGGCACCTGCAGACTCAACAGATGAGCTGAGAGTAGATGACTTTAGAGGCAAAAAGATATTACTATTAGGTCACTTTTGCCTGTGTGTGGAATTTTTTGACTCAGAAATGATTTTTTTTTGTATTTCAATCAAATACAGGTGCAAATGCTGTCGTCGCCTCATTGAAAGTCACCATCATGCTCTCCATAGTCCTAATGAAACATAATTTGTTCATTGACACACATTTGCCATATCTGTAAAAATGTGTATATTATAAATCTGCTTTATATTTTCATTTGCCTTCTTAACATGAATATATTTGTTTTACTAAATGATAAATTATGTCGCCATGTATCTGACTCAATAAATGGAAGGAAAATGCTCCAATTGAATTGCAAAAAAGTCTGTCATTGTGGTTAACCGATGAAATTTGGTTGAGTCACTCAGGAAATCTGCAACACATGGAGCGAGTAGGTGCAGGCAATTCTCATTAGCATTCTGTTACACTGCTCGGTGAAAGACCCGCTCATGTCACATGCAGCCTGGTGAAGGGTTTTGAGGGGAGGGAAATGACTTTAGTCTCAAATCCAGAAATACATTCCACTGCAGGGTCAATCTGTTTCTCAGACCTGGAGATTGGGGTGGGGGGGTGGGGGTACCAGACTGTTAGTTACTCTGATGAGGTGAATACTGTTAGATTCCATCTAGAACCCAGAATCCTATAATGGGCTTGTTATGGTTGTGACTATACTGACCGTGTGGGCAATCATGCTCATTACCGAAGGTGTTAATGCCAATTTAATTCGCAAATTAATTGGATGTACTCACAAATCCAAGTTCATCCCCAGTGTAAAGACATTAACAGCAATCTTCCAGAAGCTGGGCTCTACACAAAAGATCAGACTCCATTTTTGACTAAGGCTGCTGGTTAAAGGCAACAGTGTGTATCACTATACTCAGTTGTTAATGCAGTTGAAAGTTTCCATAGAAAACTTCCTGGGTCATGCTTTTGATTTTGCCTCTTTGCTTTGGTTATGGAGGTTTATGAGAAAGAGTTTATGAACTCTGTCGTGGTCTTTTATTAAGCCTGCAGCATCTATTTATGCAATGTACAGTACTTCTCCCATTTATACAATGAGGGCTGTCTGAGGCTTCCTGAAGTAGCGGTTCCCTAACAACTGTCAAAGTGGGTCCTCAGCAGAACTGGGAAAAAAAGTTTCGCTTTATAGACTATTTAGTTCATATTTCCTTATTTCATGAATTACATCATATAAATTAATATAAATTAACCATGTCTGCTTTACCCTTGGTCAAATTATTATCATTGTAATGATTAAATATGTCTGATGAACTAAATAGCTACATCACTTTTAGATACATGTTATAATAACATTGCAGATTAGGCATGCTTCCATGTACTAGTGTGTTAAATAGCCTATTTATTATAGCCTGTAGTGGGTATTGCATAAAGTTGTCAAAGGTTTTATACAGGTGGGGGTCCTCAGCCACCGGGTGGTTATTTTAGGGGGCCTGAAAAAAGCTTGGCAACTCAAGAGTCTTCTCAATCAATCAATCAAACTTTATTTGCATAGCACATTTTACAAAACATTTGTCACAATATGCTTTACAACAGATCCTGGCCTGAAGCCCCCACAAAGGCAAACTTAAGGCAACAGTGAAAAATAAAAACTCCCTAGGTGGAACAAACAGGAAGAAACCAAGAGGGGGAGCCAGTCCCAAGAGGGGGAGTCCATCCTCCTCTGGCTGGTCCAGGGTCTGAGTTTGTAATGATCAACAGCAATCAATGAGTCCATGTGCAATGCAACTCAATATGGGACTTCATTTATTTCTAGGCAACTGAAACCACTGGTTCTGGGGTGTGGTAGCAGGCTGGGATAAGTGCCTGGTGGGTAGACGGTGGGTTCTGAAGGTGGAGTAGACTTGGGAATTGGGGAAGATGGTGAGAGAAGGAGCGGTGAGAGAGGGAAACAGAAACAATATGGGGAGTTAGAAAATAGCAATACATGTGTATAGGGACAGATTAAATATGTGAGCTCCTTTATCAGTTTTGGTAGGTTGTTCCACAGTAGTGGGGTTCTGTATGAGAAAGCTCTACCACCAGTAAAATTATTTGAAATTCTCAGAACAACCAGATAGCCTGCATCTTCAGAGCAAAATTACCTTGTGGGCTTGTATCACAAGAGTAAATTATTTAAATACGTGCAAGACCATGTAGGGGTTTGAAAGCCAGGAGCAGAACCATAGAATTAGCCCTGTAGGTAATTGGTAGCCAGAGAAGTGTTTCTAGCACTGGAGTGATATGCTCATGCTTCTCTATTCTGGTCAAAATATGAGCAGCTGCATTCTGAACCAGCTGGAGGCTCTTTAGAGAGGTATTGGAGCAGCCTGATAAAAGGACATTGCAATAATCTCACCTTGACATGACAAAAGCATGTATACATTTTTCTGTGTCCCCTAGTGATAAGAGGTGCCTGATTTTTTGCAATATTCCGTAAGTGAGAGAAGGCCATTCCGGAGATATTTTTATATGTGAGTGACGAAAGTACGATCTGAGTCAATAGTTCCAAGCATTAATATCTGTTAGACATGCCTCTAAATGACAAAGCTTTAGTGCCACACATTGTTTTGTTGAGATGTAAAGCTGCGTATCATCACCATAGCAGTGAAACCCTGTACCATGTTTGCAAATAATAGCACCAAGAGGCAGCCTATACAAAGAGAAAAGTAATGGCCCTAGCAATGACTCTTGCAGGACACCACATTTCACCTTTGAATAATGAGAACATTCTAAATTTAATTGAACATACTGGTATCTGTCACACAAGTATGATCTAAACCAGGAGAGTGCTTGATCACAGAGTCCAATGCAGCCCTGTACTCTGTCCAATAAAATCTCATGGTCAACAGTATCAAAAGCTGATTGATGAAAAGACACCAAGTTGCAGTCTGATGACAGTAGCAGGTCATATACAACCTTAACAAGTGCTGTTTCAGTACTATGTTGAGGCCTAAATCCTGACTGGAAGATTTCATAGATACAGTTTGTACGGAGGTAGGTGTTGAGTTACTTTGCAACGGCTTTCTCTAATATTTTTGATATGAAAGTGGTGTTGGAGATTGGTCTATCATTTTTCAAGTTATCAGGATTGAGATTTGGTTTCTTTTCTTTTTGTTGTTGTTAATTTTGATTCAGATTTTCCCCGTTTTTTAATTAAATCCGCCCCACAAACCCACCGCGTGCAACTATGGGACCAGCCACTACCCAGGGACCGGCAGTGAAGTGGGCGGGTGAACTGCCTCTTTCAAGAAAGACTTAGCCGAGCCATCGACCGTGATTCCACTACCCACTGGGAAGCCTGCACATGTGGCAAGTCCATGTCGGCTTCCCTTCCCCTTCCCCCTCCCTGGGGCGGACAGACAATCGACACACCCTGAGCAGGACTCCTGGCCAGAGCTGGGTTGGAACATGAACCCCGGCCACAGTGGGCGACTTGCACTGAGGTGGTAGGTTTTGAGGACATAATCATGTTGGCCAGCTCATCAATGTCATTTCAATATTACTGTCGGTACCTCTTCCTGTGATGTCAGTGTGCTGGGCTCAGATTTGAGGAGGAGTGATGCCAGAATAAGAGATCTGGGGCCTCATTTATAAAAAGGTTGCATAGAAACCATCGTACATTTGATCTAAGATCATTTCTGAAATGTGCGTGTGATTCAGAGAAAATAAACGTACGCACAAAAAAACGTGCGTACGCCACTCCCCCAGATGTGAAATCTCTAAATCACAAATTATCTTGAAATTGTGCGCAGCTGAATGGTTTTAGATCCGCCACCTTCCCTTTAACATCCCGATAGTGCGATCCACTACTGACCGTGCGCGGGCATGAGCCGTGCTTCGGCTGTCTGTGGGTGCGCTATGGGGGTGAGAAGCCATGGCTTCAGAGGATAACCTCTGTCACCTGATTGTGTAGAGATAATTACTTTATGCACTATAAAAAAGCAAAAAAGCAGCAAAGTACAAAGAAAAAAGTGATTTACCTAGAAGCCAACCGTCTCCGCCTGCTCCAGCCTCTAGACGATTCCCCACACTGCAATTATGCACAATGAAGGAGTCGACCCTGGCCATCTTGCAACGGCGTTTAGAATTGCCATACGGGCATTGCAAATGAGTTGCACATTAATTAAGTGATAATTCTTCCTGTTAACATATACATACTCATTTGCATGGGATGCCCGTATGGCAACGTGAGTGCAATCTATTGCACCTATGACGTTGGGGAATCCTGTTGTGCGCATAAAATCCTCTTTCACATTCTGCAGCTCCTCGGCAGTGTAAGGAAACTTTATGTACTGAGGGGACAAACGAATGATGCCTCGAAGTACAGCTGGCATAATTCTACTAACCGATGGCTGGGATATGCCTGACCGGTCACCAATTTCTCTTTGGAATGTTCCTGTAGCCAGGAACCCAAGGACGGATAACAATTGCACCTCAACGGGTATGGCCTGGTTGCAGTTGGTGCGTCTCTGTAAATTCGGGCCCATCTGGACACAAAGCTCTAATAGCGTAGCTCTCAGCAAACGGTACCTGCTTATCAGCCATTCGTCATCATGGGCAAAGAAGTCTGCCCGATCTCTAATAACTCGTTCCCTTCTTATTGCGCGGTTGGCGATATCTTTGAGAAGTGCCAATGCTGACATTCTTCCTCTTGCAAACCACTGCATTATTGGACATTTTATAGCCTATAGATTGACTGAAATGTTTTACACGTGTGGAACCATAATATGTATATTAAATACATTTTCTTCAAGGATGTGTCAATTATGCTAATAGGGGTAGTTTTGGAAAACCAATGTGTGTTTTTCTTTTGTTTTCCACAAGTAGCCTAGCTTATGTTGTTTTAATTTATTAATAACTTTATTGTGCAAACCATTATGTAGGCTATAGCCTAAGCAATGTGTTCAATCTGGTAATACAACTACAACAGCATCTACTACTACTACTACTATTACTAATAATAATAATAATAATAATAATAATAATAATAATAATAATAATAATAATAATAATAATTAAAATAATTAGATAATGATAAATAATGAGGAAACAATTAGGCAGCAGACAACATGTTGCCGCTCTTAGATTTCTGAATACCTGCAGTACTCTAACATTGCCACAAGGAAACTTGAGTACGCCAAGTTGGAACCTGACGTGAAGTACTTTTCCACGTCGAAGACCGTTTTTATAAATCTGAACTTTGGCGTGGATTTGAGCGTACACACATTCTAAGATCAAATCTGTGCATAAGAATGTTTTATAAATGAGGCCCCTGGGCTCTAATGGTTTCAATCTTTTCAATAAAGTAATTCATGAAATCATTACTACTGAAATGAGTGGAATTGCTACCATTATCTGATAATTGTTTTTAGTTCATTTGTCTACAGTGTTAAATACAAATCTTGGGTTATATTTATTTTTTTCAATCAGAATTGAGAAATAGGCAGTTCTAGTGGTCAATAATGGCTTATTTGTAAGTAAGCTATCCTTCCACGGAAGGTGAAAACACTTTTGGTTTTGTTGAATGCCACTTGCGCTCCAGTTTTCTTGTTGGCTGCTTCAGCGCGCAGGTAGTATCATTGTACCATGGTGTAAGATTCTTCTGACTACATTTAATTCTTTTAAGAGGGGCAACCATGCCGAGGGTGATTCTTAGTGTACAAGATGGCTGACTAGTTCATTGGTCCAGTGATGATTGATCCAAATTTTCCTTGCTGGAGAAGAATGACTCTGGGAGCGTATTTATACAATTTGGAATAGTAGAAGGGTTAAATGACCGACTATAATAATGTTTAGGTTCCAATGCAGACAGGCTGGTTGCCTGGATTTCAAATGTAGCCCTAATAAGGAAATGATCTGATAATACAGAATTATGGGGAGCGATGGTAAGAATGAAAACATCAATACCACAGAATAGCAAAGATCCAGGTTATGGCTATGGCAGTGGGTAGGTCCAGGAACATTCTGTACAAAACCAATAGAGTCAATAATGGACGCAAAGGCTGTTCCTAGTAGATCAATAACGTTATTTACAGTGCCTATAGAAAGTCATCATACCCTTTTGAAATAGTCACTTTTTTTGTCTTACAGCCTGAAATGAAAGTACATAAAATCCATCTTTTTCCAGCTTAATTTACACATTTTGCCTTACAACATTCAAGTGGAAAAAAAAGGGCACAATTTCTGATAATTAATAAAAAATGAAAAACTAGAATAACAGGGTTGGAAAAGTGATCAGTCCCCTGATGTAATACTTTGTAGAGGCACCTTTTGCTTTAATTATAGCCATAAGTCTGTTTGGATATGTCTCTACCAGCTTTGCGCACCTAGATTGGGCAATATTTGCCCATTCTTCCTTGCAGAACTGTTCCAGTTCAGGCAAATTCCGTGGTGAGCGGCGATGGACTGCACTCTTCAAGTCCAAGATGTTCTATCGGATTTAGATCAGGGCTCTGACTAGGCCACTCAAGGACATTCACCTTCCTGTCCTTTAGCCACTGCGTTGTTTTTTTGGCGGTGTGTTTTGGGTCGTTGTCGTGCTGGAAGGTGAACCACCTGCCCATCTTCAGCTGTCTAGCAGAGGGCCACAGGTTTTCCTCAAGAATTTGGGTCTACTTGGCAGCATCCATTTTCCCTTCACTTCTGATCAATTGCCCAGTCCCCGCTGAAGAGAAACACCCCCACAACATAATGCTGCCACCACCATGCTTCACTGTAGGTATGGTGTGTTTTGGGTGGTGTGCTGTGTTTGGTTTCCGCCAAACATAGCGCTTGGAGTTCAGTCCAAAAAGTTCAATCTTGGTCTCATCTGACCATATAACCTTTTGCCACATGGCATCAGAATCTTCTATGTCTTTCTTCGCATAACATAAACAAGACTCAGTGTAACACTTTTTCAGAAGAGGCTTCTTTCTTGCCACCCTGCTATACAGGCCAGCTTTTTGTAAAGCCTGTGAGATTGTTGTCACATGCACAGATCGCCCAATCTCTGCCATTAAGACTTGTAACTCCTTCAAGGTTGCCATTGACCTCTTGGTAGCTTCCCTGATCAATGATCAATCAATCAGTACTCAGAGGAATAGTTAAAGCCTTTGAAATCTTTTTATATCCTTCTCCTAACTTGTGCCTATCCAGAACTTTATGCTGGAGTTATTTTGGAAGCACCTTTCCAGCCATGGTGAATTCTTTGCGTTACCATGCATTACTAGGAGTGGAATCCTCAAGGAACAGCTGATTTTATTGTGAAATAATCAAAACCACTACAATGGATGTCAGGTGGAGGCCAATTAGCTTGCTGTGTGATCTGGAAGGTGATTGGTTATACCTGAGCAAGTTTATAATGGTTATTCTAAGGGGACTGATCACTTTTCCAACCCTATTAATTATCAGAAATTGTGCCTTTTTTCCCACTTGAATGTTGTAAGGCAAAATGTGTACATAAAGCTGGAAAAATATGGATTTTATGTACTTTCATATCAGGCTGTAAGACAAAAAAAAGTGACTATTTCAAAAGGGTATGATGACTTTCTATAGGCACTGTATGTGTATATGGAAATCACCTACAATCACAACTTTATCTGCTGAAACAGTGAGTCATGAAAGCAAATTCTGAAATGAAACCTGGCCCAGATGGACCATACACAGACACTAGGACAAATTATTCCAAACTACAAGTTGCTTTAATTAAGCCAGGCTGTGCACAGTACATGGTGAGAGCTTCAAAATAGTAAGTCTTATTTCCAGACTTTGGGGTTAAGGTGAGAGTGGACTGATATACAGTATAATTGCAACTCCACCACCCCTGACTGATGGGCGTGAGTTCTGAGTACTTAAAAAACCCATGGGAAATGACTCATTTAGGGAAACATAATTATCAGTTCTGAGCCATGTTTCCGTTAAATATAGTACATTAAGATCGTTTTCCGTAATTAATTAGTTCACAAGAAATGCTTTGGGAGCGAGGGATCTGACGTTTAGTAAACCAAATTTAATGAATGATTAATTTTGGGTACTACCTACAACAGGGTGGTTTTTAACAGCAATAAGGTTATCAACGTTAATGCCACGGCTAGCTTTGCATTTAATTTTTTGGCGTGGGTTAGACACTGTTTCAATATAATATAATAATAATATGCTAGTTTCTGGCTCAAGTAAACTAGCTATGGGAGGCTTGGGGTAAGTATTACTGCTAATCTCTAGCTCTGAAACACACCTTGCAGACATAGGCATAGGGCCATACGTCTGTGTCACAGGCTTTCAGAAGCTGGCGGACAAAGGTATAGGACCATATGTTGGTGGGCTGGCCAGCATCCTCTCTCGTCTTCGTTCAGCTGTCAATCTCACTTCTGGACAGGTTGTTGGTGGTCCTCCTGTATTTGTGTTATCCAATCATGTGAATCAGTTTCCTTTGTCAATCGAAGGAGGAGACCAGACCTTCAGGTGGAGTATTTTGAAAGCTGATCTTGTGTCCTAGCAACAGAAAAACAGCAGTTGCTGAGTGGGTAGTTTCCTGTTCACATTTGAATGCATTTATCCAAAACCATAATATTTGAAAGCAGAATTTTATTTTTGCCATATCACATTGAGTGTGATTTCCTATGATTTACTTATTCATGTATTTCCAATTTAAGAATAAAGTCAAATTTGAAATGTTTCTCATGGCCACTCTGAGACAGCTCTGTATAGTCTCCACCCACTAACCCAATTTTGAGCCAGCAATTTATGCATACTTGCAAAGCAAACTAACAAAAAAGTTGATACAAGCTATACAAGGATTAGACTTTGAGCATTATTCTTATAAACATTATTGGTTTTGTAAATATTCATACACATATTTGTAAATGTAGATTCAATGTCCTTTTTCAGATTATGGAAGCTAGGATTGCATGTTTTTGCAGGGCACAATATGCAAGACAGGGCCCATTTTTAAACAACTGACGTTGAATCCTCGATTCTATTGAGAAACAAGACTAACACATTTTGTATCTGCAGCAGGAGACTGGCTTTTTGACGTTTATAGTCACTGTTAATCTTTGCGTGCTCATTTCATTACTCAGTGGAATGTAAACAATAATCCAAACAAAAGCACTATGCCAAAGAGTCTCTGTAGTATTCTAAACAAAACCAGCTACAGAGTTTAGCCTATGCTGATTTTCTGTCCCTATAGTGAAATTCTGTTCCTGCCACAGAATGTTCCATCACTGGAGCTCTGAACTGAAATGAACAAGTTAACTTCTCAACAACTTTAGTGACCAAGAACTCTGTTAGCTGAACAAGGAAGTGCTGAGTGATTAACAGTCTGTAACTATATACTGGTCAGCCACTTATTCCAGCAAGAAAATGTAATTACCTCTTCATCGCTCAAACCTTTTCTTTGCTGCAGAGTATCTCACAGGACACATCGCCATCTAGTGGCTACAGCAAAAATATTTAGACCAGGTGATCTTGCAGACCGACCTAATTTCACAATGGACAATGTAGTTATGTGTGACTATATTATTTGTGGGAGCATTCATTCATATGATTATTGTTTGATTATTGTTTGAGCACTCGTTGGTATTGAAAGTATGCTTTCAATACTATCATTGTTATGAAGAAAATACCTTGAACATGAACAAAATTCAAGCCAGATATATCAAACCAGGGGATACCCTTACAGAACATTCTTTTCCCCATAGTTTTAGGGGATTTTAACTATGTTTTTTGTTCTTTGTAGTTTCAGAAAGACAACATATGAATCATACTTTTCTAAATATAGATATTGTGATCTAGAAAGGTCTCTGGAATTGTCTCTGACCGCATGCCAAAACCAAATGTAAATATAATGTTCCACTTAACAATTATAGATATTTGGCACTTCATATGGTGCTTCAGAACCAGTCCCTGGCCTTAAGCCATTTTCCAGTATAATGATGCATTTATCTTTGACCTCTCCACCCAGACTAACATCTGGTGAATGATTAAGCACTGTTATGCTAAATGGCGTTATATCTTGTGCAATACAAATGCAATGTAATATTATTGTTGCTGCTGCTGCTATTGCTGTCATTATAATCTTTTTACAAGTCAATTTTCAAAGATATAAGAAGGCAATACATTATTATGTCATTTAAAACATTTAACTGGTGCAAAGGGTGTTTTTATGCTTAAAGGTTATTAATGTACACCCCTACCCACACAAACATGAACTGATATTTGCAGATATTGTACACTATTTTATTTGTTATATGTATATATATATTTGGTTTTAATTGCATTCTAATAACCCTATTCTCAATTCTATATGTGATTTATATGCGTAAATTAGATACTTATCACTTCATTAGGCATGTGTTTCAAGGCAAACAGTGAACAAACTGTTTAGAAGATCTTTTCGTGAATAAAACTGTTCAAAGGACCAATTTTTAATCATCTAATTACCCATGACTGATTTTCAAACCAGATTCACTATCCTAAAAATAAATCTGCAAGTCTGTTAATATGTTCAGGCCAAAGAGATTAGACTGGGCCTAGAGCAAAGACCCATCTCTTTATGCAGCATGTAAACAGCATAAACAGCATATCCACTCTCCAATTAATTAACAGGTTTACCTCAGTGCTTCCCCATTGCCTTCTTATCTGCAGCATTCAGGCCCCAACCCCCACACCACAATTACTGTTCCATCCTATCATTTCTTAATCAGCTTTTTTGTTTGTTCTATGAAGTGAAATATGCACGCGCCAGCATGTCAGCTGTGTGTTAATTTATTTTTTTGATGATTCAGTAATTCTGTGGTTTCACAATGTGACACAACAAAAACTCTGCATAATAATAGAAGGTTTTTATGCACCTGTGGCGTGTAAAGTACATTTGGTTGAGCCAGAAGTCCTTAGGTCACAGATGTTCATGGTTCACCTAGTTTGCAGATTATAGGCACAACCATATTTTGTGAGAACCATATTTAACACCGGTCAGCTCAAGACCTTGAGATTGTACCTCGATGATGGGTCATCCATCACCGCAACCGTATATCACTTCATCACATGATTTTTTCGTTGTTAACCGGAAATTAATTTGTACAAACTAGATGAGGTAATGACATCTGATGTACAGTATGTCATGACCATTAAAATATACGTCTCTGTGCTACGCCATAAGAGATCTCTCTGAGAAATGAAACTGCACAAGGGAGAGGTGTAATGTATGATTGTAAAACTCAATGCCAAATTAAATTGTATGTTGTACAACAGAATTTGGAGGCCCCAGGACATGGGCATTGTGTAGATATATGTAAGGCCAATTAAATAGATAGCTATCTATCTAAATTTGGTTTAGCCATTTTTAAAGTCCTGAATAGTTGTGGATCATCACATAAAATGATGGTGTACCTTAGTTTTAGTGACAATGATCTGGAAAAGTTGTCACTCCTATACAGAATCCTAGTCTCAAATATATTTGTACATCCATGTGGTAAAGCAGTGTTGACTGTGATTAAACATTATGTTAATTTTACAAGCATATTTTCAGATGATGTTAAACCAAGATCCAGATTGTGGTCATTAAAAATCCCATGGCACTGGTCATAAAGAGTAGGGGATTTCCCAGCCAAAATTCCATGGCTCTTTCTGGCCATCTCATAACCCATAGTTTAATTGATTTACTAATCCCTCCTTCTCCATTTGTGTATGGTGAGCTATCTGATGCAAAGTGGCTGCCGTGCTTCAACCAGGTGGGTGAAAAACATTGGGAGTGTCAGAACTAAGTCTACCCCACTTAAATGATCCTGAGATGAAAGGTGCTATATAAATTATTTATTTTGACTAAAAGTACCTTTATTCCAGATATGTGTTTATTCATTTCTGATAGTGAAATATCAATATCTATTTTTCAGCCAAACTTTGTCTATTGAGGTGTATGCACTTCTTTCTGGTCCAGTTGTTGTGGCTCTGTCTTCTGGTGGCTGTAAGAATGACAAATGGCACAATTATGTAGTTTATACCTTTAGCGGTGGCTATGAGAATGACATGTTCATCAACGGCAATTAAGTTAGGCAAGCAAATTATTTTTGCCAAGTTAATTTTGGCGTATGTTGTTCAATTCGTCGGGTTTCAGTTTAGGCCACACCCAAAGCCAGGCACAAAGTGGCCTTTAGTGTATCTAAGCACAAGAAGGAAACAACATGAATGATAAAAGCCTTTTCAGTGATATCGCTCATACATTAAGTAATACCAAACAAACTGGTTTAGCTTATTTCAGAAATGGGTAATAGTAAAAGAGATGCTATTGTCCAAATAAACTACACCCATACACATTTACTGAAAAGCTTGTAAGTGTAGACCCGTGATTTACAGACTCAAAAAAATGTGCAGTTATGGTGAGGAATTGAAGCCAATTCTTGTTTAATCTTGTTTAATCTCTTTGCGTTCCAATTCTCACAGGCATTCCATTTCCTATTCCAGAATTGGAACTGACAATTCAATTTGGGGAAAATAACTTCATCAATTTAGGAGACTGAGACCATCTCTGAGTATTAGTTATCTGGGTGATTGATGCCTCCATCTTGTTATTAACAGTGGAGGCTCATGAGTTCAAAAGGTGATAAACATATTTTTAAATTGATTTAAATTGGCTGTTTTGCATGATTAACAAGTGTGCCAATTGAAATATGAATCAGTAGCTGACTCATTTTACTTAATTGTATGCTACGTGGCGGCAATACCTTTATAACCATTGTGCACTTCATATGAAAATGTGCAAAGATGAGTCTCCAATATCTTTTTTATGATGCAACCTAAATGTAATGTCATGGTTTAATGAAACCTAATATTTTTGTTATTGTTAAATTATCTTTATTTATTTATCTTAACCTTTAGTTAAGCAGGTTTTCCCTGTGAGATAGAAATCTTTTTCAAGAGAGACCTTAATATTGAATTACTCAAATGTTATGCTACCGCATTTTAGATGCAATAAAACAAGAAGGGAATTAGCTGCTGATGGGTGAATTTTATTTAAATCAGAACACTGGAGAATCATGCAAAACGATCAATAAGGGGCTAAAGGCATCGGCAAAAAGGTACGCTTTTAGCCCTGCCTAAATTAGTCTCCATTTACCATTACTCAGCTGACATAAAAGGCTCTCACCACCAGATCGTCTTGTCGTCTCTAAGCGCAGCAAAGGAAGCGCACGTCGTTGAGGGAGGAGTCATCCAGCCCATACTGGTACTCTTCCATCTTGGTCTCAATGCCACAGATGCCCATGGCGGAGCACGCCTGGCTCCAGTGCCCGTACTCGCCCCAGTCCATGCCAGGCCCCTCCAGCGTGGGATTACTGCTGCAGCGGAACCTGATGTTGTTGGCCGCAGTGTCGTCCCCAAAAAGGCCCTGATGGGGCTCCACGCGCAGCTGAAAGGAGATCAGGACGCCTGAGGGGCACCACTGGGGGTCGGACCAATCTCCATAACTGGGAAGGGGACAGGCACAAAAATGTCAGTGCACAGGGGCCATGTCCTATTTTCTGGTAGAGTTTCTGCATGTATTGTCATCTCAAATGGGCATGTGTCTGTCATAGGTTTCAGGTTTGGTTTTCCCTTTGTCTGAACTATTCCGTTTGAATAATTATTGGCTTGTCCTTGTGCTTGAGAAGGGTTAAATGTCTTTAGAACAGATGGATTGCAGCCCTGGAGGACCAGATACTCCTCATACTTACTATCCAATGTGAGACTCGACCGAATACAGGAAGGTCCTGTCTCCAGGTTTAGAGCAATACAGACGGATACCATTGAGTGCTGTGTCATCCATACCATATTGATCGGACTCAACCTGAGATAATCACAAATCATACACAAACATGTTAAACGTGTGTATAATTTACACACAAATTAAATCTGAGATTTAATTCCACAATGTAGGATAGTAGATGTGTTAGATATAGATATGTATAAGATATGTATAAAGTAGTGCAGATGTCTGAAGATGGGTCTAGATATAGTGACGTTACTATACGTGTAGCAATGTCTGCAGGTGTATGTACAAGCATGGGTAGGGGTGTGTAAAAGAGTATATATGTCAAAGACAGTTAAGATGTGCACAGAAAGTTGAGTGTGTAAATGTGCAGAAGTGTGTAAATGTATGCCAAATGTGTGTAGACATGTGTAGCAGTGTGTAAAGGTGTGTGTAGGATGGAGTATACATATTATACATAGGTGTGTGCATTCATGCATGCATGAGTGTGTGTATGTATGTGCATGTGTACAGGTGTGTGGGCATATGTGCGAGAGAGACATATGTTAATATATGTAGGACATTACCCGTAGACTGAAGCCCCCAGCGTAGAATCCTTCAGGACACATCTCTGGCCATGTCCAGTTTCCAAACTGTTCCCCGTTGGGCACAGTCAGGATGCTGTGGTACTTTCGTCCAACGAAACTGGTACCGGCTCGTACCAGAAAGGGCTTTTCTTCTGTGTCACATGAACCAAGGGCAAGAACAGACAGGACAGAGAAGGCAGCAAAGAAGAACCACGCCATGTTGACCTGACACGTACACACACACACTCACAGAGAGCAGTCAACCTAGACCGGGATATATATACACACTGAATTTTTATATTCACTACACACTGCCAAAATAGGGAATAAACAAGTCTCCAACTTGTTATCAGCATTAATAATTTACAGTACAGCGAACTGCCATGGGAAGAAACAGCTGCCATGGTATGTTTTCAAAAACTTTTGAAAAACAAAAGAATTGTACCAAAAAGTATGGCATTCAAAGAAAAAATTCATTTTTATGCACAGATGAGTTATATTAAGTAATATTACTTGGTGATAAATACATGTATTCAATCACAAGCTTCATCGCTATACATCTCTTGAATATATTATTCTTGACACATGCAAGTATGCCTATAATTTTCTACCAATTAAACCATTTCAAATAGAGAAAAAAAAATAATAATATATTCACAGACACTATTGTCTAGGGCGAACTATAGAGCATTGTCATATTAAGGAGCAGAATAACAAATATGTATACTATATACAAATGCAATATAGCTTGTAGAATACCTCACAGCTACAATACTACTACTGCTACTACCAGTACAGTATTTCACTGCAACACAGGGCAGGAAAATCATTTTAATACAAATCCTTAAGGCAGAAACACAATTACGAATCACAATTACAAGCTGCCAACTGTTATGATAGGACAGGATTTAGGTGTGCTTCCAGTGCAGTCTCAGTTCAGTCAGAAGACTTAGGGCAGATGTAGGTTAAGTTAAGTCATGCACAGTCTGAGAATCACATTCATAAACTCATGTGTCATGAATTCACTGTTTTATGAAGCTTTCCATTTAGATTTGTATATTTAGATTTTGACGTAAAGGTAAACTATGAAGAATAATTTAAGAAGCTAGGGTTTCTTAGTTGGGTTTTGGGAATCTACACCCATGCTGTTTTTCCACACAGCTGTTTAAATTCACAACCTCCCCTGCTGTTCAAGGCTAACACTACAGCACCTCCAAATAAATAAATGATATGCAATATGTCTTTGCTTGCAATACACAATATATATTTGCTTGTGAAAACCTCATATATTCACAGAACATTTGGTATTGAATATTTTTGTCACATCTACTGTGGGGTGAGTTTTTCCAAGCAAAAGTGTTTGGTATGCTATTGACAACATTGTTTTATACAGAAACAATAGTGTTCAGTTAAATGTATAAGTTCAAAATACTGTGTGTATGTGTTAAATTATTTTGAAATTACTTTGATGTATTGAATGCTAATGCAGAAAACTATTGTGTATTCAGAGTAACCTCAATGAACTTATTTTGTGTGGAATGCATCCACAAAACTCTAAATGGCAATGACAGACTCCCAGTGAAAGCGAAATCCATTCTCAGCATTGCAATGTCAATGCATCCCACATGGCTAGCATACAGCCCTAATTGCCTCAAACTGTGTTCTTTCTTGACTAAGAATGTATGATTTTGTTGTTATAGAATATCAGAAACCTGTTTCACCCCACTACAAACTCCCCGTAGAATTCTTGATGTAGTCATTTCAGTTAGGTTAGCTGAAATTACACTTCGGGTTAACCTAATTTAACCCTAACCGTAACCTAAATGAAGGTACTAGATCAAGCATTCTCTGGGGTAGTTTTTAGTAGGGCTAAAAGGTGTTTGGCCTGATATTTGATAACAAATTTTTACATGTTCAGTAAACTCAAGAGATACATTTTAATTGAGGATTAAGCCTCCAGTATAATTTCCTTTGAGATTATAGATCAGTTTATTTTATATCAGCATTATTTTGTTTTTAATGTAGATACAGTAACTTCCAAAATTATACACACCCTCGGTAAAGATGAGCAAAGGAGACTCTATAAAAAAAAAAAATACAGGTATTGAGCTACATATGCTCAGAATGGGGAAATTATATTCTTTCATGCTAATACAGTTTCGTGAAGATGACGCTTGTTAAACAGATTTTCACATGAAGATGATTGACACCCATCTAAACCATTCACCTATCAAGCTCATGCAGGGAGTGGGCTCAGTAACTCACAAATCACCACGATTTTGGGGGATTGCAGTGCTGTTTTTGACCTACACAAATGTGGAGAACTTTAGCTGCACACCCAATGCCAGAGCCAATGCAGCTAACTAGGTAGGTAGAGTACACAGAAAAACAGGAGTAGAAAAAAAATTAGCTGTGAAAATAAGCCTTGTTGAAACCCGTACAAACGTATACGACTATTATATTTAAAAGAGCGCATGTCCTAACATCAAAAGACGAACAGTACCATGCTATACAACATTCAAGGTAGAAATCATGTTGTGTTGTAGCTGAAGTTATTACATTACACTGCAAGATAGTTTACGTTAGATAATAGGCTAATGTTACTTGAGAGCTGATGCCAATTCATTTCATGATTATTTAATAAATACCAAAACGCAACTAACTTTAACGTTATTGTTTGCTTGCTATCTATCAACTCAACTTCACTCCCCCAATAAAATATTTTGACCAGTAATTTGATAAGAAGAGAGGTTGTTATGTCAGTTACATGTCTTTTGAATAAAAGCTCATGGACATAATATGCTGGGTTGTTTATACACATATAAAGACAGTGAGTGCTGGGGGGGATGCTTCACCAAAAATGTTGGTCACCAGCCGCCACTGCGTCATACCTACAATGAAATCCATATTTAATTGTAGATCTTTGACATTTTGATGAAAAATCTGGTTCCCTTTGCCAGGAAACTAAAAACCTGGATGCAAACAAGACAATGATCACAAGCATACCTCAAAATCAACCAAGAAATGGTTAACTGACCACAAAATTTGCAATGGCCATCACAGTCTCCAGACTTGAATTTTCTGACTCACCAAATTAATTCAATTCCACCCTGTAGGATAGCGAATTGTAGCAAGGGTTTTCAGAACAAATTCTTGTTAAGCAGATTTTCACAATGTGGTTACTTATTCATTATTTATTGTTCACTCCAATCGTTTGCTGAAAAGCCGCACAGCTGTTATCAGTGCACCAAAGCACTTTTTAATCAACGTTTTACACAATGTAAGCAATCAATTATTTTTCAGCTTTTCTAGTTTCTCCATTGGGCGTCCAGTAGGCTACTCGTTGGTTACCGATCACTCGTTCTACGTATCTTAAATTCCATATAGAGTAGCCTACGCGAGGGGGCGGTAATGCATCTGGTGCTGTATCATTCGAAGTCGTCTGTGGCATAGATATATAAACGTAGATGCCTCATTCACACTGTTCAGATGCGTCGAAGCGGCCATATTAGCGCGGGCAAGATCCGCGTCTAAACAAACACGTGTATTGAGAGATGTATTGAGAGATGCAGACTTCCCCTGATAAAATCTACTGTAACTCACTTAATTCTCAACCAATTTTCGTGAAATTTGGTTTGTTAACGTGAGAAATTTCTGCATAGCATGCAGGTTATTTGATTTCCAAATTTCACAATGAGTTCCTCAACGATTTTCCGCAGAACCTGGCAACCTAGTACGTTTATAACAGCCACCCTATACTGCTTTCTTGGCAGCTCCAAACAATAAAAACATAATCAGCTCTGACATTTTGAAAACTTATGTAGAACAGTTAAAAGGGCGTTTTTTGTTTTCTTTTACAAATAGCCGGTCTGTGAAATCAAGTTATGCCAAAAACGTTTATAACAAGCCAAATTCACGAACATTGGTTGCGAGTTACAGTAGATTTTATCAGGGGAAGTCATGCGTTTGTTTAGATCTTGCCCGCGCTAATATGGCGGCCGTACAGCCGTATCGCTGCAACATACAACAGCAGCCAATGCGGTATCTACGTTTCTATATCTATGCTCTGGTAGTTCGGCAACCGAGAAGCTTCCGGTTATGGAAGCTCGGTCTTAGACAGAAACCTAGTTAACTAAATATGATTTCCCATGCGCATATGTTTAGGTGCTCGAAAAGATTTCTGTCAAAAATATTTATTCATGATGTTATGGACGTGAATCTCCGAAATGTTAGGAATCCACGCGCAAACGTAGAATTTCCACATAGTATCAGTCGTCTTTGTCGATACACATGTTTTGCCTCACGAGGTAAGCAGTTGCACTCTTCTCGAGTGAGGAATTCTAGGTTTTATACAGATATGTACGGTAGCGCATGTAATTTACCTGAACACAGAATGAGTACGTTGGACGCACAAAAATACTCTATGGACTGGGAGACAGAGAAAGACCTGGGGCAAAGTGAGTAACGTTATCTTGTATGTTAGTTTGTCATTGAGTTTTTCTAGCAATGCAAACATCGGTAGTCCATGTGTAAGTCTAAGTTATAGTATTTAACGGTGATAAATGTTAGCTAAATTAACGTTAGACAATCGTGACTTTTGGACGCCTTTGTCGGCGAGGGTAGCATACCCAAACCTGAACTTAACATGATGTTAGCTACATACCGGTTCTTCACAATGTATCTGTGTGTTCTTGTTTTATATTGCAGGTACCCGCTTTGTATTTAACATTGACGTCCTGGTGTCTCTTCTCCGCCAGGAGAACGCTGCTGACATTTGCGTTATCAAAGTACCTAAGGAGATGATGTACACCGACTACTTTATTGTCGTCAGCGGATCCTCATCAAGGCATCTCCAAGCAATGGCTCATTATGCGCTCAAAGTGGTAGCTAACTATTTACTCATTCGTTTCAACTAATATGTTATTACTTTTATTACTTAGGTAGTTGGCTACCTATGCAAAACATGCCCTTAAAATTTGTAACCAGGATTGCCAGATTGGGGGATTTTACTAAAAATGCAAACCATTGAAAAAGCCTGACTCTAGACAATGTATAGGAGTCAGTGGTAGATGGATTTTAAAAGGAGGTATGGGTGGGGGGATTGGAAACAATCACCAGGCAACATTATCTGAAACTCTTACAGTAGTGTCATTTTGAGTAATAGTTAGGCTTGCTAGTTTGTTAACTTATGGGAAGTATTGACCAACAGGCCAAAAAGACCACATCAGTTCCCCAACTCTGCTTTTTACCATTAGAAAGTATATACTCCATACTTTCAAAGTGGAAGCTTTTCTCATGAAATCCAGACTTTTAAGCATGCAAGTGCATTGTGTAAATATATATATATATATTCTATGTAATGTGACTGTTTGACTCCATTTGGCAGTATAAATACCTCAAGCAAGACAGCGACCCAAACGTCCAAATCGAGGGCAAGAATGCAGAAGATTGGATGTGCATTGATTTTGGTAAACTAAACCACTTCACACCAGCTAGTTTTAAGGAGTGCATGGATCTATTATAGTAAAGATCAAAATATAATAATAACGAATACGCTATCCTTTTGTCTCTCTCGTGTCCCCTCCCTAGGTGATATTGTGGTTCACTTCATGTTGCCGGAAACCAGGGAGGTGTATGAGCTTGAGAAATTGTGGGCTCTGCGGTCCTTTGATGAACAACTGAGTGCTATCCCACCAGAAACGCTTCCCAAGGATTTCATCTATGATGCAGAACTCCCAAAGTGAGGAAACGGATACCTCTATAGGCAGGACGGGGGACAGCAGTGTAGTGCAGCAAAAGACAAGGGAAAAAATAGTGCTGCGGTGTTGGGATTTGACCTTGGTTGTAAATCACTTCATGGAAGACTTTAACTGATGGATTAATTGTGTTCACTGACAAGAGTTATGTTATAGATCAGTGGGGGTTATGCTTCAGCAGGTTTGAACTGGATACACAGCACGTACCTGCTGTTTGGTCATCTGTCCATTTCTGAACATGGAAAACTAAACAGCAAATGTTATGTCAAGTTTCAGTGCACTGTCAGTTTTAAACCAGGATTATATCTAGTAAGGTAAATGGACAAAGGATTGCTTTGTATAATTTTTTTATACTCCAGTTTTAGCCTTGTAGATGTGATCGATTTGGTTAACATGTGAATTCACTTGGAAGTATTTTGTCCTTTAGAAATAAATGTGCCTTAGTTGAAACGCATTGTTCAGTACATGTTCACATTATAAATTCCTGTGCTGAAGTGAAGATCATCTGCATTCATGTTGCTACAAAAAAGGCCCAGATTTATGTATTTAACAAATGTCAGCAGCTGTAGCTATAACGACCACAATGGAAGTAAGTCCTAGGACTTTGTGTCATCGTTGATAGGTCTTTTAAAAATGTACATTTGGATGTATTCATGTATTATATTCTTTTAAAGTGAAATGTAAAATAAAATAAACAATCTACTTGATGGTGAAACCTAAGTGGTTCTGTACTTTGATCATACACTGATGGGGGGCTTTGTAAAAAAAAAAAACAGTAGACTACTAGAAGTGGAGTGGGTGGCCCAGAAGGGGGCAGTCTTACTCTGGACCAAGCAGAAAACTAATGGGGGACATTGCTGTAGAAGACACCTGCTACATTCCAGTTACCCCTTACAGGTAGGGAATGGGGTGTACCCATTTCTGGATTTCATGACTTCTGTTTAACTTGTCAATCATTCCAGGGATTGAGGGGCTAAGGGATGGTAAAAGGTAGCACTTTGGAATGCACTGGTCTTTGAGACATTCAATTTTGATTTCCTAACAAAATTTACCATCTCGCACACTCAATTTGACCATGTAATTATCCCATAAATTAAAATGGATAAATAAATTATCCCATGTATTTAATTTAGTAAAAATGACCTGGCTAGTATGGTGAGATGTATGAAATACGTGAATCACATGAACACTGGTGGTGCCTTTAATTACAGAATACACAAATACAATCCATTATTTTTATTACTTCCTTCAGCTGCATGGTTTTCAGCAGAAGTGTTAGGCCTCAAATCCCCATTCAAACTCAGTTCCAACTTGAATTAAACTACAAATATATGGCCTGATTTGATACAATGTGCACACTTTCCTACCATAGTCATGGCTACACTCACTCAACCTATCACGCATTTCAACATTTCCCTGAAGTGAAGTACCTTGGCTAAAGGTCTAAACAGACCACTTTGAATTGAACCTTCAATCTTTGGATTAGAAGCCAAGCTCCATATACCCAACATCACAGTACACCCCCTTCAAAAAAGGGGAAACCAAGGAACACGCAAACTTAAATGAGTAGATACAGAGGAGACATCTGGAGGACATTGGTCTTTATTCGGAGGCATTTGACAAGTGGAGATGCATCAGGGCCACGAGTAGTTTGAAGGAATGATTCATGCTTTAACAGGATCATGATCATCATTGCTTCCTAAACATTCCCCAAATCCAGTCATTAAATAATGATTTATCACACCTCACAGCCAAGTTATGCAAATAGAACAATTTCAATTAAGAAATGCAGCAACCCAAAAAACTAAATCTTGAATTTCTTAAGCGGGAAACAAAAAGGCAGACCTTTGTCTGTTCTGTCAGCATACTTCAAAATTAAACATCTGAACGTTTATTTGTCCAAGTACAAGTCAGTCTACCCTCATATGTGGAAGCCACAGCCAATTATAAAAGTATGCTAAAACTACAACATTTAAAAATCGGTAACTAAATGCAGGCAAACAATTGTCATTACTGTTCTTTCGGTTTTTATCTGTAAAACAAGACTTTTTGGGAAGTTATCCTAAACCTTGAGTAGAAATACGCCTCTAAATCGACATGTGACTAAGAGGTAGATCAGAAATAACACGTGTGCCCCTCCAGTCTGTGCAACACGATGCACGTTTTCTCACGCAGAGGCATCCCGAAGGACAGAGGTATCGCAGGGGGCGAGGCGCGCCACCACGTGGACCACTACGCCACTACAGCTGAGGTAGATAAACTTCCGCCATTTAAAAAGGGAAAAAAAGAAGCATGAATGCACAATGTTCACTAATCAAATCATTGTGTGTGAGAAACAAACATGATCAAATTTAATTACTTAAGTTTTATTCTTGCCTTTTGGATTTGAGTAAGAAATTACAAAAGCACTTTGCAAGCATCCAGAGACATGACTGACCCTGAGAGCAAACCTATGAAGGAAGGCTTGCTTGCCTGCCTGCCTGCCTGCCTGCCTGCCTGCCTGCCTGCCTGCCTGCCTGCCTGCTGCAATGGCTGGGTACGTACACTAATCATGCAGAAGACACACCTTTACATATTTAGTGTGATCAAAAAAATATCTGATTTCCCAATATAGCATGTGGAAATTGAAATTAAACTATGAAGCAGTGTACTTGCGGTAACCTAAGTGATCTCAAATGTCTGTCTTTGTGAAGCGTTTTTTTATTTTTTATTTAATTAATTTTTTGCAATCTTTTTGTTAACTCATCGGGCACAGTCCAGATGGACAAATGTTCTCTCAGTCAAACTCATCACATTGGAAAGGAAGCAGAGATGGGCAAAGGTCCAAGTTCACAAGAACACCACAAACCATCCTAAATTCTGACCAATTAATCACCTCCCATCTCAACCCCTCTCAAAAACAAGAAAAATTAAACAGTCGTTTCTAATTGATGTCATGATTCCCAGAGCCCCCAAAAATGGCAATGATACCATTCTTGGGCATGTTTAACCTTTGCGCTATGTCTTGTCTAGAGAACCAAGAACCATAGGAAAATGGAAGCAATTTAATACAACACTCAATGGTGCTGCAACTTTTCATCCCTGCTAAATATCTCATGTACACATATACTTTTCTATACATGTTCATTACATGTACATATGTGTGTGAAACAGGAGTTGAGCTGATCAAATTTATAATTTTCTTATAAAAATAAAACGCTCAAGAAATATTAGCTTTATAAAGTATATAAAAATACCACAACGCAAAAGAAAACAAACATTTCTCATATACACATATTTTTTCTTGTTTTGAGGTATTAAGCCTGAGGTAGTTTAGTAAAAAGTATATTAAATGTATTCCCTGGCCAACACCATTCAACACATCCCTCTAGGTTACTCTGACGGTGGTCTTATGCACATATAAAATCCACCTGAATTTATAAAATGCCACTATCAATACTGGGACAAGATACTTTCCCATTTCCTCAAACCTCTTCGCTATAGCGAGTATTCTATGGTCCCCCACCCCAACCCCAACCCCCACCCCCACCCCCTTAAACCCCCACCCTGACAAAAGGAGCTATGAGAGAAATGCTTTTTTTCCACAATCCACAGAGATCAAAAGAGAAAGCATCATTAACCTATAACACACCATTCAGAAGAACAAATCCTGTTGGGGGAGTGAGGTGGCGATTAAAAAACAGCAGCAGGGCAGTGAAGAGGTCTTTCATTCCTTTGCCTCTACTCATCCTCCTCCTCCTCCCCTCCCCCTTTTCCTGAAGTTCAGTGGGGCCGAGTCCAGCCCAGCGGGGTGTGTGTAACCACCACTAAGGGGCAGCACCACGGGTTGAAAGGGGGGAGGAGAGAGAGCACCGTCGTCATCGTCGTCGTCGCTGTGGTTAAAAGCCACCCTTCCTTCCTCTTTGGTCTGCTGTCCATCTACTCGATGAGCCTAGGTATTGCCTCAAATCCCTGCTACTTCCTCCTCTGGGGGGGTTGGCCCCCGGGCATGGGTTTTTGATGCTGTTGCCTTTGTACCTGGGACAATATTTCCTGAATTTTTCGCTGAGCAAGCTGAAAGAGAGAAGATGTGAACATCAAATGTGATAAAAGGTTCATTTACTATGGGCCAAACATCACAGATGACACTTACAATAGCATCAGCTTAACTTAAGGCAGGGAAGTAACCATAAAATACATTTTTTATCATCAACAGGTTCTCAACCAAAAAATATTGACCCCTTTATTTATGCAGGGGATGATTTATGTTGCTGAAAATTGGGCTGTAAAAAACTACCTGACTGGCATAGAAGTGGCCGGTGATTTTGACAATGACTTGATCGTTCTCATCAGGTGTCTGGTCTCTGGGGACAACCACCTCTGCACTGGACAGGTTTTGTAGCTCGTTAACCTGGGAAAGGACATTTCTGATTATTGCACTGTATAAGCATTACAAACACGCTGCTTAAATATTTTTGCAATACTGTTGTGAGCATGCTCACTCCCCTGGGCTTCAGTGCAAGTCAATGACTTGAGCCTATTTTTCCCCCTGTGGGGATAGAATGCAGCCAGACTTTCAGATAAGCGAGATGACATGCCTACAAGAAGATCTGGGATATCTTGGATAGAGCTCAATCAGAATACAATTTGTCTAATGGCTGTACAGACTTCAGTTCTAGGGTTGCGCGATGGCCAGACTTACCGTTTTCCCACCTTTGCCAATTACCCTGCCCGCAGCAGAGGATGGCACTTTTATATGGGCCTCCAGCTTCACTTCTTCCTTGGGTCCAAAGAAGTTTTCCTCTTTCAGCTTTCCAAAAATCCTCCCCTGAGCCTGCAGAGGTTGGGAACACAAGTGTTAGTTTACATTTTTACATTTTAGCAGACGCTCTTATCCAGGGCGACTTACACAGTTTGCATTTCTTTACATACAATCCATTTATACAGTTGGATATTTTACTGAAGCAATTCAGGTGAAGTACCTTGCTCAAGGGTACAACAGCAGTGCCCCACCTGGGAACTGAACCTGCAACCTCTGAGTTACAAGCCCAGCTCCCTAACCATTACACTACACTGCCAGCCCGTTTCAATGGTTCATCCATCTGACCCTGGTCACTCTGTCCTTAATGTGGTCAATTATGATATAATCCAATGCAACCCTTCTAGATCCATTTTTAGTCACCATGAGTGTGGTTGTTCTGATGCAAGTTAACATTGCTCTTATAGATCAGTGTTAGGTTCTATGAGTATGATGTAGCTCAGTGTATTATTTATAAGGGATAAATGTTAGGCATTCACGTGCCAATGTAAATTGTTGCTTCCATATGTTTTCCTATTATTCATGGTGCCATATTATGCTTCCAAGTTTCTCTGGAAAATTGCATCTGCTGAATAAAATAAAAACCTTCAGAAAAGGCTGGTCCAAGAGAGAACATTCAACAGAAAGAAAAGGATATCAATGGGTCACCAGTCATACCTTGAACTGGGACTCAGCTGGTCCAGTAATGATCACCATTCTCTGGTTGGTATCGGGTCCATCAGCAGGAGCAATCTGGAACCATACATTATACAAGTTACATCTTAAGTAAAAAGCATTTATTGAGATGCATATTACAGGCCCCAACTCAAATGACACTCCAATGTATGGGCTGCCAAATGGGACTTAAAATGCATTTATTTTATGTCACATAAAATTGTACACATTAACTTTTTATTTTATTTTATTCTTTTTAATTAGTTTTCTGCCTCCCGGGCAGTCTAGTGGTTACAACGTTCAACGCTGGCCACTGCGACCAGGGTTCGTTTCTACCGGCCGTATCAGAGTTGGTTGTGGCCGGGAGTGCCACCAGGGGGCAGCAATTGACTGTCTGCCCCAGGGAGGGGGAGGGAAGCCGACAGGAAGTTTGCTGCATATAGGAGTGGCTCTGGAGTTCCGGTTCGATATCTTGGCGAGTGCCGTCTCGGAGGAGACGATACTTCACCTTTGTCACTACCGGTCACAGGGCTACGGCAGCGAACTCATAATACGAGGGGGGATTGACATGAAAAATAGAGGGAAGGTAATTGGCTACTAAATTGGGATAGAATTGGATAAAATCAGAAACAAATTCTTTAAAAAAAAAAAGAATGCCAATTATATTATACATTATTTCCTGCCAATTATACCCTCTTGATTTAGATTTTCCCACCCCGAACTCCGCCTCCTTTGGCCTCCCATGTTCTGGAGTCACCTGTATGTGCTTCTCAGCAAACTCATCCTACCCCCTCTCCCTTGGGCAGACAGCCAAAAGCCGCCCCCGATCGGGGCTCCCCACCAGGGCTGGTCTGGTACAGTCAGGTTTTGAACCGCGGCCGTGATAGGCAGCTCACACTCGTAAAGGACGAGCCATTATGGGTGCGTTAGGCTGCTACGCTATCGGAGGCCCCAAAATTGTACACATTTACAACGAAAGAAATGTATGTTATTAAACTGCTAAATAAACATTTTAAGTATTTACTTTTGTCTTAAATATTACATTTTAGGACAGCTTCATTACCATTTAGACCCATAATTTTAAACCTCAAACATAGTAAAAAGTGCCATTTTAGGATAAAAGTGGGATAAAGGTGATATTTATCCTAAACTTGCAAAAAATGAATGCTAAAATGAATACATTATGTGTCACATCTGGTATCTCACACCAATGGGGCTACTGACATGCGTACCTTGATTGACGCCCCTGTAAGTCGTGAGAGCTGCTTGATGTGCTGGCCCTGTTTGCCTATAATGGCTCCTACGGCCAGTGCCGGGATGAAGAGGTGGACAGTCTCTGATTCTGGTGGCTGAGAAAAGACAACAAAAAGTTTGGAAGCAAGACATGAGCTGCTCTCTGAGCAGTGTGAAATGGAACCTAATTCTCAAGCAACAAGCCCAAGCCCAAGCCCACACTATCCCTTTCACAGACAGTTTTCCCTGCATTGCTCTAATGCTTTTGGCTCCTGCATAGAATGCTTGTGGCTGCCAATCAGAATCAATATACTGTCCAAGGTATGCCCACCTCATCTTTACCAGAACAGCATTAAATCTGCTAAGTAAATAAGACTTTCAAACACAAAGCAGCACTGGAAAAGCGGAAAAGCTGATACTGATCCCTCACCATACATATACAAAGGCCTAAACAAACAAGGGTGTAGACCAGTCGCTGCCAGACTAGTTACCGTACACCAAATCGCAATCCGGTCATAAGCTCACACCCACCCGTCACCAATTCAAGCAGTATGAATGCCTAAACGGGTACAGTATGCGTCACATTATAGTCAGAGTGCTGTGAGTAATCCCTGAGCCGGTGGACTCGGGTCATACTGCAATCTTGTGATAAACCACCGAGACTCAAATACAAAACCTTCTTTCCCCAAATCTGGTCCTGGTGGAGTTCCGTTTCTGCTTTCTTTTGGTTACAACTGTGGTCAATTTATCAGGTTTGACTGAGATTTGAATTGAATGCAGATCTGGATTTGGCATCACTTGACACTTGTACACTCACTGCAAAAGAAAAATGTAGAGCAGCGTTTGCTGCGAAAAACGTAACAGATGTACATTTTTTGCCACTACAATTTAGGGAGGTACCTTAAGTGTACGGATTATTTAATTGTTACGCTCAGTCAATTTAACAGCCATTTAATTGTAATACATCACCTCGACTGTAAAATATATCATTCATCTGAAAAGAATGAAAGAGTTGAGAAATTAATTTCCTCTTGCTACCAGAAACATCCCCACTTACATATTTCTCTTTCACAAATGAATTATAGCAGATAACTGGTGAGATATAAAATACTAATGGTCTGTCAAGTAAGAGCTCTATCAAATATGATTAACTGGACACAGCCGGAAATATAACCAGAACACACGACGGTCCATCAGGACCAGGACTGGAAAACGGTCAATCATAGGAGTGGAACCTCCTCGAACATGTGGGTTTACCCAGCAACTCTGAAACACGCTCAAACGTGCACAGCAGACATTATTAACTAACCAAAGACCACAAGACAGAGCTCTAGATTACATAACAAGTCCTCCATTTTGTGTGACGTAAATGCACTTGGGTGGCCGTGTTGAGCTGTTGACTGGTGCGCTGCAGTCTGCCACATGTCTAGATTGTGTATTATGCTAAACCAGATTGTTGGCACCTATATATACTTAACCAATAAATAACCAGGCAATTTCAGCACAAGCAGGCAGCATACTTAAGCAATGCACAGCTCAAACCGCAAAAGGAGAACCAATTTGGAGACAGTAGTGAACAGTGTACTGTACACCACAATGAGCCACCTTCCTTCACCACACACCCTGCAATCCATTCCCTCACTATGTTTTCCTGTACATTCAACGAAGCAGTGTTTGGAGAGGGAACCTCCATATTAGGCCTTGAAATACAAAATATGTGAAACTGAACTCAAACCAAAAATTTCTCCATTCAGCCAAATCAATTGGATTTTTCAATGAAACCACCTCATACGTTCCGTAGCAGAAGTATAATCCATAACCTTGTGCGCAAAGCTGAAAAGGTCATTTGTGTGCTGATGATGCGTAAGCTAAAAATGTGTCTGATAGGCAGCGGCCTACATGTCATCAGAGCAGCTGGTCCATAGATCACTGAGTGCAGACCTGCAATCGTAGCTTAAAATGGGTAACAGCGATATCGACTGCGGTGCAGTAGATTAACATAACAGAAAATGGAGCCGGCCATTGTAGCCACGTTAGCTTGTCGTGTTTGTAATTTAAAATATAATGTTAATTTTAATTATGCTAAAGTTAACGGTTGTTTGAGCAATGAAAAGCCCAGAGCATAGCTAGCTAGCTCTGTGAAGGCGGGCACTGGTTGGCTAGCTTCCGCGTTATCATAATGGAAACACCATAAGAGTAGCTAGCTAGATAACCAGGGAGCTAGATAGCTAGCCACGTGTAGGGATGAAACCACGGCAGATAATGTCATTAACTATCTTGCTAGGTACGCTTCAGTATTTTCCTCATGAGTCAACACTAGCGGAAGCTAGCAAAGTAATACGCCTAGCCAGCTAGGAAGCCGCAGCTGTTATAATGGAATGAAAGTTAGCTAGTTAACCAGGCAGCTGTACAGTATGAATGAAAAACATGTCATGAAGGTGCATGGCCCTTGCTGCTTAGGTAGCTACCCTTTTCTATATCAGGTACACCTACAGAGACGCAAAATTATTTAGTCTGGGGTTTTTAAAGCCCTACAGTGTAGTCATACTGGCTGAGTCAGGAAACAACGTTGCAGGGTTTAAACGTGGAGCAAAGAAGAAGAAGCAGCCAAGTCTGAGGCTTTATTGTGCGATCATATAAAGTTTATGGTTTATGGTCGTAATAAAATATATCACCTACAGCTTTGGAGCGCCATGTTCCATACATGCATACACAATTTGAATTGCCTCATACAAGTTAATGCAGCAAGAGTACAACTGTGGAGGCTTCCAAAACAATCTTTTCACGGCCAGTAAAAACAACAACTGCTTTTCTTCTAGTAATCAACTTAATCTCGTCATTAGGGAGGATACTAAACACGGGTGTTAAGCTAGATATCCTCTTGCATGAGCAGATACGAAGCAATGTACCAAGAAAAATATTTAAAACAAAAATAAAAACGAATTCAATTAATTACATGAAGCCAGCAACTTATTTAAATTTAAGACCACATGATAATGTGCTACCTTATTCCATCTGGGAAAAGAAGTTATATTTGGATCCACTGGTATGTACCGTATATAGTCCAAATTTTGAGTGCCATATCAAGAGTAATTCCTTTCCCGTTATAACTCAGTTTGGCAGAACACGTGGCCATTGGGGACCCGGGAGTTTGCGAAAGACCAGCGCAGCTCTCCTACATTCCACCAGCAGAGAGAAGCCAGGCAGAGCCATGCAAAGCACTCTGAGGGGGTCACTTACACCGGGGGCCTGGCTGCCCACCGACACTGCAGATGCCCAAAATGCATCGATCCCAAACGGGCCACTCTACAGGAGAAAGGTACACATTACACTCCCTCAATCGCTGCATGTCGCCAAACGTAATATTCACCTCCCTCTTACAACTCCCCATCCCTTTCCCAAACACCTCGTAGGGAATCACCCTCCCCCAGTGCGGGAGACAGACCACTCACTGCGAAGGAAGAGTGCCCGGACTGCCCTCCCATGGATGGCGCTGCCATCATGGAGGGAGCCATGACGGGAGACGAGGAAGGGAACAGACCCAGCGCGTTCAGGTTCAGCCCCGGGATCAAATCGGACTGGAGCTGTGGAGGAGAGAGAGTACGCTATGTGTGTGCCATGTTTGATTACGGGTATCAAAGGCAAACCGACAATGGCAACTTCAAACAGGCCACTTCAAAACCACTAATATATAATAATAATATACACCATTTAGCAGACGCTTTTACCCAAAGCGACTTACAGTAGTGAATGCATACATTTTCAGTATGTGTGGCCCTAGTGGGGATTGAACACACAACCTAAGCGTTGCCAACGCTGTGCTCTACCAACTGAGCCACAGAGAACCACACAAAGGTTGCACTGAATAGGTTGCCAATCATATACAAGTCATTATCGAGCAGTGTAAGCATTTCTGACCCAGTGGAATTCTTAGTTCCAAATCCAGTCTTAATGACTTGTGGCCAGTGAACCAAAGGGAGCTCAAATTACCCCTTTTTCTACCCAACGGTTACCCAACTAAACTTCTAACACTTCTCAACCCTGTGAAGATCTAGGACCACTTGTCGGGACAATACCGTTTCAAAACCAACGCACGTACATTGAGAGCAGCCATGTCGTTCTCGTAAGACTCTCTGATCTTCTTCATGACTTCCTCCTCAGCCTTGGCGCACGCCTCGATAGTCCCCGACACGGTAATGGTTCTCTCGGGGTTGTAGAGGGAAAGGTCCTGCAGACTGAGAGCAGACCAGAGGAGAGGTTCATTCTGGGTCAAGTTTAAACGCAGAGCAGTGGAGGAGCCAGCAGTGGGGTGCAACGTACGGGGAGATGGTAATCTTGGTGTCCGTGTCCTGCTCGATCTTCTTTAGGTTCTTTCCCTCCTTGCCGATCAGTCGTCCGACAAAGTTGTTGTGCGCAAGGATCTTCAGAGGAATTTCTTCAGTGCTGAAACAAATTGGGACAGGACTTGATAGTCTACCATTGCCAAGATGACTATTGCTTACAAAATGCGATGGCGAAACACAAAATTGCACCTGATCATCATTAAAAAATCAACAAATTAAAATCAATTAATGAGAACTCACAAGTTGGTGTCTTGCGCCTCCTTCTGGATGATTTCCATGAGGGTCTTACAGGCAGCGGAGCACCCTTCCGGTGTCGAGTGAACAGTGATGGGCTTTTCGGCCGCACCAGCATTTTCCTTCCGATGAATATCAATCCTGGTAAGGGAAAAAGGGACTGTTTCACAACTTGTGCACATACAAATGTACACAGACAATTTCATGAAATTCAGAACAGGTCATTGATCACCCGCAGTGGAGTTATCAAAATGTTTGGGGCTTTACTTTCTTCATGATTTGTACACTCTATTGTAATCCAACTACTTGTAAATGTGGACCTGTAGGGACTGGAACCTTCACCTCTCAATTGTGTAGTGTGGCCCTTCCTCCTGATTATAGCACGAATGCAAAGGTATATACATATTTTTTGTGGATACCAGTATTCATGCTAAAATGAATACATTTCTCTGCGACTTCCTGTTCAGCTTACTGAAACTACAATCTGCCACAATACATTTTAAAACTACACATTGTAGTCTGGGAAAATGACGCAGTGGGGGGGGGGGGGAACAAAATACTGGATCACTGTCTGTCTCCTGTAAAATTCAACAAACTATTGATGCCGTCACTGCAATGTGACAACCACGTGTTCATGCCATGAGACCCCACACATTTCACGTGGACCATCCTTACATTTTTACCAAAAAATGTAAAAATTGTACAAAAATAAACCCTCAAAAATTAGGACTCTTTTCAACCAATAGTTTAAAGTACTTCTCAAATTTCAAAGTGGATGGCATGTTTATCACAACGATGTATATAGCTAGTTAGCACAGTTGAGTGGAAAAGTTTGGCTCAACCATTTTATTTGTAAATAAATCCTCGTCCTTTCTCTTGAAACCAGAAAATGATCTGCGCTTCATCCTTTTGAGATAATGAATACCATCTACTGCACCACAGCTTTCAGAAACAGTGCGATTCGGGGAAAACAACCCCCCCCCCCAAGTCAACAAAGAGAGTTCATAGCAATGCTTCACTTTGACCAGACAGTGTCACTCATTCATGGCCACGTTTAATGTAGCCAAAATGCACTCTGTCCCCATGTAAAGTATTACTTTACAATTACATTTCAGCAACCAGACTCATGTCATGTAAGTGCTGTAAAAAAATGAACATTTGCAGAATTGCATTATTCAAAGGGCAAAAATGCAGTATTGATTGAATTTGAGTCACTGGCAACGTTCCACTGCTTTTGTGGGATGATACTGCCGACCAAGCTAAATCTATTTGCCTGTGCACATTACTATCTGAATTTAGTTCTGACCATACAATTACTGAAGATCATCAATGTCAAAATGTTGGCGTAAGTGTAGCTCATTAGTATTCAAATAAACTTTTCATGGGGCAATTAAACCAGAATAAGTTTCCGTGGAGCCCTGACTTACATAAAACATAGAAAGCACAGGCCGTAGTCAACATCCATGCATTTTAACAATAGAAAGGAGAAGGATTTGAATATTGAACATTCTGGAATGTTGAATGCCACACTTTTGTAGATCACTCTGGACGAGAGTGTCTGCAAAGTGAGACAACATAAAAATAAATGGAATGCAAATCCACATCCTTGGTCTTTAGCCCGTTGTCTGGAGGAAGCATGTGGCCCAAGCCGACGTACTTTGACTGCGTCTGCTTGGTGACGTTCCGGATGGTGGCCCCCTCCTTGCCGATGATCGCCCCCACGAACTGCGAGGGCACCAGCATGCGCAGCGGGACGTCCGGCTGCATCTTGGGGCGCGCGCCCGGCCCCGCTCCAGGGGAGCCCAGCCTGGGGGAGCCCCGAGGCCCCGGGCCCCGTCTCCCGCCCTGAGGAGCATCCTGCTGGGCCGTTTCGTCTGGGATGTAGGTCACCTTCAGGGCGTAGTCCTCCATCAGGTGCCCGTTCAGCTTCTCCATCGCCCTGGGATAAATGGTCAGTGCAGGTTGTGTTGACGTAGGGCACAAAGCATCGCACCATTCTCACGGTACAAATCCTAAACACGCCATGCTCAGATTGAATGGTTTGTTCTTGAACGCACCGCTAGTTAGATCACTTGTTTTGACCTGGCAAGAGATATTGAAGAGTTAAGAGCAACTTGAAACTCTTGATTGAGGAGGGGAAAATAAATCTATAAAAAACAGCAACACATTTAAGGTACAGGTAACTACCAATATAAAGAACACACCAACATAGTGTCTTAATAGGGCTTTGGGCAACCACAAGCTACAATGCGCCTTGGTATAGATTTTACAAGTGCCCGAAGCTCTATTGGAGGGATGCAACACTATTCTTCCACAAGAAATTGCATTATCTGGGGTTTCGTTGATGGTGGTGGAAGCGCTGTTTCAGGCATGACTCGAGAATCTCCCATAAGTGTTAAATTGGGTTAAGATCTGCGGACTGAGACAGCCATAGCATATGGTTTGCATCATTTTCATGCTCAACAAACCATTCAGTGATGTGGATGGGGGCATTGTCATCCTGGGGGGAAAAAACACTGCCATCAGGACAGAAATGCTTTACCATAGGATGAAGGTGATCACTCGTTAATTAACTCGTGTTTCCTTTATTTTGGCAGTTAACTGTATGCTTCTATGGTGGATTTAAAGTTCTGTCATTTAGGTATGCCATGGATTGCATAGATGTAGATGTCTTTCTGCCACTGGTTAGCATTTTGTGCTTTGACAACAAACTGGAATATGCAAACATGAAATTGCATGTACATAAATGTTTATAATCAGAATCGAAAGATTTCAATAAGTGAAATTTGATGGAAACAAAAGTTGTCCCATTGAAATAAAATTGCCTCACATTCAAAACAAGATGGATTGCAACCACATCACTTAAATATACTGCATGCAAGCAAGTTGCATGTTTTTAGAAGGCAACGTCTTTGCAAACAAAGTCAGTGTGCATATGGCAAAAATGAAGTAGGATTCAGTTTTCCCATTTTCCATTGTCGGGAAGCGTGGATTCTACGTACACTAGAGGGCAACAGTGACCACTTTGTCCAGGTCTTATACCATCTGCAGACTTTTGGCAAAATGGTAGATTTGCTCATGAGATTTTACTGCTCATTAAAATGTACAACACAGGTCATCAGAATGGATCAACATTGGTATGAGTCAGTTAACAGACCAGATACAAGAAATATGACTTGCGCTTTTGTAAGTCAGAAACCGGAGAGGCACCGGAGAGTTCCACCACAATATTGAGTAAACAGGGGTGTGCGAAAATGTGTGCTGGGTGGGGCGAAACTCACTGTCTGGCCTGTTCCTTGGTGGCATATTTAACATTGACAACCGCCGTCTCAGTCTCAGTGTTCACTGCATGCAAGGAAATGAATAAATGTTGGCACGCATACACAACGAACTGAGTCCATTTCAGAATCACTACTATGAATGGTATAAACGCATGTGCAGGAACTATGCCTACCTTGTTCACAGGTCTCTACAGTGCCATGTTGAGCCAACAGGCCATCTAACACCTGGGATGACAGAGGGAAAGAGACCAAGAGAGAGAGAGTGAAAGTGAGGGACAGGGAGAGAGAGAGAGGGGTAAAACAAATTTACCAAAGCATTTTTAGCCTCAAGTGTAAATAGTAATTTGTAGAATGTTATGATTGAAAAAAAGAAAAGAAAAAAAAGGAGAGAACACAATAACCCCCCCCCTCTTTCACGCATCCTCAATTGCTCACCAATTTGGGATTTGGCATTTGCATCAGGGCCAAGAACACAATCTCAAAACGGCAGTTTTTTTAATAATCAAAGGGTCTCTATTGAATGGCATGGTGAAGTTGAAAACCCCCTAAAAACTACTAAACATTTCAACTATGAAGTCATCACCGCAAACCACATGCTGATAAACTCAAGATGATTTTTTCTACATGAGTCTGTATGTGAGTGATCAGAGAAAATTTCCTGGAAAAAAAATGCTTTATTGTTAAAGGTTTTGAAGTTCTTCATTCATACTAATGAAAAGCTCTGGGTGGTAGAAAAGCAAGCTTGTGCCATCAACTGGAATTGTGAGGTTCTAGGCTTATGGGACATCAAATGTGCAAGTTCGTACTTTAACTGATAAAACATGTTGAAATGCCATTTTGTGACTTTTCTCTGAAAAATCTTAGCTATGTTACAGTGGTTCAATTAAAATATTTAAAACTATCCCAAGCAGTTACAGTATTGTGCATCTAAATTCCTGCAAAGGGAGTAAACTGGGTGTGGAAATTTCAGTTGGAAGTATAGTTGAGGTTTTGAACTTCCCCTATACAGTGCCTATAGAAAGTCATCATACCCTTTTGAAATAGTCACTTTTTTTGTCTTACAGCCTGAAATGAAAGTACATAAAATCCATCTTTTTCCAGCTTTATTTACACATTTTGCCTTAGAACATTCAAGTGAAAAAAAGGGCAACATTTCTGATAATTAATACAAAATGAAAAACTAGAATAACAGTTTTGGAAAAGTGATCAGTCCCCTGATTTAATACTTTGTAGAGGCACCTTTTGCTTTAATTATAGCCATCAGTCTGTTTGGATATGTCTCTACCAGCTTTGCGCACCTAGATTGGGCAATATTTGCCCATTCTTCCCAGTTCAGTCAAATTCTGTGGTGAGCGGCGATGGACTGCACTCTTCAAGTCCATCCACAGATGTTCTATCAGATTTAGGTCAGGGCTCTAACTAGGCCACTCAAAGACATTCACCTTCCTGTCCTTTAGCCACTGTGTTGTTTTTTTGGCGGTGTGTTTTGGGTCGTTGTCGTGCTGGAAGGTGAACCACCCACCCATCTTCAGCTGTCTAGCAGAGGGTCACAGGTTTTCCTCAAGAATTTGGGTCTACTTGGCAGCATCCATTTTCCCTTCAATCCTGACCAATTGCCCAGTCCCCGCTGAAGAGAAACACCCCCACAACATAATGCTGCCACCACCATGCTTCACTGTAGGTATGGTGTGTTGTGTTTTGGGTAGTGTGCGGTGTTTGGTTTCCGCCAAACATAGCGCGTGGAGTTCAATCTTGGTCTCATCTGACCATATAACCTTTTGCCACATGGCATCAGAATCTTCTATGTCTTTCTTCGCATAACGTAAAGGAGACTCAGTGTGACACTTTTTCAGAAGAGGCTTCTTTCTTGCTACCCTGCCATACAGGCCAGTTTTGTGTAAAGCTTGTGAGATTGTTGTCATATGCACAGATCACCCAATCTCTGCCATTAAGACTTGTAACTCCTTCAAGATTGCCATTGGCCTCTTGGTAGCTTCCCTGATCAAACTTTTCCTGGCTCGGTCATCCAGTTTGGAGGGACAGCCCAATCTTGGCAAGGTGTGGGTGATGCCATATGCCTTCCACTTCTTAATAATACTCTGAACGATAGTTAGGGGATAGTTAAAGCCTTTGAAATCTTTTTATATCCTTCTCCTAACGTGTGCCTATCCACAACTTTATCCCAGAGTCCCTTTGAAAGCACCTTTCCAGCCATGGTGAATGCTTTGCGTTACCATGCATTACTAGGAGTGGAATCCTCAAGGAACAGCTGATTTTATTGTGAAATAATCAAAACCACTACAATTGATGTCAGGTGGAGGCCAATTAGCTTGGTGTGTGATCTGGAAGGTGATTGGTTATACCTGAGCAAGTTTATAATGGTTATTCGAAGGGGACTGATCACTTTTCCAACCCTGTTAATCTAGTTTTTCATTTTTTATTAATTATCAGAAATGTTGCCCTTTTTTTTCCCACTTGAATGTTGTAAGGCAAAATGTGTAAATAAAGCTGGAAAAAGATGGATTTTATGTACTTTCATTTCAGGCTGTAAGACAAAAAAAGGGACTATTTCAAAAGGGTATGATGACTTTCTATAGGCACTGTATATGAACAAGCTTATACATTTTAACAAGCTTTTACACATTGTCAATTTCCATTTTTAAACATAGCATGAAGAGACACATTATAAATGGGAGGAGTAATCTTTTCAAAACTCGTTGTACACAATATTTGGCCATAAGGTATTCACACCAGAATGAGTCATTCCACCTAAAATCAACTCTAGTCTGGAAAACCCCCTCTTTGGGTCTCCTGCAAAGGTAGCAATCACACGTGCATACAAATGCCACTAAAGCAGAATTTCATATTTTGAACTTAGTTTGACATGCTTCAGTGGCTGGTTGAAGTCATCTTTTTACAAGTCTGACCTTTTTAGACTTCTGATCTGCATGTGGCACACGCTGGGTGTCTCATTTTACTCATACTGGTGGCCTTTGTGGATTGCTGAGGCCAAGTACATCTGCACTGGTAAGCACCACCATTAATGCAACAGAGGCAGGAAGCAAATGTTTATGTCAACCATTAACTTTCAAAAAAATACAATCTGGAACTTGAGTTATATGAAATACATGGAATAACATAAAATTGTCAGCCACTCTTTACACATAATTCCAGGTTTCACAGAATCTGACATCTGAATGTTGAGAAATTGTTACACAAACGGGGAGGAAAAAAATGGATTGGACTCACCTCCCACGGCATGTGAGGAGGGACATTCCGAATCTGCAGCTTGCTGCTCCTGGAAAAAAAGGCCCCGTTAGATGCTATCAATGATTACATATTAGCTAGTCTGTCTGCGATTGGTTCAGCTTTATTCCTCGAGTGGCTCCATGGCAATATGACATCTTTGGCCCAAAAGTGCTCCCCATAGCCCGTCAGTGAGAAACCACAAGCTTCCACAAAGATTAATTCCATGTTAAAGAGGCCGTCAAAGTTTAAGGAAACAAAAATGCATTGTGTTGATTTTTCATCTTAAGGACAGCACAATCATGCTAATAAGGATATTTGGTATGAAATGAGCCTGCACAATGGCCTCTGGATTGGTAAAGTTGTATGTTTGTCCAAACAGACTAGTGCCTTGACTAATCATTGTTACAGTATATTCATTATCCATACTAGAAACTGGACCTTTGTCCTTGACTACAAGTCCCTTACATCGTGATCCAAAAGCTGTCAGAATTTCTTATTAGCTTGTACCCGATAAACAGCCAGCAATCTTGCCCTCTAAGCATTTAGTGATTTCTCTTGCTAGCTTGTACTTATGAAATAGCCAAGTAGGCAGGGAAGTTACTTAAACAGTTACTTATCGAGCTACTTTTCACGTGCAAGCTAGTCAGTAAAATCATTACATTGTTTCTTCCTTGTGAGGCAACGGCTCATTTGCACAATGACTACATTTTCAAAGTATTGTCCTGCACCTGTCTCACGTTGACTTGCATTTGTGGCATATTTTATCAGCATGGCTACAGCCTCTAGTGCACCAAAGTTGCATTGGTAGGGATTCTTGCACCTGGGACTACAATATCAGAGAATTGTATTCATGGGTGAAACTCATGCAGCTGGGAAATCTCATTGTCATTCAGTTGGGTAACCTGCGTGGTTTCCAAAATAGACGGCACCCTCTTACCATTGCCCATGCAGCTACACATCCTCGTTTGTTCACGGCAATGATTATCGCCAGGGTTGCGGCTCACATTTGGGATCAATGGTAGACACTTTCTCACTGGTGCACCCCTTTCATTTTGCCATTGGTGAGACTTGATGCCAATTGGACCCAGCTTTAAAACTACGCTAGGCACTTCTCTTACTGGCATAAAATAAACAACTTTTCCCTTTATCATCCTCACTCACAGTGGAGTACAATGGCGTAAACATCCCCAGAGCCTCATCATACTGTACATACTTTGATGTTGACAGACAGAAATCTGGGTTTATGGTTTTATAAATTATTCTGGTTTGTGTTTATATAGTAATTACAAGCAGAATTATTGCTCCAGAACACAAAGTAACAGGATTTACTATTTTCATCATACAGGTAACTGCCAAAATAAAGGAAACACTTGAGTAAAGAGGTATACAAATATACAATATACAAAGCATATTGAAAGAAGGTGCTTCCACACTGGTGTGATTCCCAAGTTAGTTAAGCAAATTAACATCATGTATAGGGGGTCCTGTATAAAAATGATGAGCGGGCCCAGTTGTCCATTTTGGCTACCAGCTTTAGCTTTAGTGACAAAGACTGCTCAACTTGCTGATGTTTCACGAGGAACAGTGGTTAAGGTGATGTTGGCATGGAAGTCTGAGGGAAAGACATCAACTAGGGGCAACTGTGGTGGAAAGCATACTTCTCAGCTGTGGTGTTCATGCATTGATTTGAGACGCAAGGCAAAACAAACAAGCAACTCTGAACAGTTGCCTGCAAATATTAATCTAGGGCATGAGCAGGCAGTTTCATCAAGAACAGTCTGTCAAGAACGTCACAGAGAGGGGTATGAAGGTAGAGTTGCGGTGCATAAACCCCTTATTACACCTAAAAACGTATGGGAGATTCTGGAGCATCGTCTGAGATGGTGTTTTCCAACACCATCAACAAATCACCAAATGATGGAATTTCTTGTGGAAGAATGGTGCTACATGCCTCCAATAGAGTTCTGGACACTTGCAGAATCTATACCAAGGTGCACTGAAGTTGTTCTGGTGGCTCAATCCCCCATTAAGACACTTATTTTGGAAGTTGCCTGTATGTGCATAATGAGAACATAAAATATGGGCAAAAGTACTATTTAATAATAGTTAAACTATTACCAAAATTACATGCCTATAGCTTTTTGAGCAAATTACTTCAACAAACCCCTAAGATAATCAATACTTCCACCATTACAAAACCGCTTCATGATACACAAACATGATAGCGTTTTTATGATATACGTGCTGGCTATGTTAAACGTATGAACATATGAAACTTAATTGCCGGGTGTTTTTTTTTTTGTTTTTGTTTTTTTAAGAAGTGAGTCTATTTTTACCATACTCTCGTGTATGGTCTGAAATAATGAATGAAAGCAAAGAATGTCGCACGCGCTTCCTCGTGCAGTCACACATATGATGCGCCCATTGCTCTGCAGTTTTCCTAATTCCTAGAATTCAACTTTGTAAACAAGTCACACCATTAATGAATCATTGCACATCACAGATGAGACATTTACAATATGGTCACTAAAAGCCAAGACCCAGGGTACGCAAACCATTAGTGGGGACTAATGTAAATGGCGATGAGCTTTTTTTTTTTTTTAAACGGGCAGTTTAACAATGGTTATGACTTAACTGTCAACCAAAATTGTGTGACCGGGACAGCCCTAGTCAGACGTTCTTTGCCATTTTCCCCTCTTCCTCTGCCTCACCCAGGTTAAGCCTGTTAAGCCGAGGTTGTTTGGCTTCTAGGCGTTCTTAGGCCTGCCCCCTTGGTCATTGTCCCTGTTGATCGAAGTTGAGGTCCTGGTTTGCAATCCTGTTTGGACAGTAGTTTTGACAGATTCCCCTCAAACAGCTGTTGTGAAAGGCTGATAAGGAGTACATGTCAGTCTTGAAGCCCCTCCCCTTGCTGTTGTAGATGCACACCTTTGTCCTCAGACAGTATGGCCTAGATTTCCAATCGTTTCCCAGTTTCCAGACAGTCATTCTTGTTTATCTTTGCTGCCCATTGCACCTAGAGGAAGCACTCAGCTTCCAATGGACTGCAATTTATTGTTGCGCTTGCTGTTGTTGGCGAATTCGTTCTTTGCTCTTAGGTCTCTTCAACATTTAATTGTGGAATAATTTGTTTCTGAAAAGTGTTGCCTGCATATAATACATGCCATTTAGCAGACGCTTTTATCCAAAGCGACTTACAGTAGTGAATGCATACATTTTCAGTGTATGTGGCCCCAATGGTGCATTCACTACTGTAAGTCGCTTTGGATAAAAGCCTCTGCTAAATGGCGTATAGTATAGGAGGTAGATGTGAAAAATGAAATAATTAAGGGAAAATTTAGCCCCACACTAACAAGTCGTCATAAAAAAGAGGCATGGGGGCAGATAGCAGACAACATTAATGCAAGCTTCACCTCCGCCATTTGGATATGATACTGTATGTATCAAATATCTTAGGAATTACACTTAACACACCTCCTAAGAGCTTACTTTGGAGTGAAATCATTCTTCACTTAAAGTGGTCGGTAAAACGTAGTTATCAAGCAGCTCACACTTTCTCATAGGTAAGTCTTTAAATACTCACAAGAGTAAACTCTTAAGGGCGTTTTTGCGACAATCAAACCAATAAAAGAACCACGGGTGCCGCAAATGAAAGGATTAAGATGAGGTAATCAATTGCCGAAATTGGAAAGAGGAAGAACCAATCAGCTGCAATGGATTGGCAACCTGTCCAGGGGGTATTCCTGCCTCTCACCCAGTGCATGCTGGGATAGGCTCCAGCCCTCCCCATGACCCTGACCAGGAATAAGCGGGTTAAGATAATGAATGAATGAATGAATGATTGAAGAACCAATCAGCTTTGGGAAAATATGTTCTGTTGATGGTCAACACAAGTTTCCAATACAGTTAAATAGACCCTCATTATAAAAGCTGCCTTGTTGGCTAATGTTAGGCTAAGCAAAATTGATCTAAAAAGACAACCGAATTGGACTGTGGAGGAAACGGTGATGTTGGTAGAGGAGGTTCTCTGTGGCTCAGTTGGTAGAGCACAGCGTTGGCAATGCTTAGGTTGTGGGTTAAATCCCCACTGGGGCCACATATACTGAAAAATGTATGCATTCACTACTGTAAGTCGCTTTGGATAAAAGCCTCTGCTAAATGGCGTATAGTATAGGAGGTAGATGTGAAAAATGAAATAATTAAGGGAAAATTTAGCCCCACACTAACAAGTCGTCATAAAAAAGAGGCATGGGGGCAGATAGCAGACAACATTAATGCAAGCTTCACCTCCGCCATTTGGAGTCCAGACAAAAGTGGAAAAAATGGTACAATGTTCTATCCAAAGCACGCCAGGAAATCTCCACTTTCAAGGCAGCAACGTCTGCCACTGGTTCGTAGTCTTATTTATGCGACACATTTGTTTGATGTTGCAATATTGCTTAAGAACAGGTACTGCACCTAAACATTTAAGATAGAATACATTAAAGTAACTTGCATCTCTACCATAACCGCGCTACTACTCTACTAAGTTGCTGCCGATATTACATCGCACACAAGATTAGTGACAAAAAAAACCTAAAAACTGCACCAAACATTTCTAAAACGTTCTTCCGGTCTTGGAAGGTGTGCCTACGTCTCCAATTATTACACTTTACAAGTTACACTTGAGACATTTTTTCTTTTTCTTTTTTACTTGATACATACAGCCCCAGGGCAACATCACCCATAAAATCAAGATCCTCTAGCACAGAGAATAATGAGCACTATGTCCCTTAGTCAGTCTTGACTGACTGGAATGGTTCACCATATGAAGTTGCGCTTGGACACAAAACAAACAGTTTCAATAATGCCAGGGACCAAACACTAGTTCATATCATTAGTTACATTCAAAAATAAAATCAACTCGCTACATTTTTTTTCCTGTGACTGGAGATCACGGGCTAACATTTCTGGTTATAAAACTGGAAACACTATATTCAGAGAAGCAAAAGGTTCATTTCATAAATAAAACTGATCAAATCTGCCATTACAAAATGTCTGTCAAGTAACCCCAGGGAGCACCCCATGTACACAAATCTGGGAAACTCTGGCTAACAGTAAATTAACCTAATGCAATGTGGCAAGTTATAGCATTGACTAGGGGATCTGTAATTGCTGCTTGACCGAGGCAACAAATCAGACCACCAGAGGACATTTTGTACAATTGTTGTACAACAGCCAACTGAAAAGTATATTTTCAAACATTACAGGATAAGCCGTTTCAATGTCATCACCTGCTCTGCTAGCAGCAACCAAATATCCTTTACTCATTTACTACAACCAAAGTCTTAATTTTGTGTGAATTTATTCCACCGAATTATTTCCCAAGCTGAGATGCATCTACACAATAAAATACAGGAAGTATTAGGTTGTGAGTAAGCAAATGAGTCCATAATGTGTCATCAATTTGAACACTACATCGTAATTGGCAATGCTCGCATGCCTCGGTGGCCAGGTTGCATTTGGCAAATATTTTAAAACATTTGGTTCAGCTCCCATTCTCTTGCTCATACAGTCTTCAAAGCTTACAAAAAGGTATATAACCTAGCATATAATCTTCAAAACGTATATTGAAATATGTTTAACTTGGTGGCAATCTGGCTTAGTGGCCAGATTGCATTGGAGAATGTACGTATATATTCATGGAAGCAATTTATTCTGATCTGTGAAGTGGGTTCAGCATGTGATGCAACATGTATACAAATTGTAATTGGTCACATGAGTCACATGGCTTAGCACCCATACTGTGCCATGCCCCTTTCCATTAAAATGTATGACAGAAACAAAAGGTTTGCGTGAAAGGTTTATGTGAGTTATGCAAGTGGCAGAACAAGATTTCTCTTGTTCTGCCACTCGCATAACTAAGACCTTACAAAGTGTTACATCATGTGACATAACTTTGTAAATCGTAATTGGCAACGGTCTGTGCCATGTGCCCTGCCGGCCATATTGTGTACGGTGAACTTACACTAAGCTTTTGTACTTTACTTGTAAACAGGTTCATACAGGTTTCTAGTTTAGCAAAGCTTTCACTTGAATTGGCATATGTCAATTTAAATATGCTTGCTCACATGGTACAGTGGCTATGTGGCATACAGCAAATCTACGCGGACCTGGGTAGAGTGGAACACTTCCGCTGAATTGTGCCATACTGTACACAACACCCTTATATTGCAAGTATGTGGGAAAATGCATTCATACAAGATAAACACTTATAATCTTATAACATGAAATAACTAACATTGGATAAATTAACCCTGGCCAATCAACATACTATGTACACCTGTGTGAAACGTTTCAATAATATAGCCTATGCCCAACATTACTGAACATATCTTACCTTTAGTGCTTTACCAGGATTCATAATCATCCTCCGTGACAATGGGAATTTCTTGTTTAGTAGGCGTTTTTTTTTAACAATTTTTTTTTACTTAAGCCAAATCAGTTGGCAAATGATATTCTGTTTCTGGAAAACATTAACAAATGATTGCATGTACTGCTGACTAAACCTGATAAATATCATTAGTCGTGAGCACAACCCAATAAATCGATTTTCAATTGCACTTAAAATGATTAACAGATGATTCAGATACCGCGCAATGGGATGCTTTTTAATGACTGTTCAACAAGCACCATCACAAGGTGGCTATATTTGCATCCTGTCACCCAGGAGAAATGAATTACAGGTTATAAAGCCCAAATCGGCAAAAACGCAGGCCTCTACTTACAGGGCAACATCAACGACTGATGGGTGTTACCATGTCCTGGAAATTAGTCATCAAAACCTGAGGTGGTGACAAATTCTGAGGTGGTGACAAACTCTGAGGTGGCCCCACTTCAGAAATGGTGTGGTTTTTCAGGCCAGACCCCAGGTTCTGCAGCAGCCCACTTATACCACGAGTCAGATTCAATTGCAGTACACCTGCTGTACAGTGCTTAAAATTTAGCAAGAATTAAAATGTGTACCCGGCTTAACACGAGGCTGTAGGGACAGTAAGGAAATAATACAGCCAAAGCCAAACCACTGTACAAATCCACTGCCAGGGGATGTTCCGTAATAAAAAGGAAAACAAAAGAAATGGAAGTTCAATGCCTTTTCACGTGTAACAGGAGCCAGTCTTCTGGAGTATTGTTGTGAATCGGACACAACTGCATGCGGACCCTACTTTTTGAAATGCAAATTCCATTTACAAAAGGAACTGGGCATTTAGAAACAGAATCAGCTAGGCAGACGTGACTGATAGTGTCCCCACCTCACACTCCCTTAATTGCAGTGCGCAAACTTAATACTTCATGTCGAACCACCGTGGACATTTAAGATCCATGCATCTGCTTTTAATAGCAATTGGACATTTTTGTGCAATGACATTTCAGGATTTTTCCATCTCACGAATCTTGTCAAATTTGTGCCTTGGAGAGGGTGATTTTAAGGTCATTAATGACATTAACAGTTCAATTTTTAAAAACATTGTGTTTGCAAAACACATGGGTGTTACAATTAAAGTGTGCAATTCTGCATTTAATATAGAAAGTGTGCTCCCAAATGGCTTAGTCAATAAAGGTGCTCGCCACAGTGCAGGCTGAGCCCAAGAGCAGAGTACTTGCAAGTTCAAGTTTGTCATTCGGCAACTATGACAAGAGTCTGCAGTGGTGGGACACAACTGGACTCGTCCCACTAGGGGCAATGGGTTTCAGCTGGCCACGGTTCCTTGGGTACCCACAGACTACTTATTGTCAACAGAAAGAGGATGCCTCTCCTCTGATCGGTCCTGTAGTACTATGTGGCCTGTAGTGTGGAAAATGGCAGGCTCACTGGCAAGTACATTGGTTTTAACCATACTACTCAGAATAAAAGAGCAGTATATTTTTAAAAACAGTGCCTACATTTTTTATAACATTTAAAGAGGAAAAAAAGTGTTCCTGGTAGTATGATTGAAGTAACCTCTAGTATATGGGTTTATACAGTCCAGAAACTCAAGTCATACAATATGATTTTATAGGATGCAGGGTAATTGTAAGGGGTCGGTTCGGGGGGAGGAGGAGTCTAAATAGTAGTTAAGGTAAATCACACTTCCGCAATGGATATTTACATCTCTTACAATACCTCAGCCATTCAAGTGCAGGATTTTTCACAGACATGAATATTAGTTTAAACAATCATGTGCCCTGATGTGACTAAGGCAAGATTGTCATGTTTTAATGTCTTGGTTATGTTAGGTGAAATGGTCTACTTGAACAAACCGAAAATGTTTTCTATGTTTTTAAGTTGTGACTTGTAGCATTACTTCTGAAGCAGACATTCTAAGAATATTCAAATACTAAACGTATATAAAATACAAAGCATTGGGTTTAATGGGTTCTAAGCAGCTTTACATCTTGCAAATCATGGGATTTGTTTTGATATTCTAAGTTTCCATTTGAACAATTACAGAAATGAATGGATATTGGAGTTAATTTTGAATTTCATTTTATTTTTATGTATATTAGGTGCTCAAACACTTGACATTTTTTTTTTTTTTTTTTCCTGTATTGTGTTAACCTTTATTTATGAAGGTGACTTCTCTCACTCACAATGACTTGACACATAACCAAGCCACTGAGACATTGCTTATTTGCTCAGTAATACAGTGGGTATAAAAATTATTCACGCCTTTGGTATTTTTCAATTTCTATGTTCTTACTTCATGGAATCAAAATGGATTTTTTGATTTTTTTTTTTGCCACTGATCAACACAAAATAAAAAAACGACTAAAGCCTTTTCTAAATTACAAATGAAATAGACAATAATTGATTTCATAAGTATTCACCCCCTTGACTTAATACTTGGTAGAAGCACCTTTTGCTGCAATTACAGCTGTCTCTATTTGGGTAAGTCTCTACCAGCTTTGCACATCTGGATACTGCAGTTTTCACCCATTCTTTACAAAATTGCTCGAGCTCCATCAGGTTGGATAAGGACCATTGTTGAACAGCAATTTTCAAAACTTTCCACAGATTCTCAATCGGATTGAGGCCTAGGCCACTCCAGGACATTGATTTTATTGTTTTTAAACAACTCCAATGTGGCTTTTGCTGTATGCTTTGGGTAATTGTCATGCTGGAATATAAATATTTTCCCATGTCCCAGGTCTTTTGCAGAGTGCAGCAGGTTTTCCTCCAATTTTTTTCTTTATCTTGTTCTATTTTTACATGTTTTCCAGCCCCTGAAGCAGAGAAGTACCCTCATAGCATTAGGCTCCTGCCGCCATGTTTCATGGTAGGCATAGTGTTTTGGAATGTGCCGTGTTAGGCTGGCACCAATGATAGTACCTAACTGAGACTAAAAAGTTCAATCTTGGTCTCATCAGACCATAGAACCTTCCTGCACTTGTTTTGAGAGTCTCCCACATTGCTTCTGGCAAACTAGGTGAAATTTAATGCGTTTTCTTGAACAATGGTTCTCTTTTTGCCACTCTCCCATAAAGCACAGATTTGTGAAGCGCCCGGGCCATTGTTGTCCCATGGATGTTTCTCCCATCTCTGCAATGAAAGACTAACTCAGTGAGAGCTGCCATACTCTTGGTGGCCTCCCTATCCAGTGCCCTTCTCGCACAGATGCTCAGTTTTGGAGAACCTGTTCTAGACAAATTCACAGTTGTTATTCTCTCCATTTCTTTATGATGTACTTATCGGCACTCCGGGGGGTATTCAGTCTTTGAACTCTTATACCCCTGATTGGTGCTTTTAAATAACCTTTTCTCAGATTAGTTTGAATGTTCTTCATGATTAAGCTCTTGTTTACAAATGCAATATCCAAATGTGGGGCCTCTCACAGACAGGTGTATTTAATTTGAAATCATTTGACACCTACACAGGTGGACTCCAATCAAATAATGATGTGACCCCTTAAGACAATCAATTGCACCAGAGTTTATTTAGGTGTCTCTTAGCAAAAGGGATGAGTACTTATGGAATCAGTGTTTTTTTTATTTGTAATTAAGAAAAAGCTTTAGATTTGTTTAGTTTTTTTACTTGGGTATTTTGTGTTGATCAGTACCAAGAAATCTATTTTGTTTCCATGAAGAAAATAAAATGTGAGAAATTCCAATGGGGGTGTATAATTGTTATACCCACTAAATATCCTGTGAGCTCCACACCAGTGTGCACATTTCATTCTTAGCTGCTTTTTATATTTCCATATAGGTTGTGACAAAACCACAAGTACTGCACCATGATACTGTATCAAAGGAACTTGGGGAGAAAAAAAAGTGAACTTGTTTGCCAAGATTAACCTATAGAACAAAGAGCTTAAATCATCCCTCCAGGAAATCCTGCATTCCTGACATTTCAGCCCCCCCTCCCTCCCTGCCCTCCACAGGCAGGCTCAGAGAGAGCCCCCAAGTCAGGCAGGGGGACAATGACAATTTCCCGCGCTCTGCACTCTGAATTCTCTGGGCTTTGGGGAGGAAGGTGCCCCATGGAATGAGACCTCTCTCTGCCCTGCGGGAGTGGGGGAGGGGTCTGGTTACTGCAGTCAAGGCAGCAAGGCAGCTTGTCCCCCACTGACAGACAGAGAACAGCGAATAGGGTGGGGTGGGGTGGGTGGTGTAGTGCAGGGCGGGTGCCCCCCCCTTCCTCCTCAAAAAAACAAATGGATGGACACACACAGAGCCCAGAGTATGAATACTACAACAGGCCATGTTCTCAGCACATTATGTTGAAAGCCGCATAGAATCTTGTAGCAACCAACAATGGAAATATCCATTTTATCAATCTCTCAATGAACAATATAGAGCTTATTATAATAAATTAGCAATGCAAAAATCCTCACAAATTGCTTCAGCTACTTGTACGAATGTAATTTAACTGCTTTAACTAGAGGGAGGAAACTTCACTGGTAAAATGAAAGTCAGTGCATTTCCAGCCATTCCATTAAGGGTGAATTATAGAACATCTGTACACACATCAAGATCATCAAAAACTTGTGCGAGACGGTTTCAATTTTAAATTGAACAAAGTCAATGACCACAAAGGAGAAGAATATATTCAAACATCAAGTGCTGTGTGCTTTCGATTTAAATGATCATTTGTTGGTTTACCTTTGAATTCAACATGGGCCTAGTGGGGTCCAAAAGTCTGAGTCCACTACCAAGATTTGTTTGTTTTCATAATCTATCAAAAACCATCATTTTTACTCAGGAGAACAATTTGACCTCAAACTATTTCACTAAGCTCTGGTGACAATTACAAACTGCAAAAACTTTTGCAAAGGAAGTGTCCTTTTTCAAGATTAAAGCACCTGCAGTCGCAACAAGAACACATAGAGGACCATATTAATTACGTCAACATCCGGTATTAATTGTTACAAGGCCAAAACTGTGTATTAGGATTAAAACTTCAATAAAAAATAAGGTGTCACAACATTTTGAGGAAATGAAAGGCAATGGTGTGCAAACAAAATATTTATAGATATTTCAATTTCATACTATCCTTTCTCAAGCAAACTCCCCCATTTGTATCAGTGTTTTATGACATTCTTGAATAACAAATACCACGAGTAAATATTTTGTGTTATTTTTAGATGAAAACAAAGATCTTGGTAGGGGACTCAGACTGTTGGGCCCCACTGTATGTGCAAGATCCACATATGCGTTTCTGTGTAAATTCAAACGCTGCTCAGTTTTCCCCATTTCACCAGCTACCTGTAAATGATGATTGCCTTTGTGACCATGGACTGCCATTCATACATGTTACTATTTAAAAATCAAGAGGTTACACTGGCTTTGTAGACAAAATATCAGGGCTTACATTTTCTTGTGATGCCGCATTTTTGGTCAACCGATGAGGCTCATGTTTATGGAGCTCCACCTTTCCATTTCAGCATTCTATTTTGGCTTCTATAATGAATTTGGGTGATGACCAAAACAATGTGATGAGCCCAAGTTTGCACTAAGGAAGTGGTTGCTCAAGCTAGTGCTAGTTTCTTCAGATGAGCAGATTACAAATACTTTTATTTCACACAATGAAACCACCAATTTTCTGTTATGTTTATGCAATCATGAATTCAATTTTATAGTAGTTTCTACTGGGACACTATGGATTGTGCTCCCTTCCCACTCCCAGCACCATCACTCCTAGCCTCTCGCTTATATACATTTTTCCTTTGACGTTCAGCGTTTTTCAAAATAGGCCAAAAGAAAACGCAGGAGGAACGTATATTGCAAAGTTCATATTTGGAGATGAAATTCTGATCGCAGAGTGAATGGAGTTTCACAAAAGAGAACACATTCAACACTGACGAGGGACTATTTGGATTGCAAGCAATGAATCAACCTTTAGCTAGCTAGAATGACTTTTTTTTTTAACCACCATTTCAACCCAAGAATAAATATTAATCTACTTAAAGAACCACAAAATGGTACACATTTTCAATAAAAAAATGGAAGACAAAAATAACATACGGTCTTATACAATTAACTTATGGCTTGTGCTAGGAACAACTTTGCAAGCTTTTTATTATATGTAAGAGGCGGAGGCACCATCTCTCATGATTGACCAACTGATTTCTCACAATGGCCAAGCTATCAGCCATCAGTAAAATGAAAGTCAAGGCAATCTTTGAGCATTTTTGGACCAAGCAAAGACCACACAACTTTGTCCATTTGGGTTTCCTGCACAGCACACCTAAACAATATGCACACCCCTCTCCTTTTTATTGGTTAAAACATTTTAACAGTGCTCCCCATTTAACACACATTATACTATCTGCCATGCAATAAATCACATGGCCATGGAAACCATTACATTTTCCAAAGGTCACAATACTGTCAGTGATTCCATAATATCAGAAAAGGGTCCTTTTCCCCCTCTACCATTGCCAGAGGTACACTGAATTTCTACATTTGCACGTGTGCACAGACCTGTAGGTATCAATGAGTAGAACCTGTGTCAAAAAATCAAAAATGTTTATGGCCAGATTGTCTTGTACTACAACTTAAAAATGGAATGCCAGTCCATTTTGCACTTTTTGTTCCACGACACACACTATGAACAGGAACAGCACAGACCTGAAATGAAATGGCTTTAATTGGTTTGATTGGACAACATTTTTTAATTTAAATATTTTTGGACTGAAATTGTTTTTTTAAAACACATTATATAAAAAGAGATGGCTCACGTCCTCAATTTTTCTAGAAATGGAACAGATAGAAAACCCTTTTGTCAATTTGGTGTTCATATACAGTAAAAGCTTCAAATACTAACCTCGTCTTAATACTGGTAGTGCAAGTAGTTACAAGGGTTTTTAGTATTGACACATTTACACTTGCACCACAAATCTGTGTAGTTATATACACCCTATATATATATATATATATATATATATATATATATATATATATATACACACACACAATTTATTTTATGCATACGTGTATGTTTATACGCATACATAATATGCATCACCAAACTACATTATGACACAATAGGAGTATTTACTGAGCAAAAGTGGATGAGCATTGATAATCCGTTATTTCAGGTTTATTACAATGCATCTGGCTCCTGTGTTTCATATATAATGAAAAACCATTATAACTTTTAATGGTTAGTTTCCTGTATTTTAGTATACTGTATGGCCTGTTTTTTTATGCAAGTATCTATATGCACACAAAAAGCCCTCTTGGGACATTGAAACTGAATTACAATCATCATTGTACACACTACAATATTTACAGAGAACTTACACCATAAAAGCACAGGCCATACAAACGTGTAGGCCTAGATATGTCATTACTGGGGTGAATCCCTCTTCGACAGAAACTCAAAAAGGGGGTCTTTGACTTTTTTTTTTTAAACCGATACATTTTTCAAAAAATCTCTTTAGCCTCTTAAACCCTTCAACTATTTGAGCAGTAGTGTCAAAATTGTTTATAAATTGCTAATGCAAATTATCTTAAAATTCCAATCGACAGATTTGAGTGTATGCCCCTGGTGTAACGGAGTGGCCCTAAACGCAGGTCCAGAGAACTCGTGTCATGGCGACGTGGTCTAACAGGTCACGAAGCAGTCATCTGGCTCCCGCAAAACAGCGTCAACATACAGGCATTGGGATTTCCCCTAAGATCCTGCCAATTCATTAAGAGCAGGAGACACCACTGAGGCGCCCACCCCCCACCCTCCAACCCCCTGCCCATCCCCCTCTGAAACACACACGCCATTTGTCTGATCTTACAGCCGAATATACACAACCTACGCACAGCCAGCTGCTCTTACCAAAAGCGCAAAAGGTGTGGGCTGCTTGGAATGCACTTGGTACACTTAAACCCTTTACTTTAACCATGGCTTTACATGCTAATATAGACAGGGGTATGTTTACCCAGCGAGATGTGGGGAAAAAGAATAATCTTCCGCTCACAATGACTTTCCAAGTAACACCCAACTCAAGAAAATATTTCAGGAATGAAGTTGGATATAGACGTAGTGAATCATACAGCATGTTTAAGACATTCTCTATGGAACACCAGCAATAATCCTGTGCCTATAGCTGCTCGGGGAGGGAGGAAAAAGAAAAAAACACTTCTGATGTTTGCGTCACCCCTCCTCCCCCAGCAGTATCCACACCCTCTTTTGCCCAGCAGATTCCGAACAGACCCAACCCACGACAAATTCCAGTTCCCCTGCATGGCTCGAAGAGCTGTAGATCTGCAACCTCCCAACCTTCATTTCCCTACTGGGTCAAAGGTCAGTCTGAGCTGGATGGGAGGAGACTCAGTTGACTGACACCATTAATCCCCATAGGCAGAGAGATGACTGATCCACAACAGGCCTGAAGTGCCAGGGCCCGAGAATTCTATTTGGAATAATAAACTGAGAGCACCCTGTTCCCATTAACTCCGGGGAGCTGCGATCTTAACATCACTTATTGACATTTTTCCTTGCATTAGGAACGTTGAGGCGGCAAGCTTAAGGCACTGTGCAGGGGGAAACAAAATGTTTCCACAATACATTGAATCCACCAATGGATAGCATTTTATGTTTCTAATTTTTGTCAATATTGTATGAACTTATTTGTCACAAACATTCAAGCATCAGTTCATCCATTAACCTCTACACTAATACCTGAACATCAAGGAGCTCCAAAGGGGTGTCCAAGGAACAGAGCTACAAAAGACATTCACACCAAAACCCATTGTCTTCCATACAAATATAGAAGTGCAGAAGACCTTCACAAACAACCCAGACAATAATATAGTGATTGAATTCAATGTAAAAAAAACTATTTGATATTTTTGGCCCATTTGTTTCCAATTTAAGAAAAGGAATTGTTGGTTGAAATTAGGCAATGTGTATTTTTGAAAATTGCCCTAACACATATGCAGGATTTTTAAAGCAGACACTAAAATGTGCATAACATCCTCCTCATTATAATATTTGGCTTTACCTTAATTAGCTTAATATCACAATGACTGTCACACCATTCATGAAATACCAGGGATTTTTATGCATAAATAGCTACATAATATTCATTAGTTGTGTTCCCAGCAACATAACTGAAAATCCCTACTAGGCCCAAACACAAATCCATGACTATTTCATGCAGTATAAATCAATTCACATTACGCAGGACAGACACACAACATAATAACTGGATACTATTATTCAATCCACTAGCGTTTTTAATTCAATTGTAGCAAATAGTTGTATTGGCTACGTTTAAAAAAAAAAATGCATGTAATAGCTAGCACAATGTAACTGCCCACTCAATAACGTATAGAAAATGAAATGCGTGCTAAATAAATTACTAAGAGGCATTCTGTAAACATTCGTGTCCCCGGATTTTGAGCCACAAACAGGCAAGCCATTTTATTAATGCTGTCCACGTGCTCAACACAAAACGTGCCTTCCTTTCCCGCGTGTGCACAAGGCCTCAATTTATATCCATGAAACGATCAGTGTCAAAAAACGAACGAATCCATCATGTAAGGGTGAATATCAAAGATTTGCTTCCTTTTCAAAAAATGGAATGTAAAAAGCCTTGTATTTAGCATAATGTATTGTGTTAAAGTATTTTCTTTAAATGAACAAGGCCCTCGTATTTGACCCTGTAGCCTATACCACAACTTAAAGCTATACATGACCTAAATTAATTTGAAAAAACTTGATTGAAAAATTACCTTTGTCTTTTAGGAACTGAATATTCCACTTCTATTAGTTTTCCATGGAGTTCTACTTTACCTGAGGGAGAAAATTAATACAAATTAATGTACGTTGTGTGCGTGGGGATGACTTCAATGGCGTGAAAAAGAAGATAAAGCAAATTTCGTGTAGATTCAGGTAAACAACTTTCGTCATTTCAAGTCTGCTTATAATTTGATTGCATAGTCATATGACGATTAATAACATCAAACATTTAAAACAATTGTCTATAGTCAAATGTCATTTGTAGATAGCAACATAATAAATCTCAAATAGAAATGTAGGCCTAGATTCTGCCATCTGATAGTCTGTCCCGCGTAAAATCCCAGCAAAGCATGAAAGTCCATTTTTCATGTAGGCTACAATGCGAGGTTGAATCTTTTACATCAAAATGTATATATACTATTATTTCTTAATCATTGAATACCCACGAGGTTTTATTAACCAGGTCGTTCCCAATCAACTCTAAAAAGCATGCATTCATCTTTTTTTCATCAATATAAAATTGAACAACCGTTGGTTTAGTAAATCACTTAGCCTATCTAGCTAGGCGATAATCAAAAGGGGGGAATAACCACAGGCTGTGTTTACGCCCATGTAGCCTATAGTGAAAATTATTTAAATATAAAATGAATATAGTGAGGCACTACGTCGTCAGTTTTTATATTTGGACCAGTGTAGCCTACTCTGGTCAAGAATCTAAAAGACAATTAGTAATAAGGTAACCAAATAGTTGACAATTATTTAAGTTACAGTCTGCAGTTACTGTAGCTACAGCGTTAGTTACAGCGTTCACTGGCCTTCCGTCCCCGCGTGCCAGGGAATTGCAAGCGAATTCACACGGCGTCCTTTGCCTGCTTCTAAAAAAAGTATCAGTAACATCTTGCACGACCAAATTCAATTCCTAGTTATGGTGAAAATAACTTAACACTTGACAGCACAACATATAGCGTTCGCCTCGAGATTGGTGGCGGCACGCGAGGAGCGAAAAAAGCTTGCGTACACCACAGCCACTCTAATTAACCCTCGACCGTGTGCTGATTTATAGACTGGTATTGTTACATTACTACACAAAATAACCAATATGAAGTCGTTACATATTATGAATCCAAATATTACTCCAGTTTGTTTTATTTTTCTTACCTGAGAGGGCATCAATGGCCTTCATAGCACACTTTTCATCTGGGCAATCTACAAACGCATAACCAGTTTTAACAAGAAATGGGCTACTGATAGGGATCTTCCACTCCTCGAAGATACTTTCCAACTCCACTGAGCTTGCTTCTTCGCTCAAGTTGCCAATATAAAGCTTATTCATGGCGCTCAGTGCAGAGAAATGCCAGTCTTGCAAAAAGAAATTTGTTTCAGATGTCCGGTCTTTTAGAGAAACGTACTTCCACAGTACACGGGCTTGTAGACGGTTTTGTTTATATTTATACAGCTTGCTCGCTAGGTCCCTCCCGCTGCAAAATAATAAGTTATCTAGATTATATTACAGCAGTTTTTCTTTTCGGATGGCGGACTTGGCGAAAAGGGAGGAGAAAATAGTTTTTGTCTTCCCTAGAACCCGTTTGGCAGATAGTGAAAATGTCACACACGTTAGTGCTGGCGCCGCCTCCGAATAAAATCGAGAGAGAAAAAAAATCACTCGGATATTCCTGCTTTCTGAATGAGCCACGTGTTCAAACTACAAATTCACCTATCACGTGAGGATTCCCAGTTCCTCGGTTCAATAATGGAATTTATCACTGGTTTGGGAAAATGGCATGGGAACCAGAGTCGGGACAGAATGGAAGGGGGAGGGGTATTTGGGAAACCTATGTACGCTAAAGGGATTTCGTGTCATCCTCCGTGATCAAATTGGAGTGTCTTTCTTTGTGTCCTGCTTTTCAATTGGCTGTTGGATGTTATAGTAAAACGGCATTGTATACTGGCTATTAGGGGTCAAGCTTAGTACATATAATGGAATTGTGAGAAAAATGGGATGACATAAAACAATACCTTAGCCTACATGACATCTATAGAAGCCTATGTGTTTTATTAAGTGTAGTATTCGATGGTCAACTAGGCCTATCAATTTACAAATCGCTGTGGTTTTAAACGCAATCGACAGCACAAATAATCAGTTTCAATGCAACAAAACCTTCCATTGTTTAGACGGAACCATGTGTCGGAAAGGTACCATTGTAGTCGTTTCCTTTGAACACCATTGAAATTTCCTACATCTTTACGGAAGGTATAGGCCTGTGTGTGTAGCGAAGGATTTACTCTGAACTATTAACAGCCTGTATGTGTTTGATTGTGGCAACCATTCTCAGTCAAACTATAAATTGGTAAATATTTGATAGGTTCATAAAATCTATTTGCATTCATAAAAATCTACATAATGAAATTATGATCAAGTGCACTACATCATTGCATATGATACAGAAAATCAAGGATGACATATAGGTTTATACGTCTTGTCCAAAAATAGATGTTCTAAAAATAAATGCGTTAAATAAATTGTTTATCTTTACGCTGTGTAAAGGCGTGTGTATATGTGGGGATATATATGTGACACTACTTTATCTAAAGCTAGTCTTTTACATTACAAATCGGAAAACTTTTCTTATTACGTAGTCATGTTTTCCAGCAACAATGATTACGATATGTTTGAGATACGAAAAAATGAAGTACTTCCGTTATAGGCCTAGCAGATTTTAGTTTCTGGTACAAAAAAAGGTATAGTCCAAGGAAATAAGATTAGCTGTGGTGGATTTAGACAATAATTGTGTGATTTCTGAATACGCAGTTCTCTCTTCATGTTTAATAGCTCTGCTGACAGAGAGAATATTTCCCTTCATTGCGCTACACTTAAACGTCACCGAGCACCATTCTCGTCTTTACACTGCACTTCAAATGTTACCAAAGGCGCCATGACACTAGACTGCATGCGAGTGCAACAAGGAGGTGCTTGGACACAACTTTCCACCTCGCAGCAGGCACCGCCCCAAGGTCAGGGGTCGGATGGCCTAGTTGTAACAGCACTCGCCAAATTTCACATAGCCTACTTAGCCAAGGTTGTATCTTTACAGTTTAAAACGTATTCGATAGTATGGCAGCATATTAAGGCGCAGCAAAACCATTTACCGACCATTGTTTGGTTAGGTAAACTATATACCTTGTCCTAGCTAAATTATGGAACACCAACGTTTTGTAGGTGTTGGGGGAAAAAAACGAATAAAAAGAATATTGAAAATTTAATGTATGTCACCTTTACGAAAATCTGACCATGTTGTGTTTCCAGGGGAATCACATAAGCGCCAAGTATAAAATATCACGGCAAATGTGTATTTTAGTTCCGGTTTGATATGCTATAAATACATATATATACAAATCTTATGTTTTTCGACATGAGATGTCCGTTCAGTCTCTCTCCATTTCACCATTTCACCGACACTTTCTGTTCCAACTCGGTTCTCCATGCTGTCGTTGTTGTTCTGAATCACTTGATTGGTGGAAATAATGCTCCAATCAGAGAGCAAGATCTCACCCACTACTTGTTTTGCCGGCTGAATCTGACTCTTTTCATTCATTGGTGCCTCTCAAACCCCTTTGTGAATCAGGACACGACAAGGTATTTTTTTAAAATCAATTTATTTGAATAAAATCTGTCAATTGCGTTCTATCACATTTTAGTAATAGTTAACTTAATTTGCCAATTGCATTTATTATTTAAAATGAAAAGTATTCTTTATACAAACTAGAAATTGTTGGGCAGTATGTGTCTGTAGAATTGTTGAAAATGGCTACAGTTTGTCTATAGTATAATACGTTATCAAAAGATATTTTTAGGCAAAGAACTCTTTCCATAATACCTCATAATTTGTGTAAGTTTTCTGTTGTCTAATTAGTTAGTTGGTATATCCACTAAAACAGAAGAAAACAATTGGTAGATCAAGTAGGTATTATCTTAAACATTCACCAATCACGTTCTTTATGCAAGAACGCTTAGATTGTCATTCGATGTTTGCATTACATCTGCAAGTAACAGATTTAATGTGGTTTAGTATAGTTCCGTTAAGTTTTTACAACAATCGCAAGTTCGTCTTTTCAAGCTGATGTGAAACGGAAAAAACATCTATAACTGCACTTAATTCGTTACTGTTCGTAACGCCATGGCTAAACATATTTACGAATCGCCCCATAGACGTACAGTTATGCATCAGAATCAATACATTTTCCGGTATTTATATTATTCGAACATATGGATGAGAATGTGTTTTGAACGCACAGATTTGCTGGAAAAATAAAATAAAATATAATGCAATGTATACTATTCGTTGGAGGTGGAATGCAGTGGAAGATTCTCACCCCTTCCAGCTCGAAGGAAATAACTTCCATATAGGGTAAGTCTATAGCTTTCTATAGTGTAGCTATAGGGGTATCGAGTTAGCAGAAGCTACACCCTCTTTTTCTTACATAACGTGGTGAAATGTTTTGTTAACGGGAAGAAAATAAAGATAAAGCAATAAACTACCACCTTTACATTTAAATAAGCGACGCCATTTCATCGTGAATTTTAAACGTGGACTAAAGCAACTTAGAACGGATTTATTTGAAAACATCGCCTTAAAGTTGAGATACAGTAGCTGGACGTTACATAACAAACTATGTAGGAGATTAGTTGTAACGACCTTTGTACGATTTCCATGTTTGTATTGTATCACTCTCATTGTCGATGTATATTGAATGTAAAGAAAACAACGAGGACAATCGAGAACACACCAAAGGTAGAAATAAACAACGTCGTTTTATATGATCTTTTACCCAATTTCCGCTAGGCTTCTCTGATTGTTCTTAGAAGTTTGAATACTTATGGAACTCTTTCTATAACTTTCGCTTTAAACTTGTCCTGCATTATAGAATTCACGAGCATCATGGCGACTCTTTCTTCAAAATGTTTGGGCACTGGAAAGTATGTTTATTAGAAACTTTATTAGAGCAGTATATGTTATTGCATGAGATTAATGACGGATTCCATTCTCATCTGACCAGTATTTTGGTGGCTAGATTGAAGTGAGAACACACATTTCATGGTCTTTTAATGTAATTTCTGGATTAAACACTTTGGTGTCCCAGAATATGTACGTGCTCTCTGTTCTTGTTTAGATGGATATGCTCTCATGTCAATTATCTTCAAGAAAATATATGTTTGTATATGTTAAATGTTACTATTATGTTCTGATACGTTAAATAAACATTTAAAATACTTAAAATATTGGTTGCCTGTGGTTATTAAACATTGTATCTGATTATATTTGAATATAATATGCTTGAAATAAGTTAGGAATATGTCTTGTCAAAAATATGTATGGCAACATAACCTTTTGCATTTAAGGTAGATATTTAAATGCTTCTGTAGCAATGTATGGGTCATGTTAATTGTGCATTTCATGCTTCTGTGCAAAATGAATTAAAAATTAAAACATGGATTGACTAAAGAGAGATGCAAGATTCCTTCTTTGTATTTTTTCATTTTTATCTGAAATCATTGTGTAGGATTTTATTTAGTATGATAAAACAATACATTTTCTTCTTCACTTTGTAAGTGTTCAAATTTTGAAGCATTTGAACAATTTGATCATAAACTGTGCTGAGGCTGGAGTCTTCTGAAATCACTTAAACATATTGTACTTAAGAATTCAGTCAAGAAAATTATTTTCACAGGCATCAGCAATGTTTTTGCAGATGGGGAGGGACATTTAATACATAAAATCCTTTAAATACACTATAGTACAATATCACACAAATGTATGTATTATAATAGAGAGAGAAAACGATTTTGCATGGAATTATACAGTTATAAGTTTCCAATTACTCCAAAACTGAGCACATTGCTATGTGGCCAAATAATGGGTATACATATTGATATTCCATGTTTTCCATAGAAACAAAATGTTGTTTCTCAACAATAGAACACATAATCTTTGTTAGGGTAATTAGTCTATATTAAATCATTTCCTGTATTGAATATGTTAAATGTGAATACATCATATTTCTTTCCGTGTTTGTCAAGTTTTGGTCTTATGGAGTGAGAAACATAAATATCAGACGATTTCTAGACCAGGAATGTTAAAATGTCATATGAAATGACACATCAAAATTAAGAAAAACACATTTGCATTAAACACAAAGGAAGTATAAAAGAATTAAAAATTAATAATTTTCTCCAGTTCCTGTGATAACCCAACATACTCAATGTAGCACCCATGGCCCTCGGTTTCAGACATAAGATAGACAAGAACATTTCTCAACCTTTGAGTAATATTTAGACCCAGCACCACCCGCTGTAATTTAACATAGTTGCATATGTACAACCAGCTAGTACAAAACCTGATAAGCAGCAGGAACAGCTCACATACTCATACTGCCATTGTATTCCACACATCTGACCAAAAGAGATGGGACTCTGAAGAGAGCATAATGTATTTAAAACATGTTAATATAGGAAAAACAATTTGCTAATGTCTAATTGTCACTACGTATCGATACATATATTTTTTATAGGATTGATCTATTTACAGTTTTCCAATGTCCTGTATTCCAACAATCAGCAGAGACTTTAAATAGACATTATTGTAAAAGTTAATTGTAAGAGATTATGTAAATAATCCTGTAGGAATAATGAGTAGTACTGCATTCTAGTGCAACTGATGACAAAATAAATTAACTATAAATGTCATTAATGGAAGAACTTTGAAGTATGTATGGAAGGGAGGACTGATTAAGTGTTAACATTTTCAGCTGGTGTTGAGCAATGCCTGTCAAGTGTTTTTCCTTGGTGTGGGAGAGGAAAAAACATTCACCTACATTACTGTGATGTCTCTGATAAGTACTGATTATTATATTCAGCAGTGCCTTACCATATTCCAGGACAAATATCATTTGTATTTAATATTTGTGCTATTTTGTCTCTTTTAAGCTGTTGTCACCCCTTACTCCTTTCAACTCTTAACACCGGAAACACTGTTAAAAACAGCATCCACAGAGGCTAAACCTCCTAAAAAGTACAATTATAAACATAAAATTACTAAAAATCACACCAATAGAACAGAAATTATTTGATTTCAGTCCCAATTTTAAAAATGGAATTGAATTGATGCCCAATTGGCACAATTTATCCAATTATTTAGTTCAATTAGGTTGACTTAGTGCTGTCTAGTTAAGTACAACTAATCCATAAGGGTTAATTATCTCAGGCAAATCCATTTGACATGGCTTATAGGTAGAGGGGATGAGTCCTTTGAGCAGGCCTGAGATGTCAGTGGCAGGGAAAATATCCTTCGCTTGAGGTTGGAATCAAATTGAGGAGGGAATTCTTAAATAAATCATTATGAACTCCAACTTGGCTTTGAGTGTTCATATCACATTGAAAATGACATTTAAAAAGCATGTTTGCCCACTGATGGACTTTCATTAATTGAGTTGGCATGGTGTCACTACAATTTTTGTAAAATTGTTTCTACAAATTTGCTTGCAAATAGGTGGCTTGTGAAGTCTAAAAAATCTAACAGAAGAGCCATTTCAACCCACTTATTAAAAAGGCACTCTGTTCTCATATGTTTGCTTTGTTTGTTTGTCATTCCAGAATACAAACTAATGCCTTAGTGGGAGGGTTCCCCAGAAGGATTCGCAGATACTCGGTCACATTCCCTTAGTTATGACCTGCATCACATCTGTGCAAACTAACTGATCATAATGTTATGTGGATTGCCCAATACAATGAGCTCAGTGAATAGGATAAATTGTCCAGATAGTGAAAGATTAGTGGACCTGCAGAGATGTGACAGAGATATGACTTTGACACATGTGTGACTCTTCTAACCCAGAGGTGTCAAACGCGTCTATACTGTTTTTTTGCACCAATGTGTGCTCTTACACTGAATTAGAGTGATCATTTACAGATCTGAAAAAGATTGATCATTTAAACACTACATGGTATGGTAAATCACTGATGATGATTATACATTCATTGTGCTCTAAAGAAATATTTTACACACTCAGGGATAAATGTTTATGTACAGCTCATTAAAAAATTGGACCAATTAGGATTTTCAATTAAGTGGAATCAAACTCGGCATAGAATACTCGTGGGGTTTAAAAAATAATTTCATAGCAGTTGTAGCATAACCAGCAATAACACATGTTTTTCCTCTAGATGGCAGCAGCGACTCGCCAGTTTCCGCCGCGATCCGTTCTGATCAGATAGCCTACATGCTTTTGTGAATTCAGTACCACTGAAATTCACTCACACTGGAAAGCGGTTAGTACCAATATCTGATCGCTTTCCAAAAAAAACATTATTATTCAGTAACTGAAAAGTAATGTTTTAAATAATTCAATAAAATAGGTTGAGGCCTTCCAGTGTTACACCTTGAGCTCCAATGAAGAAACGTTCGGTTAACGGTCAGAATGGTCTAGTTAAAGTAATTTACAATAGGCCAAATCTTTTATAATTCACAACTGAGCGCACCTGCCATTTAAACACTCAGCAAAGGCTCTGCATATCTATATAAGAACATGACACCTAGAGTAGTATTAAAACAAAAACTGGTTGTCAGAATCAATATCACAATTTCTTTCTTCCTGGTTACCTAATTTAAAGTAACGTATGAGCATAGATAATACCGTCAACAACTGTAAAATAAATTGATATGAATTCACGTTATCCTGCACATTCCAGCAAGGTCCCATTTGAAATTGTGGATCGACGAGCCAACACGTGATCTGTGCTGCTTTCAGCTTATGTGATTTTAGGTGTAACTTATCTGTCGAGGACTGGAGAAGTATTCGTTGTTCTAGAAGGTAGGAGTACTCTGTATACTCTTCTCGTGGTATCTATTATTCAATTAGCTAACGTGAGCAAATTATTAGCATACTTGTTCTTTGCTAGCTTCTGGCGTGTTATTTAGCTAGCATGCTCTGGCTTCCAACATGAAAACGCTATCGATACCTTGCTAGCCAACTAACATTACAACACGCATTTTTGCATTTCTTTTAGCTTTGAAACTCATGGATAAATCAAAATCCGAGCCTGAAAAAAGTAAGTTGGTTTTTAATATGTAATATATTCCAGGTACGGAAGTACTAAGTTATCTTAGTCGAAACTGATCCATTTCTCTTTCTTTCAGTGGAACTGCTTGGTGTGACTCATGTAATGGACGCCATTACATTTTGGGCTCAGGTATTGACACGGTTGCTAACGTTAGCGTACTGTCACGAACAGGCCATGGTCTAGCTTACTGTGTCTTGCAACACTTTTGGGCCTTCCCACCCACTCATTACAGAATTGTGCATGTCTGGTTAGAGCAGGGGTAGGGAACCCTGGTCCTGGAGATCCAAAGTGTGTGCTGGTTTTGCGGTTATTCAGCACTTAATTGATCAATTAAAGCAGTTGATTACACAGCTAACTCGCTTCACCTCGTTTCTTTGGTCTGAATTGATTGTTGATTGGGGTGAACACACAAACCAGCATTTCCTGCAGCTCACCGGGACCAGTGTTCCCTACCCCTGGGCTGAAGGGAACTGTAACCTCAAAAACCAGCTAATTTTGTCTTCATTTGTATTTTCCCTCCAAAATGTATAGAATTGATGATCAGAAAACATTAACGGTACATTGCTAATTAATGTTGAGGAAATCTCGCATACTAGTCACAGTCCATGGCTTGGTGTTTTCCTGATAAGTCTTGGTTTTTTGTATTTCAGAAGTTGTCTTTGCCTGTCCATTCAGATTAAAAGGTCGTCTTTGTTATTTCACTGTAGAATGTGAGTGAGGACCAGGCGGCAGAGAAGATGATTAATGCGTTGTCTGAAAAGTGTCCTGTAGCCCAAAAGCTGATGGGTAATCCCAGTCTCCAGAAGGTAATGAGTGTCCACAAATGCTGTTCTTGACCAACAGGTCCCATTGTTGGGCTGTGTTATCCATCCGTTGGATCAATACTACACAGATGTAGACATGTAGGTGACCGAGATTCATGGAACTTCATATCATCTGGTTAATTTGCCTATTAACTAAGCCCATTACAGGTACTCCTCACTTAACGACCTACCTGTTTAGCGACCGCGCAGACTTACGACCAGCTCTCCAACCAGTCGGTATTGTACACTGTACGAGAACTTTGGTTGTGGAAATGGCAGCGCGGCGTCTCAGCATCAAGCATCTCATCTCGCATCACCCTTTCTCAGTCTCAGTGTCGTTCCCGCAGTCGGTCAGTATTCATTACACTACCCATTAACAGTTCAGTATGCTTGAAATATCCGTAAGGGGCGGCTCCTCGCTTATCAACCAATTCGTTTAACGACCTAGTCGTGGAACGGAACTCGGTCGTTAAGTGAGGAGTACCTGTATATCATCTTGTCCACATGCTATGAAGACCAGTGAATATACCTAGCAAATGGGTAAGATTGATGAAATCTTTCTTAAGTCCAATGTACATGTAAAGTCTCACAATTTTTCTTGCTTAGATATATGGGGCACTCTTTTCAGAAGACGGTTGCTGGTACAGGTGTAAGGTCCTGCAGCAGACTGAGGATAAGGTTTGTATTTAAGATTGGGGCTGGGGTCAGGGCCACACATGGTCCACGTTAAATGGTCTCTGCTTGGAGTTTGATGGTTTCAAAACTCACAGATAAAACCTTGGAGTTGTGTGTATATATATATAAAAAAAAGGTGAATGCCAGTATAATGGTTGGGGTTTACAATTAGAGCTTGTTTGTTTGTCTCAGCCTCTTGTATTTTAAAAATATTAGCCACATGTTGTTAATTGTAATTTAATTCAAATTATTATAATGTGGTTTTGCAATCAGATACTCATCTGGAACTTTAACAAACCAATTGCAATTAGAATTAGCCTAAGGGTAAAAATGAATTTTGAGAATAATGTGATGAGTGTATTTTGTGATCATTGGTTCATTTATAAGCAGATTAAGGCTCTATACCTGCAGGCTGCCAATTAAAACAATAAATCATGACAGGAATTCTGAAACACATTTCTTTTCATGTTATGTCCATAGGACAAAGACATGGCTACGGTCTGTGTGTGCATGAGTTATTATTTGTGAATTGATTTAAAGAAGTGATTGAGGCATGAGGTCTGAGGATGACTAGAGCCTACTCCGTTAGCCTAAAGAGAGTCAGTTTACACTCTTACACTGCTGTGTGCTATCCTTGTGTCCAGTTCCAAGTTGCATACATCGATTATGGGAATATGGAGGCAGTCAGTCGATCAGCTCTTGTGGAGCTCCCCGAGGACCTACAGATAGTCAGTCTGGCTAAGAAGTATAAGTTCTGGGGCTTTCATGTTTCCAGTGACCAGGATTCACCACACTTTCTGCAGGTAACACATTTGTGTCTCAAATTACAGAGCAAGAAAAGCTCTCGAATATAAAATGGAAACAAGCATTTTTTAAAAAGCTACTTTCACATAACTGCAATGATTTTTGGATTAAATCCTTTGCCCAATAACGTATTGCATGCATATGAATAGTACAAAGGAGCAGTATTAAATCCTGTCAAATCCATTCAAATCGATTTTAAACAGTAATTCTCTTGTTGTTCTGGTATACAGTCATTGATGTTTTTTTTGTTTTTTTACATTTTAATTTTACACTGTAAAATAAGTGCTTGTTTTTAAACCACTGGCATATTGTTCTGTGTTATGGGGCTATTGGCTTATGATGTTGAAATGCCTTTGGGCGATTAATTATTACAGCCCCTGCTGTTTTCTCCCTAGCCACTGTTCACTATCACATGAAATGCAATTCTGTAACTGCATGTTATACTGCATAACACAGTAATGCATGTTCGATGTTGTGTCAGTAATGGCTATACAGTATATTGAGCATAAGTAAGTCATATTTGTGCTTTTATAAGTAATTTCCTTCAAAGCACAATTATTACTTTAACTTTTTACATTTCACTTGTGTTTCTTTTTTACATTTCACTTGTGTTTCTTTTTTACTGCACACGTTTGGGTCACGCTTCTAGGGAAAGACCTTCCTGCACAATTTAATATATGGGAAGAAACTGCGGATCCAGAAGAAGTCTGTGTGCTTTGATGGGACCATCTTGGTCCAGGCATTCCAGGGGAACTTGGACATCGGGGAAGAGGTCCTGAAGATGAAGTTTGCAAGACTGAGTCTCTCTGGGACCAGTCCACACCCCAGCCGGTTGCTGCAGGACCCCTCGGCATTGTGGCCCCACCGCATGGTGGAGAGGGGCGAAATCGGAACGACAGGCTGCCCAGGAAGCATGCCCAAACTGCTCCCCGCCTTCCCAGATCAGAAGCCTCAGGCCCTTAAGTAAGAAACCACCTGAGGTCAGATGGTCACTCCGGGGAGACTGGGGTCAAGGCCCTTCATGGTATACTGACCTTCACTGAACACCATCATTGGAAGGGGTGGGAAATCCTAGTTCTGGTTCGCATTTAACAAAATGACATACTTTTTTTGTTAAATGCGAACCATTAATCAGTGTTTAATCGGTAAGCATTCAGTGTTTTTTCATAGTTTGAGGGTTGGTGGTATTCACACCTGCCCTGGCAGAGCTTCAGGTTGTGTAGGCTTTCGTTGTTATTCAGCTCTTAATTGATCAATTTAAGCATGCGATTATACAGTTAGCTACCCACCCCCGACATCCAAGCAGGCACTTTTCTAGGGGGTTCATTTTCAAAAACATTCCCTTTTCCAGTAAATGCACAATTCCTCATTCCATTATACATACATGCATGGTAAATGGTCATTTTGACAAACACTACAAGCTATTTCTGTAAAGGCATATCCACTGTTTTCCATAGTCCCACTGGCCTTTTACTTTAGTTTAGAGGAAAGCGCTCCGTGGTTTGGACAGCAGTGCTGGATTTGCACCCACAGGGAGAAGGGGACAACCACGGCCCTCCAGCCCGCCAACCTGCTCAGGAAGAAGATGGACCAGGAGCTGGTGGAGGAGAACGAGAGGCTGATATCAGAGAGGAGCTCCCAGCAGCAGAGCGCTCTTCTCCTGGAGAGGGAACTGAGGGACGCTCGAGGTGACCTACAGGTACAGGTACACAGGTGTTGTACACCTTGATTGGTCTATATTCTCTGACACTGTCATTGGTTGTGAATCAGGCAATGTATACATTGTCCATGAAAATACTATAGATGTTTCTGAAAGCTTGTTCATTTCAGAGAACTGGAAGCGGAGGAAGTCAGAACCTAGCACATACATTCTTGAGGGGAATCCAATAAGTGTATTGTATTTCACACATCACAAAACAGTTTGTTGTGACTGGAGCTACATTCACATGGCACTTCATGATGACGTGAAGCTTGATGCAACACTTTGTTTTTTGGGGTGTGTCTTGCACTTGTCAATCAAATATCGCTCTTATCAAGGGGAGATAAAACATTTAAATTGCTACATTAACTGTAGTCTGAACCTGAATACAGAATGGAGCTAACATTTAGCTACCTGATATGAAAGTAGCTAGCTAGCTAGATGGATAATGTTTATTTTCATGTAGCTAGCTATAGACTACCATTAAACAATGCAACCTATGCATGGTTTGTTTAATCAAATTAGTATTTTAAGCTAGGTTTCTATTCCCATTGGGGCCACATATACCAAAACATTTATGCATTCACTACTGTAAGTTGCTTTGGATAAAAGTGTTTGCTAAATAGCATATGTATATGTATACATGTATGTATTCAATGTACTATTTAGCTATCTTGCTGACTTGCCATCTGATTAATGTAGCTAGCTAGCTAGCTGATTCGTAAGCTACCAAATATCTTAATTTATAACAGTTATGATGCTGGTCCTCCATTTTAGAATTTTGTGTGGATTTTCTAGTGACGGGGTATTCCCCTTGCTTTCGTTTCGTGATTGGCTGGATGTCGTTTTCAAACCATGGAAAGCAGGCTAATGGAAGTAGACTCGATTTACTTTTTGTGCCCCTTGAACAAAATGGTTAATAATACTAATTTGTTTAGTGTCAATTTGTTGTTCAATTAAGTATTTAAAAAAATACATTTAAGAATAGTACATTTCAAATTAATTGAAAGACCAGTTAAGTCTAATCATCTGGGACTGCCAATCCAAGTCGTCGTGCAGATATTAACAAAGTTAAACAAGTTGAATGTTTTTTCTTGTATCTTTTTAGTTGCACAAACACGGTAGTGTAGGTGATTCACTGAACTTTGCTGTGGGGGTGGTCAATCAATTATTCAAATTGAATTTAGTACTGCGCTCAAAGGAATTCTCTCAGAGAATACAGAGTGCATAACAATCAAACAATGACTTGAGTGTACATGCAGCCTAATATGTTATGAGTCAGAATATTCAAGAATTGCAAATAAGATATTGTCATGTAAATTTTGTTTGGAATTATGTGTTCGGAATAAGCAAATATTCCAAATGCAGACGTGGAATAGAAGAGGTGGAATATTTGTGTAAGCACCTTCTTAACCCATTTGGCTTGGTGTTTTGTTTTGCCAAAAAATTACAGGTGTTTCAGACATTGATTCATTGTAACCAAGGGCATCTCTCTCCCACTATTAATTTCTCCCTATCGGAGGAGGGGATTCAGCTAGGCAACACTATTTTGTTCAAGTGGCACAAGCATCTGATTCAAGATCCTGTGTTCATTCGTTAAAGATGTGTTCTATTCAGAAAGTGTGCTGGAAAGTTTGTCATGTATTAAACACAGCAAGGAAAAAGCAGTGTGTGCATCTAACTATTTTATTTTCAAGATGTGAAATCTTTAGCATTTGTCTCATTTAAAAAAAATGTTGACAAAGTATTGCACAAAGTAAAGGAAACATGCAACTCTGCAGTTTCACTAAAGGTAACACAGTTTTTAGTGGTAATTATTTTTTTGATAAGAAGTAATCCCTATCTCTGTGTGGTGGAAAGGCAACATATCATGTCCAAATAATTTTTTTGATAATTGACGTAAAAATAGTAAAATTGGGAGAAAATGGGATAAAATCTGGATGGATTGTAAGGTACAGGATTATCCTATTCCACATTGCAGCACCCATGCATGTGACCATCTCACTCTGTGACCCGTGTGTTTGTGCAGAGAGTGAAGATGGGAGCAGTGAAGGAGGTGAAAGAGACAGAGAAACTGAAGGAGGAGAAGAACACCCTACAACAGAACATAGACAACCTTCAGAACCAATTGAGGGAGGCCAAGCTGGCACTGCAGGTTAGAAGTCTCAGCAGTCTGTGGGTCACAAAAAACAATTGCCAGTGGTATTATTATTTTTTTTTTATTTTACCCTGTTTTTCTCCCAGTTTGGTAGCCAATTACTCCCGCTGTGCTTAGTTCAATCCCCTCCCTCGTAGTTCGCTGCCATAGCCCTGTGACCAGCAGTGACAATGGCGAAGCGCTGCCTCCTCTGAGACAGCACTCGTTGTGCTGTTGACTGTAATTCCAGCACCCCAGAACCACTCCTGTGCGCAGCGAACTGTGTTGGCTTCCCTCCCCCCTCCCTGGGGCAGACAGCCCATTGCCGCCCCGGTGGCACTTCCGGCCAGAACCGACTGTGCTTTATGGAATTTATGCTGATGTTTATGAATAATATTTCCGTATGGCTGTTAGGGGTGGACCGATTAATCAGCACGTATGGATGGCAATGATTCTTTTGCAAAATCGCACCCTCAGTGTTGAGATCACTGCCTAATGCTGCTTGCGAACTCTAGAACCAAGTGACTGTGGAAGATCATTTCAGACACATCTAGAAGTCATAGCTCGGAGAAGGCACATGGTTAGACATCAACTAGCTGACTAGGCTCCTACAGTTGCCATATGCTATGAGTTCTGTAACATTAACTTGTTTTTGTTGTTCTTAGCCAACACAGCGGAGCCTGTTATTAATCAAGCCTGATATAATGCAAAATTATCAATACCATTTTATATTTAGCTTTGTGTTTGATAGGTTTGTGTGTTAACCACTCTTAAAGCCTACTGCATCCATTGTCAACGAGCTGGCTAGCTTGCTAATGACAGCTAGCTAAGCGTGGTTGCAACAAAATCCTGTCAAATAGATTGTTTATGCAGCTATATTAGCCAGCTAGTAGAGTTGAAGGTTGATAATTTGATGAACATTCACATTGGAACAAAGTTTGAAATACTCATAACTTATTTGTCCAAGAGAAGACATCCTTACCCCTCAGTGCCATTTAAGGTTTGGTGTGAACTCTCATTTCTCACAAGCAGTCAAATGGTAACGTGGTATTTTCCACCTTTTTTTTTTTTTTTTTTTTTTAACGAGAGGAAAAATAAATAAAAACCGCCTCTCCTGTGCAGTAAAGCTATGATACAAATTTACAGTAGACCGACAAGGTGACCGTGGGTAAGAGATGGTGGAATGAAGGTGGTGTGTAGTGCTGTATAGGTGATGAGAGAAGGCATGTTTTGTCTTTGCTTGGCACAGTCTGCGCAGCAGGAGGTCCTGATGAATGCGGGGGAGGCAGAGAGGCGTTTGGAGACGGCAGTAGGAGATAAACTGGGCAAGCTGGCAGAGAAAGTGGATTCGGTGAGAAAAGTGAGGTACGGACTCAAAGGCTCAGCTCTCTGAAGACGTTTTACTTCAAGAACCTGCCTGTTCTAATACTACCTTTATACCAGGGCTTTGCAGAACATCTAGGGTCACTGACAAAAAAATATATTTCACCTTGCAGCTGTTGTTTAATTTCTGTATCTAATTTGTGCATGAACCTAATTAAGTGCTCCAGTTAAAGTAAAAACAAGTATTTGAAAATTAACCACAAATAATTTGTTAGGGTAAGTCAAGACAGGGCAGATGGATCAGTGCGTGGTGCCTTTAAACGTAATTCTCTTTTTTCTTCTCATTTTCATTTTCAGTTGCAACCCATTTTAGTGTCTCCTTAAATGACTCCTCTTTGCTTTGTCATCATCTTCTTTTCCCTTGTTATGTCCTGTTCTATTCCATGAACTGCACTATTCATCAGATTGTAGGGACTGCACATATTTTAGCCGGTAAAAAAGTTAAGTTGCATATCATTTTTATTCATAAATAAAAATTCTTAACAGGTTTGGTGGGGGGGAGAAATCTTCAGTGTAATATGGCACAGCTAGGTGGGGAGAACACAATGGAATGGCTGCATTTGAATTCAATTGATTTAAAAAAAGGAACGTTGTTTTCACATGATGACATCTTTCTATTGGACAGAGAGTGCAGTCCCAGCAGCACTGTGGGGGATCGTCTCCAACAGGTCATCACCATTGTCACGAACAATGGAATCTCCATCCCGGTTGCCATGGAGAAGCTGGAAGTGGCATGGAAAGAGTACAGTCATGTGCAGGAGATGCTGAAGGCCTGTCAGATGGTGATTTTTCATCCACGTTTGCCAGCAGGGACTTATGCCATTCCCATCACACATGAGGCTGAATCAGTGTTTGGGTCTCTGTTCTAGCAGAGGGAGGAATTGGTCAACCTGATTGACCGCAGGAACATGGTGCGGCGGGCCTTTGCGGTTGCTGTGGACGACTATATCCAGGAAGTTGACGGGTTGCCAATCAGCGAGCGTATGGACATGCTTGAGGTGCGAGGGCAGGGCTTGGCTTCCTGTGAAGTTCCGTTTTCCCGTCTAGGATCTAATGTGGAAGTAGCCACAGGCTTATGTGCCGGTTGTAACAGCTTTTCATTAATTTTTGACAATTCGGACTTGATTGATTTTGTTTTATCCCTGTAATCAGTAGAATGCTCTTGCTGTTCTACAAAAGGCATTACTTTGAAGTGTTTCCACCCCACTAAGTGGGGATCTTATGAGAAGCATCACAGTAGAGCACTTTCTGTTTAAATTGATCATTAATCACCCACATTCATTTCATCGAGTCCTTTTGTGTGTGTGTGTGTGTGCGTGTGTGTATGTGTGTGTGTGTGTGCGCGCACGTCTGTGTGTCTGTCTGTGTGTGTGTATCTCGCAGCATGTGGGCGCATCTCTGACTGCAATATTTGGCTCCTTCTCGACGGAGGACGTTGGTGAACAGGCATTTGACCAGTTTTCAGAGTGGAAGAGCCAGAAGCAGCAGGAGAGCCAGAGTGTGAGGGAGAAAACCGACGAGGCCCTCGAGACCCTGTGCTCTGTGTTCGGTAACCTGGGAGAGGTACGACAGCATACGGGTAGTATAGAGTCACAACATATTAACTTTGGGTACTTAATATCTGCCATTTAGCAGACGCTTTTATCCAAAGCGACTTACAGTAAGTAGTGAATGCATACATTTTTCAGTATATGTGGTCCCAGTGAGAATTGAACCCATAACCTAAGTGTTGCCAACGCCGTGCTCTACCTACTGAGCCACACAGAACCACACAACTACTTCACAGCCTGTGTTCCATAATGGTCCAGCTAATACGTTCCAGCCACTCTTTAAATGAAAACAGTTCAGTAATTCAAACGTATAACTTGTTGCAGTTCACATGTTCTGAGTTAGAAGAAGTTAATGGATATAATGGATAAAACAAATGGATAATGTATTAAAAGAGATTGAGTAATCTAATAGAAGTAGTGATGCCACATCCTGCTGTGTATGAAACGTCTGTTTAACCATTTTATTTTCAGTTCTTCTGTCTGTCGAGCAAAACGTCCGTGCGCTTGAGTGACGTCACCGCTGGAGTGGACGCTTTGCTGAAGAGGGCGGAGCTGGACGTGTGTAAAGAGCTGGAGGTGTCCCACACCGTGAGTGTGTGCGGGGGGGGGGGGGGCGCTGAGGCTCCTGCTGTCCACTGCTTAATTTCTAGTTGGCACAGTGGCTAATGGAACGTCTCCTCTTTGATCTAGTGTTCCCATTCTTTATTAATCTGTTTCTGCAGGAGCAGAAAGATCAGGATGTTCAGATTGTGTGCAGCGCTTTCAGTAAGGTGATGCAGCAGATTCAGAGGGAGCAGAGTCTCGTGTTTAGCATTCGGGAGAAATACCTGCTGAACTTACAGGTGCCAACACTGCTGAACTTACAGGTGAGTTACCAACACTGCTGAACTTACAGGTGAGTTGCCAACACTGAAATTGAAGTTTCAACAGTACGTCAGCAATACCAGAATTCAGTCCTTGGCGTGTAATGCCCCATCTTTTTGCCCAATGCTAGCGCCTACCACCTGGAATTAAAATAAAACATTTTATATATATGTATATATATATATAAATTCACAAACTTTCTGAAGAAAGTCTGTCAAACCGTGAACATGCTGCCCACAATATGAAAACAAGACTCAAATCTCCACAAAGAAGGCAAACCTGAATGCAATGTATACTGCAGTCTGCTGGACAGCTGTTTTGGAACAGGTACCATCTGTGGGAACGTCTATACGTTGAAACATACTTTCAGCATAACCTGACACATCACAAGGACAAGCTGAAGTAGGGTATAGCTGTGGCATATTGCCTGCATTTATGAAAGCTTATCTTTATAAATACTTGATTCTATTCTATTTAATTTTGTTAACAGAATGTGAGGCTGGAACCAGTAGGATATGGTTCAATTCAGCAACCGTACCCTTGCAGGTTTCGGCTGAAGGTTTAAAATCTCTTGTCTGATGTATGGTCTCGCTACGTGGTGTTTGCAGTTTAAGGAGGAGGTTCACCAGTGGCAGCACAACACCCCGAATGCAGACAAAGTCTTCCTTATCAAGAAGAGGATCAAGAGCTTGAGGTCACAGCTGCGCTGGAGGCTGGTGGAGGAGGGAAGTCTGGAGGAGGTGAGACTCCAGAAGAGGAGGGCACTGTAGGGGAGAGGAGGGCAGTATAGGGGTGGTGAGACAGTGTAATGGTTAGGGAGCTGGGCTTGTAACTCGGAGGTTGCAGGTTCATTTGCTTCAGTAAAATATCCAGCTGTACAAATGGATTGTATGTAAATAAATGCAAACTGTGTAAGTCGCTCTGGATAAGAGCGTCTGCTAAATGCATAAAATGTAATGTAATGTCAAATGAGACACACGGAGAGGAGAGCAGGAGTCCCTATAATCTCAGTCATCCCGAATCTTGTTTTATATTAATTCAGTGCAGTCATTTATTTCATAACTGATTGGAGATGGAGCAGTTGACGTCTGCAGTTTGTATAACGGATGGTACTGTTCTGGCGAGGTTGACCGGTCTGGATTTGAATGCTTTATTTAAGCTGCGTAATTTAGCGGAGCAGTAAAACCTGTGGTTCTCTTTATTCTCTCTGTTCCTTCACTAAGGCCGACGAGCAGGACCTGACCCTAATGGCGAAAAAGAAGGAAGAAATTGCTGAGACAAGGAATGCCCTTTTTCACGAGATCAGTCTAGAGAAGGAGGAATATGTAAGTTCTCGTGGCAATTATCATCACCAGAACTGAGTTCAGTTGGCAAAGCGTTTCACAACATTGCTCATGGGAGGTGAAGTGCCGAGCTGTGTGAACCACCTCTGGACTACATTTCCTATTAGCCCTTCTGTGAAATACTACTCAATGTGTTGCCTATTGAAGACACTCACCCCAGGTTAGGACATTCCAGTTCTGGCTAGGGATGACCAAGCAAAGAAAAGTTATAATTCACTCTCACCCAAGTTAATGGGTTATAAATATATAGCATGCTTATTTGCTAGTATTGTTTGCGTATACTTCTGGCCACAAATCGAATGTCTTAAATACAAAAATTACGAATTATATAAGCTTTGATTAATTCATGCCTCTTTAATACCTATTCCAGTGTCAATTAACTGATCTGTCTACCCACATGTCTAATTGTGCTGTAAAATTATATTTTGTTGTTCAGATTTTACTAGATTTAACAAACCGTATATTTGTTTACATTAAGTAAAAACATGCACCATTTTGGGTTGCAGAAGCTCACATGATTGACACTTGCTCAATAGACTTTGACCTGTGTTCCTGTGTAGGGGAAGCTGAGTATTCTGGTAAAGGGGGGCTTCCCCGAACTCCCCATGCTCTACCCAGAGGCAGACATCCCCAGCTACATGGTGAGTGCCCCTGCTGTCCAGGAGGTGTTATTGTTACTGCAAAAATTTGTTTGAAAAACTTGTTTTACAATATGTACTCTGAAAAATATCCAACAATTCTTCATTGAAGTATAATCTATTGAGGAGTAGGCTACACCATTCAAATTGTACCAGGCATAATAAGGGAAAGCTACCACAGAAAATGGTTGTAGTTTTCTTTGCTGTAGCCTATAGAACCATGTTACATACTCATGTATACTCACATTCCTGTGGATAACATATGTCAGACAGTTGGAAATCAGTCTGTTAAAATGTAGTGAAGTATTGTGGTATGCAATGTTACTTTAAAAAAAAACATTTTAAGCATTTAGTAGAAGCTCTTATCCAGAGCAACTTACAAGATGTGCATTGATACATTGTAGGAACAATCATAGTTTGCGCAAGAGATCAGTGCAGTAATACAGCGATAGACATCGTTGCAGGCAGCTGCGTACCATACCTGTAACACTGGGAAGGAAAAGGTTAGTAAATGTTTTTATTTTTTTAATTTAGTTTTTATTAAATGAGTAGGCAGGGATACACATACAAGAAGTGTTGAGCAAGTAGGCAGTGGTGATGACAATTGGGTAGATGTACAGAATTCAGTGGTAGTGGAAAGGTGGATTTTGAGTCTCTTGCGGAAGATCGATTGCGGAAGGTCGTTCCACCACTGAGGGGTCAGGACAGAGAAGGTGAGGCGAGACCGCGAGGAGCGGCTGCCCAGCGCCCGGAGGGATGGGACAGTCAGTTTGCCAGAGGAGGCTGAGCAGAGGGGTTAGTGTAGCATCGGCAGAGTGTAGTAGCCTCTGTGGCGTGTGGCGGTTGAGTGGGACATGCCCTCTGCAGAGCTCTGAGGGCCTGCTGATGAAGAGCCTGGACCGTGACATGTTTGACGCTGAGCCGATGTGGGAGCTGAGTGGGCGAAGACCCCTGGTGTGTACCGAGTTCCAGGGCCAGAGGGTCATCCTGAAGGTAAGGTGCCCACATCTTCCCTTTCAAAGGGGCTGTTGACTGTTCAAATTTAACAGTGTCATTGCACAGTAAGTTAGGAAAATTGATCATGCACAACTCATCTTATTTCATAAGCATTTTGGGCAGGTTGAGAATTTTTGGGTTCCCATTGTGTGAAGAATGTGATTTTGTGAAGGGGTGTTTATTTTGGAGCGTATTGGGGGACTAAAGAAAGTAGGGTGCACACGTTTAAAAAAAAATTATGATTATTTTAGTTATTCAAAATGTACTTTATTGATTTCAGTTCTATAACCAGGCTATCTAGGGGGAATGATGTTTGGGGGGGGGTTCCCAAGGCAAAAATGAAGACTGGGGAAAAAGGTATAGATGATTTTAGAGGTTTCCTGGGGGGTAAAATGTTGTTTGTTTGTGGGAAAGTTGGGAAACATGGTAGTTATTGGGCTGTCCAGGGAAGGATGTAGATTATTCTTGGGGTGTCTCTGAGGGGAAAGATGTTTATGATGTGGGGGTATGCAGGGGTACTCTATAGATGAGGTGGCAGAGGCCAGGATGTTGGAGCAAGCGAGTGCCTACCACCGAGCAAGAACATTCAGTGAGGAGCAGTCTGGTCTACTCCCCCTGGTGGCCCTTTTTTTGGGAAAGGTATCCTGCCTCGTCAACCCTGTCCACTCCTCTGTCATCTGTCCTTTCCTTTGACTCCAACAAGGTAACAGTGGGGGATTGTATTTTCCATATTTTTCGATATTTTTATCCAATATCTGGGTCCTTTGCTTCTATTTGCTTTGGCGGCCAGCACCAAAGAGTACAATCAGCAGGTTTTTGGTTCTGTTTGTGTAGAAATGTATCTTGCGTTGTTGGTTAATATACATTTTTGGGCACATGTTGGCATTGTCCTGTTGGGACAATTTGTTTAACGTGTCTAAAATTGCATGCTATGAAGTGTACCACTTTAGTTAAATATGACATTGCAGTAAAGCAGTACAATTATGTGGGATTGACACAAAACCAAATGGTGAACCAAACACCGTAAAAGGTTAACGTTTTAGGCACTTTATGTCATGTTTTCTTGAGGTAATCCCTTTTGCAGATCTGTTGTTAAAGCACCTCAAACCCCTCTCTCCCAGTCTGACCCACTGGCTTATGTGATGGTGCCATATTTCGCTGGTGGAAGCCTGAAGGTGGTGCAGAAGTCCAGTCCTCTGACCACCTCTGTGAGTTCCGTTAAATCTTCTCCGATTCAGCTCTTGGTTTTTTCGGGTTTCTCAGCGGCCATTTGTACCTCTCCCATTTTCTCCCCGTTCAGGAGATCGTTGCCGTGATGAGGGGCGTGGCTCGGGGACTGCAGATGCTGCACGGGTTCGACATTACCCATGGATCACTGCACCCCAGCAACGCGTTTGTCCTCAACCGAGAGCATGGTGTGGTGGGCGACTTTGACTTCACCAAAACGACCGTGAGCTCCCCCCCTCTCACCCAAATCACACCCGTACCAGAACCGAAAAGCATCTTTTGATCCTGTGCACTTTCCTTGCAATCGCTTCCTGCATTACTTTGCATTCTAGTCCTGCTTTGAGTGTTTCCCCCATGTACTTGTTGGACAGCATAGTCCCAAAAGCTGATTAATTCAGTATTGAAATTCATTTTCCACGCCACTTTGCAAAGCAACCTTTTCCTCCACCATTTTGGTTGTACTTCATTTAGCATGTCATTGCTATGCACAGGTGTTCAGGGTGAGGTATTGTAAGTGAAACACCATTAATCATTTATTCTCTTACCGCTGGGCAGATGCTCTTATCTTGGGCGATTTGCATGTTTTGCATTGTATATAGGGGTGGGAAGGTATGACTGTACCATAATATTAAATGATGAAATGCAGTAGTATTGTACTGTACTTAATCGAATGGTACGCTGCGATAAATGATGGCATCACTCCAAAGTTCCAAAGTAGGCCGTATAAATATTTGGGGGTTATAAAAGTGTCACGCAATATAATAGAGTTGAGCAGTTACTTAGGCTATGTTTATACTGCAGGCCTGGATGCCCAGTTCCGATTTTTTGCCTATATCCAATTTGTTTGACCGCCTGTAATAGTAACCCACATCCGATGCCTGTGTTTACATGGTTTACGCTTGGAACAACCCACACGTGTACACGAGGGTTTGGTTACCGATACGGAAGTAAACCACAACCACGCCAGCACAGCCATATCACCATCTGCAATGGACGCAAACGAGGCAGAAATAATCATTCAAGCTATTGCATTCCGAAGCATCTTTAGAGATCCGCATCGAATTAATCTTTCACTTCTGGTTGTGCACATGAAACGTTACACGCCATTCAGATGTGAAAAAGTATGAGCGTGCCGCATTTTTTAATGACGTGTGAATCGCAATGACCGGGAAATTCCAATCTGTGCATTTAGATGACAGTCACATTGACAGATATCAGATTCCTATCGGATTTATTTCCACATGACTATGGCCCAAAACGGATCTGAAAATATTAGATTCCATGTGCTTTGTCCCTGTTTACACGTTCATAATACATATGATATGTGCCACGTGAGTAAAAATTTGGAATTAGGTCACTTGTATCAAACGGTGTAAATGTAGCCTTATTCTCTGTTGTTTCTGTAATTACAAACTGAATTGGCTATTCATGAAAGTTTCCTTATTCTCTGTTCTTTCTGTACTTACAAACTGAATTGTCTTGCTAACTCCATATCCTCAGCGGCTCAAATGTCTATATCCCCCAGCAACAAGAAACCACTTGGCTGTGTGGAGGTACTTTGGATTCTGGAAGAAAAAAAAGGTTCTCATAGAAGAAAGTTTCCCAATCTACCAAAAGTGTGAAATATGTCATTGCCAAAAGTTGAAATACTGTACCACTTATTTCACCTTCAAATGGCACCATTCCTCAAATCCTGATATAGAAAAAGTGAGTCCTGTGAAATAGTATTTGCTGGTTTGTTCATGCGAAGGTATTGCATAGGGCTTGCAAGACATGCTATCCAGCAGCTCAAATGATTAAGTGAATTTTAATCTATGCGCTTTATCAGATTTTTTTTAAATGTCATGTGATACTAACCACAAAATAGTTTTAGCTTGCTGTTATCAAAGTATCACTTGAGACTTTAGAGGCACTGTGTCCTGTCTAGACTCCTGTGTTGCGATGGAACTTTGTTGAGACTGAAATGTTCATCAACTATTTGTAGTAGCGTTGACATGGTTTTAATCACAATGTAATTTAGTGATAGTCCTATTTATTTTCAGACGCGGTTATCATAATGGAACATTTTCATACTGTCCCACCCCTAATTTGCAATATTAATTTACAGATGGATTTCTTCTGAAGCAGGTTAAGTTAATGCCATGATTATACTGGCACATCCCACCTAGGAATCAAACATGCCACTTTCTAGTTATCAGCAGAGTTAAACCCTTATGCACTGAAATGCATAATTAAGGAATCTCAACATCCCTTCAGCACCTCATCCTTTGTCAGGCCTGTCAATTTTACTTGCCAGGCATGTTAATTTATAACCAAAGTGCATAGGTCCAAGATTACATCGTGACATGACCAAATGCCAAAGTGCCTGTTGCAGCTATGGTTTTGAGCCAATTCTATAGCAGTACAAATTAAGGTGAAATAACTAATTTTATGGTTTAAGAACACTGCATGTTATCTGGATGCGGTTTCAGCTTTCAGAAAAGTTACTGATCTGGTGAAGTGTGCAAGCCATCTGAACAGACCTTCGGTATCACAGCCCTCATATGTTATTACCTCTGCCACCAGTAGATGGAGCAAAGGATATAACATCACTAGTGTATCTGTCTGTTGATCTTGTTTGTCTATCTGTAAACAACAAACGTTATAGATTGATTTGAATTTTAAGGAAATTCAGTTATTGCCTTGGAACAGAATAAATTGAAATGTTGTATATGAGGTTCTGACAAGCTGGCAATTTGATTTGACTAAGTGCTGCTCTACTTTTACTGTGTTCTGTTTTGCTTAAATGTTATTACCTCCCCCACCACTAGGTGGAGCAGAGGTAATGTGTTGACTCTTGTGCTTGTCAGAACAAGACATTTGACTGATTGGGATGACTTGCAAAGTTTTAGCATTCATTTCGGATTAGGAGTAAATTATTAGTGTTTTTGGCTGTAACTTATTGTACATGTGTTACAGGTGATTTCATTTGATAGACCACAAAAGGATCCTTTTATTTGAAAGGAACACAACGCAACAGTTGATTATGGCAGAGCGGTACGCACTCTACCAAGGCTGCTCTACTTAAGGTTATTCTCTTTCAGTCTGGTGGCAGTGGCATTATTCCCGAGTGGCACTGCCGTTGTATCCTCATGTAAGGTGCCTAACCTTTTATTGCTTCAGTAAATATCCAGCTGTGTTAACTGTATGAAATGTAATCTGTATAAATTGCTGTAGGTAAGGGTGCCTGCCAGGGAAAAAGAATCTGCAATGTGCCAGCAGTGCGCAGGGTTCCCACAGATCCCTGAAACCCTTGAAAAAGTGCTCGATTCCCAATGGAAATTCAGGGTTGTGAATTCAAGGCTATGTTTTGCACGAGTGGTTGAAGGTCATTTTCTATTGGTTTATGTAGATTTGCAAAACTCCCATTTTCCATAGCTAGACAGTACATACTTGACCCAACTGCTTACTGTTGCCCCGAGGCAACGAAAACACATTTGCATTTGTATTTTTAAAATATATAAAAATACAAAATGTATTCAAGCCTTCCCAAATGTTTCCAAGACATGCATACATACAAGGCATATTTGTAGATTTTATTTATTTTATATTCAGTATGTATATTTCATTATTCTTTCAATAAATGAACTTATCTTCCTCTTCCTCAGGCTGTGTGCTTGTGCTGTTCTGCTTCCTGAAAGAATGTTCTTCCCCCTCGTAAACATTATATCCACTTCTGTATCTCATTGGGAGTTTGACTAACATGTCATCAAACATAGTCATGCAATGCCATACAGTAGAGGGATGTGGAGCAAATGGCAATTGAACAGGGGGATTATTATTACTGAAATGATTTGGATAGTTTCAAGCATATGGCTGATTCCTGATATGTTTTCCAAGAGGTTCTATAATATTATAATATAATAGCAATTAGGTTCTGCATACTACACACTGAAGCAAATCATTAGTTTATGCTCCTTGCTTAAAGGTACAAATGTAGTGACGTGCTTGGGATTTGAACCTGCAATCTTTTGATTACAAGTCCATTTCCTTAACCATTGCTTTTAATGTGTCATTAACTACACTGGTTAGCATTTTTGTTTTTAACAAAACAATTCTGCATATTTGTTCAGTGAATAGTATCACCGTTTATGTTTTGCATTTTTGCTTGCGTCTACAACAGATTACCATTTTTGTTTGAATGGGCAGAGCCTAAATTGTTTTGGTTTGGCTTTTCCCAATAGGCCCTTTGGCGAGGTTGTGATGATTGATTGCTCATCAGCGTTGCTCAGGAGACCCAATAGAGTGCTGTTGCCAGAGAAGGGGCAAAAAAATTAATATCATGAGTTCAGTCTTCCAAGTAAGATTGGGTGCTGATAGAAATCTGTGCTAATTAAGTCTATATTTATTCAACTGTTATTGCACTCTGTACTTCTCTTAATTATTATTATCATTAGTATTATAATTAACAATATTCATTCATTTCAGTGATTGTCAAAGATTTGATGTGTGAGTGGTTGAAAAAACTCTAAACGCTAAATTCGTTACTCAGAGATCTAAAACGAGTTCCGTTACAGTTTGATTGAATGCCACCCGAAATGTGATTTAAATTGTGAGATGGGTTAGTTGAACATTGTTCAGATAAAACGGCCTGTATCCATCCAGCAAACATTTTAAAGCAAGCTAATGGGTACTTCTGCCAACCTTATTCCTGTAGCCTGATTTGCCATCTGTAATCAATAAACTTCTTAACAATCAAACGAGAGAGGCTGGAACCCCCAATAAAGGATTAAAAAACAACTTGCCAATACATTTATCTTTATTTTTTTCCCTCATTGCACATGAGAACTGGGCAAGGCAAATTTGTTGCAGCGCTAAGCCATCGTGAGCGTGAGCGTGCAGGGTGTTCAGACGCATAAAGTTGCTTCAGCCTTCGTAGTTCCTCACACTTGGTTTGGTCATTTCAGGAGCAGCGGGCTGTCGACAGTGAGATGGTGGTGGGCTCCCTCAGTCTGGTGGCCCCAGAGGTCAGACGGGGCCAATCGCCCTCTCAGAGTTGTGACATGTATGCCTTCGGCTGCCTCATGCTTTGGGTGAGACGTCAGACATTTCAATCAAAATGCACTTACAGCACAGGCAAAAGGTTTAAAAAATGTGTACCTTGGCTGTTCTTGTTTAATGATAAATGTTGAGGATAAGTGTCATGGCTGTTTGAAGTGAAAACATTTGTGGTGCTTTACATGAGGTTTAGGCGTTTCATTTTGGAGAACATGACCTGTTCATAGGTGGTTTATATTTTTAGGAAGAAAGTATTTTTGAATAGGTAGGCAAACAAAAAGCAATAGGGGTTTGTTGTATACTGTATACTTACTGGGAAAACAACATTTCATTTTCATTTCATGTAATCTATGTTCAGGAAAATGTGTATACTATGCTTTTACCATTATTAATTGGTACAGATGTATTTCTATGTTGTAGCTGCACTTCTCAGAGTTCACGTGTACACTGAAGCCTGATGGACTGACACCAGACACAAGTGAATTGAAACTGGTAAGTGACACTAAAACTGCTGCATTTCAGAATGTTATGTTTAATTTTCTAGCATGCATAAGCATTCAAACCTAACATCTTTGACAGGACCCCGAACTCAGTGGTCTGCTGTCAAAGCTGCTCGTATGTTCCGGAAGGATAACTGCAACTGAAGTCCTGTCTGATGACTACTTCCTGGGGGGTGGGGTTTGACCGCAAGGACAGCTGAGTCATCATACTTTCTGTTGTATTGGCATTCATACTTTTGGCTTAATTTTTTTAATCATTCCTGCTGTGAAACCATTTTATTTGTATTTGTTGTTCAATATTATTTGTTTTAAATGTTTAAGATTTGCCTGAAAAGCTGCAGGAGGCCCTTATTTACTCCTTGTTCCGTTTGTTCTGTTGAAGACCAATAAAAAAGCTGTTTGAAGAAGGCCCAAAATCCAATCTGCACCATGTCCTATGTCTGTTCTACCAAGTAGTTCTACCTTTTAGTGATATGAAAAAGATAATAATCTAAATGTCAGCCTAATGGGAAAGTCATCACCAACCCTAATCAAACCCTCAGATCAATGTTTATCAAACCATGGTAAGTATCAGTCACAGGTAAGACACAGATAAGCTCTGGGAGAAAGTCACACAGCTTTTACACATGAAATAAACATGGTCAGTACACCCGCTGGACCCCCCCTGTCAGTCGATAATTATTAAGGCCAGTTGCTGTCTTGTCTCCTCTATAGCCATTTACCTTGGCTATATAATGCGCCAGTTTTGGGTTTAGTCAAGAGGCTTCAGTAAAAGTACCTGTTCTCACCTGCTTAACATGGGTTGGATGTGAAGTGCAAAACAATATGCACAAAACTGTTATGCGTTCAACCTGGTGATTGCATGGGGCTTGAAATGGTAGTAAAGGGGCGAGGAAATGGTAGTATTAAGTGCTTCACAAATTGAAGTGTCGCAGATGTCATCTCCAGCTCGCTTTCCCACTCATGAAAACGAAATGTTTTTGTGGAAGTCTGGCTTGCACACAGGCCAGAGAGCAGTATCTCTACTCCTGGCTCGGAATAATGCGCTAAAAAGCAATACATTTGTGTGACCAGTTACCATGAAGTTGCTTCGTGAGTTTATAGTTTATGGAGCGCGGATGGTCCTCTTGTCAAGGTGTAGGATAAAGTGATGCTCGTTCTGTTCTGTTCCCTCCGACGGCGCTCTCCCGATCCAGCTGACGGGAGGAAATTACCCACTCCCTTTTCTTGTCATATCTCCGATAACTCCCTCTTGAAAAATGCTCTTCAGGGAAAATCGTAACCATTAGACATTTCAGATTCTTCACCATTTGAAAGGCCTGGTGGCTTTTTGTGTTGTATATGTATATAAATATATAATACGGAATGCAAGTTCAGATGTGTTCAGATCTCCAAAGTCTTCTGTGTGTTGGAAAATAATTGCGCTCTTTGAAGTCAGCACTCAGAGTAACAGCGGAAGAGTGTCGTTTTGGCCGAAAAGTTGGTTTGGGCCGTGACTACTGCTGTTCCTTGGAATGCGCTAGAGTTCACAGTGGAGTGCAAAGAGCATAATTATGTTCTCTGTTTATGAAATTCTGGGGAAATGTTAGGTCTGTTATAGTTTCACCTAATTAAATTGTTTTAAACTACAGTTCTCTGTGCACCGCGCTTATGAAGACGTGGATCGAAACCCGCGTTTCTGGACCGAAATTTGTTCCGCCTCCGGGGGGTCCGCCGAGGAGAAGGTTAATGGAGTCCGTGGAAGATCTCCGTCTCGTTTCACTCTAAGGACGGGCGGCGGACTTGAGGGTGGGGAATTGAAAATAAAATTATAAACTAAATTGGGAGAAAAACGGGGGAAAAATCAGAAATAAATTTTTTATTTTTTTTAAAACTACAGTATACAAAATCACAGATCATGTTCAAGTTGGGTATTGATTATTGGACATTCCTAGTACCATTTCTGTAATTAAAAGTAGGAATCTTTGTCATCTGCACTTAAAACGAATGCCTTATTCTCACTGGCCATGTTCAGGTGTAGTATACTGTCTTGGCTTGAAGTTTCACTCCAGTCCCATTCCAGAAGGGTCAAAGTGAAACTTTTCCTCACTTCATCACTCTATTGCAGAGTATTGCTTGCAAATTTCAGAGGTTGTTCTGTGCTGAAAAACAACCGTTTCATCCTTCACAACGAATGCTCCTACTTCTTCTCATCCATCTTCAGCCACGTGCAGTGTCAAATTGGAATATGAGCCAAGAGACCTGACACCATCCATGCCAAGGTTTATGGAGCGTTTGATAACCACACAAAAGCTCTGGCTATGCTGAGGTATAGTTGAATCAGGGCTAGATAAAATGCTATTACGTAAGTGTTGTACCTACCAAGTCTTGTAAAAGCATATTAAGTAACATTTTAGAAGGATATACAGTATCGTACATTTAAAAAATTATGCAGTTTACCAGAATGAACTGATAATATTTTGACAACTAATTTAACAATTCAGCACAAGATAATGATCGTTATTCACATTTATAAGCAAAATAATGTAAGCAAAAATTGTATTTACTCCCCCTTGCTATCTAGACTTTTTGAAATGAACAGTCCTCAGCTTTAACCTCAAATGATTCTGATTTTAATCCCTCAAATGAAAAAATAGTTCAGGGATGCTACTTCACTTAGCAGGAAACCTGTTGCACTTTAACCTAATAGATCTATGGATGGCTAATTACTAAGCACTTGCGAACAGTTGGCAACCTGTCTGAGGGAAGTCATTGGAAGGGATCAAATCTGATGGGTGACATTTCAGTTTAGCGTGCCGGTGATGAAAGGAGAATGGCTCTGCTGCTTTAGTGTGTGTGTGCGTGTGTGCGTGCGTGGGTGGGGGGCCTTTGGAAAATTCCACTTATTCGTTGTTGAGTAAACATGTGAATTATATGAATTGGCAGAGGAAAATGGGCTAGGGTGCCGGGAAGCAAGTACAGTTCACAATTACAGATACAATCAAAGGGCATCCTACAGCTATTATCTGGAACATTGCTTGTCCTCTTCTAAATGTGGATTTTAACAAGCCAGACTTAAATGTTTAGTGTGTGCCAACCTGACAATTTCACCCACCCACCCCGTACACAGAACACTGCTTAAACTCTGCATGGCCCTACAACAACAACCGTTATACTGACTTGGTCAAGTCATCAGTGATTTTGCCATACCCCATCTCAGTCAATTGAAGTTTTGAGTGCTTTTAGCTTATCCCTGTTTATTTCCTCTCCCACCACATAATCACAAAAAGACCAGAGCAGGAAATAAACTACTGCAATTGCAACTTGAACAAAATCACTTTGCCATGGCAACCTGGCTCATGTGTAAGGTTACTGCTTGTTGGTAAGAGCCCTTATGAGTTGCGGATTAGCCTAATACTTTTCTTACTGCATCACCTCTGTGTGCCGGTCCTTGCAAATGGATACTTAGATTTCCCCTCCCAAAAATTATTGAAATCATTTCTACAGTGCCCTCCAGAATTATTGGCACCCTTGGTGAAAATGAGCAAAAAAGGCTATGAAAAATGTCTTTGTTGTTCAACAGCTTGGTCTTACACTCAAAATATGAGAGAAATCGAACCGTTAACTGAAGTAAAATTATTCAAAGAAAAAAAACCTTAGAATAAACATTTTTCTCCAAAACATGTCACAATTATTGCCACCCCTGCATTTAGTACTTTGCACCCTCCCCTTACCAATATAACAGCACTGAGACTTCTTCTATAATACTTGAGGTGGGAGAACACATAGCAAGGGATCTGAAACCATTAATCCATACAGGATATCTCCAGATCCTTCAGAATCCTTGGTCCTTGCCGGTGGACCTTCCTCTTCAGCTCACCCCACAGGTTTTCAATGGGGTTTAAGTCAGGGGACTGGGGTGGCCATTGCAAAAGCTTGATTCTGTGGTTAGTGAACCATTTTTGTGTGGATTTTGGAAGATCCAACTACAACCTAGTTTTAGCCTCCTGACAGAGACAGACAGATTTGGATCTAAAATCATCTGCTACTTGGAGTCTATGATGCCATGTATCCTAACAAGGTTCCCAGGGCCTTTGGAAGTAAAACAGCCCCACAACATCACAGATCCGCCACCATACTTCACAGTGGGGATTAGGCTCTTTTCTGCATGACCGTCCCTCTTTTTATGCCAAACCCACCTCTGGTGTTTGTTGCCAAAAAGCTCTATTTTTGTCTCATCTGACCATAGAACCAGGTTCCACTCAAAGTTTCAGTGATGTTTAGCAGACTCCAGGCCCTTATATTTGTGGTTTAATGACAGCAGAGGCTTTCTTGGCATTGAGGTGGCATCTAATTGTAGTTTTGGAGACTTGGTGGCCCCAAGATGCAACCAACTTCTGCAATTCTCCAACTGTGATCCTTGGAGAAATGTTTGCCTCTCGAACCATCCTCCTCACTGCATGGAGGAAAAATACACTTGCGTCCTCTTCCAGGCAGGTTAATCACAGCTCCATTTGTTTGTTTTAAACTTCTTAATTATTGCCCTAATAGTGGAGATGGGTATTTTCAGGCATGTATGTATTTTTTAAAGCCATTTCCTTATTTATGAAGGTCAACAACCTTTTGTCTCAGTTAATTTGTGTATTTTCTTCTCTTCCCCATATTGATGTGTGACTAAGGGAGTTTGGCCTGTGTGTCACCTCATATTTATACCCCAGTGAAACAGGAAGTCATGGATGGCCACTTAAGCGTTCCTAAAGACTAAGGTGAAAAATAAAATATGGGAATATACTTAATTTAGATTTTGTTCATAAGAATTTCTAAGGGTGCCAATAATTGTGATGTGTTTTTGAGAAAAAAATTGTATAAGGATTTCTTTTTTCTTTGAATAATTTTACTTCAATTACAGGTTTGATTTCTCTCATATTTATTTTTTTTCATTGCTTTTTTTTTTTTTTTTTTTTGAACTTTGTGTTTATTAAGAACAAAACACAACAAATACAAACATTTCACTTGACAGCATGTGTGAATCAGAATCCACACAATAATCACAAAAAATCACAACATGAAAAGGAAAAGAAATAGTGTCAAAAATAATTTAAGACAAAAAAAAAACAAAAAAAACATGTATATATATATACATACACACATATATATATATACATATATATACATATAAATAATAATAAGTACATCACAGGGGTTGGGGTTCCAGTCAGATATTAAGATAAAACAGTAGGGGTGACCACCTCCGTTGAAAGAGGCCTGTTTTCATCTGTATTTGGGCAGTCAGAGCCTCTAACATACACCTCCCTCAGTTTATTCTTCCATTGTGCCACCGTGGGTGGTCCTGGTTTCATCCAGTTCAAAGTGACAATTTTTCTTGCAGTCATCAAAAAAATATGTAAAAGATACGCTTGGTCCCCAGTACACATATCCTCTGCAAACAAATCCAAAATAAAATGTCTAGGGTTAAGTGGCAAGTCAATCCTCAGAATTTGGCCTATCTCTCCCTTTACCTCCTGCCAATACTGAACCATCTTCGGGCAGTCCCAAAATATGTGTGAATGATCACCAACCATGCCACATTCTCTCCAGCAATACTTTGCTGTAGGGGTATCTACAAACCTGGAGACTTCCAAAGGAGTTCTAAAGAAACGTGTCTTTGTCTTCCAGTCAAACTCTTTCCATATGTTACCATGTATACCTTTGTGACAACCAGCGCACATACTCTCCCATTCTCCATCTTCAATAACAATATTTAATTCTAATTCCCATTTGTTTTTGATGTAGAGGGTGCTATCTGCTACATCATTCAATAAATTTCTATAAATATGGGAAACATGATTCTTGGAGGGTATTTGGAATTTAGTTATGTTAATAAAATATGATTCAATGTTTGTTGGGGGGTTTCTAATTATATTCCAATCCTCATGATGCGTGATGTAATGCCTAATTTGGAAATACCTAAACTGGTCTCTCTGTGGCACAAAAAACTTCTCCTGGAGATAAGAGAATGACTGTAAACTGTCGCCACAAAATAGTTGGTCAATGACCTTAAGATCTCTGTCCGCCCACCTCTTAAAGGCACTATCTGTCATTGAGGGGAGAAAGTCTGGGTTTCCAGCTATTCGCATGGCCCATGAGAGAGTAGCCTTCCCCCTAAATCTCTTCTGAACAGCGGACCACACTTTCAAGGTGTGCTTCACCCAAATGTTCTGAATTCCTACTTTCTTTCGAGATTGTTGGCCCATAAAAATTAAACTGGATAAAGATATACCTGGTACTGAACTCTGCTCTATACTAACCCATCCAGTATCTGTGTCATTGTTTATCCAGGCTATTACCGCAGTTAGTTGTGCAGCCCAGAAATAGTGCTTTAAGTTAGGAAGGCCAAGTCCGCCCTTGTCCTTCCCCAGAGTCAGTGTTTTATATCTCACCCTCGGTCTCCTGTTCTGCCATATAAATTTGGATATAAGCTTATCCAGCATATTGAAGGCGGATGCCGGGACCCAGATAGGCAGAGACTGAAACAAAAACAAGAGTCTGGGTAATAGATTCATCCTAACCGCCTCTATCCTACCCAAAAGGGACAGTGGCAGCACATCCCATCTAGTCAAATCCCCTTTAACCACTTCAAATAGCTTCTTATAATTTGCCTGATACAGTTTCGTTATTTTTGGGGTGATTGTAATGCCCAAATATCTAAAACCCTGCCCTGATCTATGAAAGGACACTATACTGTCAAGTTGGCTAGGCCACTCCCCTGAAATCATCAATGCCTCTGATTTAGTAGAGTTTACTTTATATCCTGACACCTGGCCGTATTCCTCCAAGGTTTTCAAAAGGGCCGGGACAGAGGAGACTGGATTTTCTATAAACAATATTATATCATCTGCGTATAAACCTATCTTGTGTTCATTCCCACCCTCATCTTTAATTCCCTGTATCTTGGGATTGCTCCTAATCAACTCAGCGAGAGGTTCAATACTAAGAGCGAAGAGGGCTGGAGACAAAGCATCTCCCTGTCTAGTTCCTCTTCCCAACTTAAAGAATTCTGAACAATGATCATTGACTCTCACTCTTGATCTTGGGTCCTTATAAAATACCTCAATCCATTTTATAAAGGTCAGACCAAAGCCCATGCGTGTCAATGTCTCCTTCAAGAATGTCCAATCTAGTCTATCAAATGCTTTCTCAGCATCTAAACTGAGAAGCATCGATGGAGTTTTCCTACCCGCGGCAAGTGATTGTAAATTTAGAACCCTCCTAACATTATTGGTACCCTGACGCCCTATTATAAAACCCTTTTGGTCTGGATGTACAAGTTTCCTAATGTGCCTCTGTATTCTGCCTGCCAGTATAGAGGTCAGGATTTTTAAGTCCTGACAAAGAAGGCTTATGGGACGATATCCCATACAATGTGTGGGGTCCTTCCCTTCTTTATGAATAACAGTAATGATCGCCTCTGACCAGGATTTTGGGGGGTCTCCCTCATCTAATGCATAATTATATACCCGACAGGACTGGAGCCAGCTCATTCACATACATTTTGTAAAACTCTCCTCATTGCTTTTTTTGCTCATCTTTACCAAGGGTGCCAATAATTCTGAAGGACACTGTAAATACAGCCTTAAATGGGAAATAAATATACCAGAGAACATTCATGGCTTCAATTACTTTCGTGAGAAAAAAAGTGGTGTTTCCATTCATTGTTGTCAAGGAATCCTTCAACGTTGCTATTATTAACTGATGAGCCACTGCATATATGCTGTTTGACATGTGTTTTTTGCAACAACATTGTTACAAATCCTCTTTGTCTGGACAGAGTCATTGTGATGAAACAGAAGACGGAACATTATTCTCATCCAAGCTTGAAAATTACATCACTAAATATCACTTGCCATGGGACAGGTGGAGTAATGAGATATGGCATGTGGCGGAGGAGGCACTGCCACCCCCGATTGGTTTCATAGAAATTGAACCTAAATGACTCATTAAAATATGCTGTGGCTATAAATCATATTGGTAACTTGTCATATTGGTAAATGTTATTTAAATGGAACAAACTTCATGTTGCCTGATGGGGAACTTTTCATTTCATCATATTGTGTTCATGGTGAGCAAGGCAAGAGGTAGCAGAAGAACAGGGAGACTGCCATATCGGAACTATCTGCCCAGCTCAAAAAGTCATAACCTCCTTCCCTGAAGATTTTTATTAGGCTTAGAGTGTGCAGTCATTGCCTCATTGGGCAACTCGGGTTTCAAACAGCAAGCCTGATGAAGGAGCCCTGTCTGAATTCTATTTTTGACAGCAGCAAACCCTCAGATTGCCTAAAATGTGACTAATGACTGTAATTGTAGGACTGGTCATTTTGAAAGGGATGCCACATTTGGGGGGTTGGGGGGTTGGGGGCGGGGGGTAGTGCCCTCCTGTGGTTTCAGTGATGGGACAACAGGGACAAGTTGGAGGCAGCGGGAAAGAAATGGAGTGAGGGGTAAAGGGCTGAGAGAACCACACAGACCGCTGGCACAGACAGCCTTGTTGAAGGAAGGAAGAAGCGGATAGAAATTCTGTTGATTCTTTGCTATCTCTGAGTGCTCCCTTGTAAGTCGTAATAGCTTTCCTGTTTCAGAATTAAGAGCCTGTAAAGGGACTAGGATATGGAAAGGTGAAAAAGATGGGTCCAGCCGAGAGAGAGAGAGAGAGAGAGAAGAGAGAGCAGGGTGTGAGTGTCTCCTGGACAGCATAGTGATGTAATAGTCATGTTAAGGGACAAATGATCAACAACACAGGACTGCGCTGAAGATGTGCCAATCGCTGTTGTTAGACAGAATTTTTTTAAATACTGCACTCCTGCAGTGGAACAAGCACTGGGCTTGCTTCAAGGACCTTTTACCTTTTAATGTTGAAATACGCACACATAGTGTTTTACCTAATTGTTAAGATCTCAAATCATACGATCATGTGGATATGCAAAAGTGTTTAGTCCTCAGTGCATTTTCCTCTGTATGGGAATGTGTCAAATGTCTAAAAATGTGTCTGCTGAGTTCAAATTCTCGAACTGCCATCGAGTATAAGATGAGCCAAACAATAGTTCATTTCAGGAAACTAAATGGGGAAAACTGCAGTCCTTGCTAATGCTTCCAGGATTAATAAAGTCATACTGTGAAGAAATGGCTCCTGTTTTAAGCAACATTTTTGACGCGTCTCTCTTCTCTCAATACTCCCAGAGCACTAACAGTGGTCAACATTCACCTGTTCCAAAGTAGCCCCAGCATGTGTGCGATTGGAGACATGAAGATAAAGTATTACTTTTTGTGTGTCCTCTCCTGTTTTTCCCTCCTGAAAAGAAGACTGCATGAGGCCCCCACAGCTGCATGACCCAGACTCAATGTGCAATTTAGCAGCACAGCTAAGAAAGCACCTCCAGAAGTAGAAATTAGCTTGATGCATTATTTTAAAAGGCTGGATGGTGTTTTCATTGCTGTGTGTTGAACAAGCAGATAAAACTAATATCAGACATGATTTCTGAGTTATTGACTACTGACACTGCTGCCCTTTTCAGCTCTATCAACATATGTCTTCTGTAATCGCATTGCATGAATTTTTCACATGTAGGTCATAAACAGGTCACTTCTGAAGGCTGACATAAAACCAGAGTGCATGATGATGAATGCATACAAATCACATATACAGTGACGCCATACTGTGACCATATGGATGTCCAGCTGCCTTATTGGCAGTGATATAAGAATCTTATAAGATATAAGAATGTCATGCATTTTTGATAATTATTTTATTTTGTATTTTTCTTCAAATGTTGTGCCCAATCATATTTGTTGACCAGTCTGATCGATGCAATCCACTCCCTTATTTCTGGACAGCACAGTCTAGCATATACGTATGTCCTCTGAGGTACATGCAGCAGACGCCACTTCTGTCCACTCTGAAGTTCACTGAGATATCCAGCCATTGCGCTGAAGGACTGCACATCTTGCACAAGGTGACTGTAGTCTCTCCATCAATCATGATTTACTAATGGTGCGGGAGGACCTCTGCCAACTGAAACCCCTCCATCCCCGGGCGATGCTGTGGGGAATTATGTATCACCCTGTGTGAGACCTGCCCACAGTAGCCACCGGTATGGTCATGATTCAATTCTGGACTGTGAGGTGCATCACAGACCGCATTACTCTACATGGCCACCTGGGAGGCCCGAGCTCTCCCTCCTGTCACCCTTGAAATTGTGAGTTATGAAACTTCTGTAGCAGTGGACTATTCTGTTTGTGAGGTGAGTAATATTCAGTGTCAGAAAATAGATTGATAGTATTGATCAAGGAACTGAAAACTTCAAAGCCTCAGCGCAGGCATCCAAGAAACCTTTAGGTGCAAAGAATTCAGAACTGGAAAGGGCGTGGCACACAGAGTGAGTGTTCGACCTGCTGCTCTCAGATAGTCATCATGGACAGAGCTAAACCCTCCTCAAAGGCAAATTGTTTTGTAACTTAACCTAAATATAGAGATTGAACTATATAATGTCTCTACTGAGAGAAGCAGTGTGTACAATGACCAGGCAGACAGCATTGATGAGCGTAACCATTACTGAACTGAGTTGTGTGTCTGAATGTGTGTTCTCTGGCTTTTACAGAAATGTTCCTTATAAACTCAAGCTGTGGCGTTAAAAGGCGAGACATAGCATCAAATCTTATAGAGAAAAGGTTAGCACCGAACTGTGTACCATTTAAACCATAAAAGTACATTTTAAGGTAATTTTGCCTGCTGTGTGTTAAAGCAATCTTTCCCATGGACAGATGAATTTACGTGACCAAGGGAAGACTTGCTTAGATGGAACATACTGTGAGAAAAAGACATTTGAATTACTGTAGTTTAAAAACATTATATCTATAAGTCTCTTATGTGTAAGTGAACAGGGCAAATGGACCTCTGCAAAATATTGTGACTGCAATCTCACTATTTTAACACTTCACTATGCAACCAAAAAATCTGTAGCACTTAAAATGTTGATTATTATTATTGTCACTTTACATTATCGTTTTTATCATAGTTATCACTGTGATTGTGCATATAAGGGTTAAACAAATCTACATCTATTTTACTTCTGAGAAGGTCCATAGTATTAAAAATAGCAGACAAAGTTTATTGCATAAAGTAGTCATTTGTGTGTGTCAGAAAAACTGCACACTTTGTAACACTTATTACACCTGAATAACCTCATTTTGGCAGCAAGTTGTTTTGAAATGCAATTTAAATATCTTCTGTGAATGCACGATTCATATCCATTTTATGATCTCTTAAAAAGCATTGTCTATATTAATGTTGAGAAGGACCACAATTTGAAAGTATATGTGTTTGTATGTTCCCAGGAAATTTAAGTTCTCAGTTGTTAAATATCATTTCAGATATTGGAGAGACAAGTGAAATTGAAGAAGTAGTTTTGGAACTGGGCATGTAAACTGAAGATTGTAGGCTAATCCTGGAACAGGAAATTGCTTTAGTACTTGTGAGCAAGGTACTGAACCTGAATTGCTTCTGTACATTTGTGTCAAATGTAAGCTATGTGAAATACTCTAGATAAGGTTGTATGAGAATTTGATTTCTGTTTCCATGAATGTACTCACAATGATATAACCATAACTAGGCAGTTTTGTTGTACGGCTTGATTTGCACCAAATGTGTAAGCCCATATGCTCATGCTCACATAGTGCTCATGGAATATAATGTATCAAAGAACATGGATTTACAATAACATGATATTTTGAATTTGAGATCTGCCCATTTTCAGAATTTGACGTGACACCATGGAGAGTGAACGTGGATCTTGTGCGATGAGAACACCTGTATGTTGGCGGAGGTAGGAGTGGTCTCTTGCAAATCCCTGATTGTGCTGGACTGAACCTTCGTAAGATCATACCTTGAATGTGTGAATTGACTCGGGAAATCAAGTTGAAAGCCTCAGCTGGAACCCTTGAGGCCACCAGCCCACGTGTATATGTCACGGAACGCGCCTGCTTTTCAAAGGTACGTGAAGCGCAATCATACCAGCGTTTCCGATTCTGCGTTTTGACCAGGGATGCAGGACAAATGTCAGTTCAGGTCTTTGTACATTACAGATGATTTCCGTATTAACGCGTCAATCACTCTTTCCCCCAGAATAGAAGCCACATCACAAAGTGAAAATGTATTTTTTAGATTGTGGTCAGTAAGGTGAGTGCTTACAACAACATGTTTGGCCAGAGCATTTCTTATATAAATGTTTGCACACATAGCTCATTTATCATTCTCAGGATATCGATTTTTCTAATAAAAACCATGAATTCCCTACCATCTAGAATATCCTATTAGCTGCCATTGTCTCTGTTCTGAACTAACACTTTATACTATCTAACTTTAATCTCTAATGGTGGTGCACTTACATTATCACTCACAGACTATTATGGACCACCTCATAAGTTTCTTTGTTTGAGGTCCTGAGAAGTGGTCAGCTATTTGATCATTAACTTTGTCAATTTCAATTAGTGCAGCTCTCTCTAGTTTTTAAACACAGGGGCTGTACTTTGCAGTCGGTCACATCTCAGCCTGAGGTCAAGATATCGACGACCAGAATGTAATGGACAGTTGACTGTCAGATGTTTGAGAGGTAAAGGGAATCACGTGAACAGCTTCGTGCCAGGGCCCAGATCAGAACTAGTCTTATCAGCTTATCCTCCCGAAATTGATGCGCCTTCAGCAGACGGAGGGAAAGGTTAATCCTGCGGTTTCTAAAACCAGCTATGGTCCAGCTCGCTGTTTGTGACTATTCTGTCACTCATCACAAATGTCAGAGAAAAATACTGTCATCTAGATGAGGGCTTCATCCTGTATTAACCCTCTGACTCCTCATTCTTTTCATTAATATGCCATGCACTTTGTTTTTTCAATTTTCAACTTCTGAGCTATTTAGAAATGGTGACAGACCTGACTGTAAAGATGATTTGGATATTCCTATTAATATTACTGTGGATATTACTAGTCAAGTTCAACACCCCAGGAAAGAGTCTGTAGATATCTGAAACCACTCAGTTTGTCAAAATGTAACAATGCATTACATTACATTTCCTGTCACTGATAGCATGCTAATTGCTATGTTTAAAATCTACCATTCAATGACAATAAGAAAGAAAGCCTATACGAAATCTGTCATTTGTCGCATGCGGATGATTTAGAATCGTGCAGATGTACAGATGTGGAAAGGCTAGGAAAGGTTTATCTGTGATGGAAAGGTTGAAGTCAAAGAAAATCTGACATTCAGACTCTGCTCTTTGATGTATGACGTGAACATGAGCGCAACACAGCACTTGCTCACACGGCACTTAGTAATTGACATTTAATGATGTTTTGTCTTCCAAATGGGACTTTTCCTCTTATTCCTCAGATACATTGGTAGAGTTTTGTAGAAACGTGATCTGAAACTTAATAGGCCAGTGGAAATTGGTATGTGTTATTTTCATTCTTTTATGCATTATTTATCAACTGTCAATTGAAAATGGGCCAGGTAACACGATTCATTTATTAGCAGGTCTGAAGAAAAATAGATATGTGAATTTTGACTCACCTAAAAACGCCAACAATGGCTGTGTTTTAGAAATCTGACAAGATGACAGGTAAGTGCAGTACGAGGTATACATTTTACATTTACATTTTAAGCATTTAGCAGATGCTCTTATCCAGAGCGACTTAAGTAAAAATGAGGAGTTTACTCTGATATGAGTGCTGTACTATATAGGTTGCTGCCTACTTTTTGTTAATCTACTGTGAGCTTGGGTTTTGGTCATGTGAATCCTATATTATAATGCAACCTGATATAGTCAAAAATGCAGTTCTCTATTTGGTGATGAACAAAAACAGTAATGTGCTGTTAGGCCCAAGTTGTACTGACTCATTGTGGAGTCCCATTTACTGACTATTTGGTTTAATCCTCTTAAGAATTCCACTCTTTATTCAGTGGAAAAGGGGATTATGTTTTCTTAGCATTGCAACGTATTAATTTTGCAGCTGCAAAACCACTTTCATGAAAATATGAGGTTAATGAACTATACATCCACAGAGCCTTCTTCATCCATTCTTGTTGTCTGAAAATAATCACATCACTCTGAATTGCCTGAGTTTGAAAACCATGAATGTTATTAACACACACCCTACAGATAGCATGTACTGTACACTCCATGGATTGCTGCAGGTTATTCAGTCCATCGATTTATGCTAATCTCGCCTACCCCACGTTATTATTATTAGTAGTAGTAGTAGCAGCAGCAGCAGCACTAGTAGAATAATATTATTTATAGAATAATATTATTTATCACAGTATTCGGTTATTCAGTGAGTTTAGTTACACTGTATTATAAGTAGACTGTATATATACAAGTTATAGCCTAAGTATCTTATGCATAGCTAGCAATATAAATTCACACCTGGCCCATTGCCCTATGGTAAATATGTAGCAACAATGATCATTTCTTAATTGTTCGTATCAAAGATTTTCCGTTTTGAACGGACAAAAGCCCTACGTGTAACATTGGTAACCACCTGGTGTCATTCCCCCTGTACACGCAAGATAAACGGACTGAATTCAGAGTAATCTTTTCAGACCACTTTATGCCCATGAAAATGCCCATGCCTTCTTACTCATCAGTAAGTTTCTCGAGAAAGGTTCTTAGGGTTTGTTTTTAAATTAGAAAGATTTCCTATCTGCTAGAAGCAATCACGCGTTCGTAAATGTTTTTTTTTCCTCTACTGATGACGGTTAAATTTGTGACGCGATTTGGCTTTAGCAATGCGCGGACCAGAGAATTACGTTCGAGAGTGTGGATGGGGCGCCCTCCCCTTGCCCCCCACGCGCTCTGGGGGATATAAAACCCACAGAATGGCAGAAACCTGTTAGAGTTGCAGGAAAGGTTTAATCGGGGATCACCGGCACAGACAGATAGCCACCATCTTCGCGACTGAATGTGAGTAAAATATTTTATATGAACATCTTGTTATTTAAATAAATATCCCAGCAATACCTTTGCACCTACTTCCTTTTAATATTATCAAAGTATTGTAGGTAGTAGAATATTACACAGTAATTGCACATTTTTCCTCCAACAGAAGTGTAGATTTCTAAATAATAATAATGTTAAAAAAGGTACAATTCAATCAGATATTTTAGCTACCGTTAAAGAAATGGTCAACTGAATCCTGGGATCAAGGTCGCAGGGATGTTGTTGCGAACGGCACTTCATACAAGTGATCTTTAATGATCTGCCTTATCATTGATCGGAGAAAACAAGGGAGCAGTTTGGGCCTCTGCCAAAAGTTCCACTCTTGAATTAAAAATGTTGTGTATATGTACATGTTGTCAACGTTATTAACAGACCCATGTCAGAGCTAAAAACTGATGATTAAAAATGCCCTAAAAAATCTACAATGGAAACAACACCAACGATAAAGTTATTGATTGCAGGGGGAAATATTTTTTACAGAATTGTATGAAAAGAACTTCTAAATGTATTGTTCTTCCTTCTCTCTCCTTAAACTGTGCAGACATCTGAATGTTTGTGCGGTCTTTAACAGGTGTGCATTTGGCTGAAGTATTTCCTTTATGTTCTTGTACATTTTATGTACATTTACATGGTTATTACAGCATTACACATTTACATGTGACTAACAAATGTGGTGCAGCAAATGTGATCCAGTTTTCTCATTTATAAATAAAAAAGTTGCATTTCTTTGATTGATTTGCAATACGAATGTGGTGAGCTACTATTACAAATCTGAAAATGGATGTAGTCTTTTGCATTTGTATTTTACACACAATTTTATACAACCTCCTGTGATATGTTGTCTGTTCACGGTATATCAAAAGGAATTTAATTTGCAATCTGTAGGGGATATTTACTTGTATATGTTTACTGACCTTTTTTTGTATCATGGCACTCACACAACTGTATTTGTTGTAATTGTTAGATATTGTTAAGAAATGAAGTCTTGGAACTGAGCATATTAGTAGGCTAGTCTGTCCTCTTTGAATGAGCAGGTCTGCCTGTGTGTATCAGTCTCAATGTGTAGGCTATGTTTTTAGACAGCACATGCTTTGTAAAGGTATTTATGACATTGTTATCAGTTACCACATTCATGTGCTTTGACATACACCTGGTCTCTGCCAGCTTTGTGGCACATTGTTATTAATAAATATGTCAGCAGTACTGTAGAATAGTCATTTGGAATGGCACAAATTAGTTTTGTCTCCAAAAAATGATTTATGTGTCTTGGGGGATATGCTTGGTTGTGACTGGTTTTTGGACCATGAGTCTTGACAGATTGTTCCAATTAATGTGTCTATAATTGATCAATCTTCATCATATGCTACACCAATGATTATTAATTACAGTTCCCCAGGCTATTACTTTAACTTGGATAATATTATTTGGAATGAGGAGGACTGTTATATTCTATCCCTTGTGGCATGGCCCCACATCACTGCCCATATTACAGGCTGGCTCCTGTGATCTGGATCTCACTGGGAGGTATGGTCCAGGTACTTTCAGTCCTTCATTAAAAATCTTAAATCAGATTGCCCACCACATTTTTAAATCTGACCCGGGATCAGTTTCTATGAGCAAAAAGTACCTACAACAGGAGGGTGTGGTCACTGTCAGCTGCTGCAGAGCTCATCTCAAATGTCACCTCAAGCATGATCAGAATTACACTGTAAAACAATGCCGTTAGTGCAGAGTGTGCCATATGGACATTAAAAAGGTCAAATTAAGTTCAAGCTTGCCACTTAAGAACTCTACTCTGTTTTTGTGCTTTTTTCCCTCGCTGCTGGATCTCTTTAGCTCGTGGAAAATGCGCCCTACTTTGGGAACATGTCTGGCCATCATGGCCTTCTGTACACTGATATGCATCTGCACACTGGCAGACGCATACCCGTCAAAACCAAACAACCCTGGAGAGGATGCGCCACCTGAGGACCTCGCCAAGTACTATTCGGCATTAAGACACTACATCAACCTCATCACACGACAGCGGTGAGTCCTGCTGACACTATTGGAACTATACAGAATCAGAATACCCCCCCGCCCCGTGTGGAGAAATCTGAGGGAGAAGTGTCAAGGAGAAAATGCATGGTTGTCAATAGGAGGTTTGGTGATTTAAATTGAGGTACAGGGCAATGGTCTTGCAAATTTGTTCTGAAGTCAATTGAACATGATACATTTTTAAAATCCTTTTGGGAAGGAAAAAGCAAGCATTTGGTAATAATGAACATCAGATCAACCTAAGGGTGATGGCAGTCAGATGAAATTCCACCTGGTTTCCAATCGCGTATAAAAAATAATTATAAAGTGTCAATGCCTTCGATGCTGAATTGTAATTACTGACAATAATTGACTTACAATAAGTCATCACCACTATTTATTTAATCTATAATAGTGAGTTACTGTCACCCTCCTGGGGAGAACTGTGGAGATGTTTTTGAATGTTACCATCGTCAAAAACATCAGCGTAGCACTATATTACGCTGGTCATGAAAAATGGTGTGAACCTGGAATCATTTTATGGGGTTTCTCAGATTCTCCACAGTGGTCTGCTTCTTTCAAAACACACACCTCTTAAATGACCCTTAAATCCCAATTATTCTAATGTGCATAAGAAACAGAAAACTGAGAGAAATTGTCAGTTGAAATTGTCAATCTAAGCTTTTTCTCCTTTAAAAATTAAATCAGTGGTTCTGCTTCTCATGATGTACAATGCGTCTCATTAATTCAAAACCCCATATTGCAGTCTGAGAAATGTAAAGCTTTTTTAAAATTTTGAAAGACAATCTACTTTGTAATTAGGTTGAATCGGACCGTAAGCTTCACATTCAGAGCTGGATGGAATAGGAATAATGCTTACATGACCAGACTCCCTTTTTAGTATATTGCTAAATGGCGTATATTATATATTATTAGTATATTGGTGGCCAAGATCAGACTTTTCTGTGGGAGACATTTTTCACATAGTTATATATCCTGCATTTATTATGTGTGCTTCAAAGTGAATTTGAGGTGCCTGGATTCAGAAAATAGTGCTTTATTGCATGTGCAACCAAATGATCAGCCCCATAGAAATATGTGACTCTGCAATAAACCAAGAATGTACTCTCATCTTCACTGTATCTCACTCAAACCTTCTCCCAGGTATGGGAAAAGATCCGGACCCAGCACTCTGATCTCTGACCTGCTGTTGACAGAGAGCACAGAAAGAATCCCACGGTCAAGGTATGGGTGGAGCCAGAGGGGGCAGGGGGAGAGAGAGGTGGCTGGGAAAGTGAATCAGGGTGACCCACTGCTCAAGGCTGCAACCACTATCTTTTTTTTATTTTTATTTTTTTAATTTTTTTTATTTTTGTTTCATTTTGGTAGCCAATTAGACCCGCTATTTCTATGTCAATCCCCCCCCTAGTAATGTGATTTTGCTGCCGTAGTCCTGCGACCGGTAGTGACGAAGGCGACCTGACGCCTCTTCCAAGACGGCACTCACCACGTGTTGACCGTAACCCGGTACTACAGGGCCACTCTTATGCGCAGCGAATGTCATGTTGGCTTCCCTCCCCCTCCCCCCTGGGGCGGACAGCCAATCGCCACCCCTGGTGGCACTCCCGGCCAGAGCCGACTCTGGCGAGACGGGGAATTGAACCCTGGTCTCCGTGGCCAGCGTCAAATGTTGTAACCACTGGGCCACGCGGGAGGCCGCCAACCACTATCTTAATAATATGCCTGAGTTGAGTGGTTGTGCTGCTTTCTGTAATCTTAACAATGATGAGGTCTAAGGTAAGTGGTAGAATAAAAGGAGAGAAAACAGTAGCAGATATCAGTGTTTGTGCCAAGCAGGATGATATAACACAGGCACACAGGCACACTGAAACTCAGACAGAATGATCTGACATCACCTTGAAGTGATGGAAACATTTAATCAGAGTATGGCTTAAATTTAGACCAAGATTATTCTGTAATACTGCAGCCACAGTGTGATGTATAATATGTCAACTTTGAATGGAATTGCAATCCCACCTGCTAATCAGAAATGGCTATTCTTGTTCCAGTAGTGGGTGATGGTTATATTTATTAAAGTGGAGGGGGCTTCTCAATGTTTAATTAGACCAAATTTGATTTAAACCACCCTCTCTGTTTCTTCATTGTCCTTCAGATATGAAGAGCCATCTATATGGTGACGTGTCCTTCCTATCTGCACCGTGCCTCCATATGACTGTTTTGTTACCACCTCAACCCTATTGGCTCTATGGAACACCGACTGCATGCAACTATCACTCCACTGTCCACAAAAACCACTCTTGCACTTATGCTGTATATACATTATCCTATTAAACTCTTCATAAAAGTTTGATTTGTAAAGTAAAACTGTGCCATTAAAATGCATTATTTTAAACCTTTCTGACTGTCACATTTGACCATTTAATTCCACATTACCACATTTTATGTGGTTCTGTGTGGCTCAGTAGGTAGAGCATGACGCTGACAATGCTTAGGTTGTGGGTTTGATTCTCATGCAGACCACATGTACTGAAAAATATATGCATTCACTACTGTAAGTCCTTTTGGATAAGCGTCTGCTAAATGTCATATACTGTATATATACAGTATATATATGCCATTTAATTGTTTTGATTATGTGAAATGTGAAAGAGATTACAACAACTGGAACTGTTTTGTTGCAGTTTTGGAATTTGTTCTTCTGACCAGAAAATGCCCTGTTTAAGCTGAGGTAGGACAGTGCTACACTATAATACTATATTGGTAATGGGGATAAATCATTCCTGGCACTATAGAAACCTAAATCACATTGGTGTGTTTATAATGAATGTTCATCCTGCTACAAATTTTGTGAAGGTACAAATCAATCTGGACTGCCCTCATATCACAAAGGCCATAACACCAATGGAATGATCAGCCATATGGCCTTTCACCTGTCTGATAGATGAAACTTAGTTGGCTTAACTAGTACTTGGATAGTATACCTCCTGGGGAAACTATGTTGCTGCTGGTAGTGGAGTTGGTGGGCCAGGAGGGGGTGGTCTTATCTCTGGACCAAGCAAAAAAGCGATGCCCCGCTGCAGTGACAGGAACATGTCCTGTAGATGGCTTTCAGATGAGACATTAACCAAGGTCCTGACTCACTGTGATCATTAAAATCCTGTAGCATGTTTTTGCGAAGTATAGCTGTCCTGGCTATATACCCAACCTGGCTCTCTCAAAGTTGCCAACTAATCATCCCCCAGGTTTTTTGGCTTAATCATCCCTCCCTCTCCACCTCTACTGTTGTGTGGTAAGCGCTTTGGTGCTATATAAATGCAGCCATTATTATTATTTGATTATACATTTGTATTTTACATTCCAAATTTTGTATTTTAAGTGACAATTTATAGTTAATTATTTACACACCTAGAGTATGCTGGGGAACATCAAGTTAAGGGGTACACTAGTCACTTTGAAGCTTGGATTCAAGCTAATCGCAAGCCCCAAGAAGTAGGTCAATGTTTTGATGTGCCCGGATTTATACTTGATGTGTTTAATGGTAATATTTAACAGTCACTCCAGAGCACGCAAAGCTGTAACGGAAAACCCTTGTACTGTACCGTCACGCTCTTCAATTGAGGAGCTCTTCAGAGCTGTCCTCATTAATGTCTGTCATTCCCAGAGAAGGTTAATGATAATTGAGCGGAACTACATGATCTCATTAATGTAGGACCTGCCTGGGTTCCCCAAGTCTCCTCTGAGCCGTAGCCATTAACATTCAGTCTGGGCTAGATGAGAGCCAATGACACTAATCTGCTGCACAGACTGGCAATGTCAAACCATCAAAGGTTTGCACTGTTGCTACAGAAGGTTAGAATTTAAAGTGATACTATTTCATATTGTTATTAGTGAAGCAATCTCTTTTAAAAGTAGATATATTGGATTTGTTACATCCCATGCCTGAAATAATAAAACCCAGTGATACTCCAGTATAACTTTAACAATTTGAGAAAAAGAAACTTTATTGATATAAATGCATCTGTAAACCTTGTGTCAATCTCATGCTTTACAATGCCCTCAGAACCTAGGGTGGAGAATATTGCACATTATTGTAGATACAGTACTAATGCATTCCTGAAAAGTGCAACCTGGATCAATAGATGCATGTTTCCTTTGTCCCCAGAGAGAAACTGTTGTTCATTGGTTTTTATATTTTTTTCACTTTCCTCTAAAATGGATCCAATGAACTGTGCTTTGAGTTCTTTGACACTCAAAAGTTCTGAGAAAAGAAGGCACACATAAACTAGGAAACTTAGCTAAAACCAGGCAAAATGTTTGGAATACACAATAATAATGGGAGGCCTGTCCCATCACTGGAACATCCTCCTTCCATTCAGGAGTGATACACTAGCATTTGGGTCGTCCGACACAACAGCTGAGCTGCACTGTAACCATGCCAAGGGCTGCAACTGGGGCAGGCAGATTGCAGGCACCCAGAGGAGAAGCTATTGTGTGATGCTCCAGGGATTACCTCCAGGGAAACTCTCCCTCGATGGCTGTATGACTGTGTCCCCTTCGGCCCCCGCCCCCAGTAGGAGATTCAAAACGTTGCTTTGAGACACATTCACTCACACTGCCCAGTTTGGCCGTGTTACTTTTCTATGAGACGATACCTGTTGAATTACAGCTGATTAATTTAAAGTGCAAAGTTATTTAGCTAACTGTAAATAAACAAAAGCAATCTCTTCAATATCTTCTGAAACATTCAGACTTCACAAGTTCATGTTTAATTTCCAACAGCACACGATCAATCAATAATAATACACATTAAAAAAAATATTTAATGGTTTAAGTGGCCATGACACAATTATTGGCACCTTTTAGAACTATTTAAATAAATTTGGTTGGAGGAAACAGATTCTCATTTACAGTGTAAGATCAACTCACATGTGACAGGTTGCAGGTGCCTACATGGTATAAATTAACCAATTATCCATTTTAAAGTGAGAAAACAGTGTTCTACTACCCTGTTCCTCTGTGACAATGGTGAAGAGAAAAGAGCTGTCTGAAGATGTCAGAAAAACTATTATCACAAAACACAAACGTTTACACGGCTATAAGGCCATCTCTAGAGACCTTGGCATTCCTGTTTCCACAGTTCACAATATTATCAAGAACTTTGCTGCTCATGGAATTGTTAACAATCTCGCAGGGCGTGGTCGTAAGAGGAAAATGTATCTCAGATGTTGTCGAAGGTTGGTGCGAGCCATTGGAAAAACACCTCGTATAACATCCAAAGATCTCAAGGCTGACCTGGAGAGAGCTGGGGTAATGGTTTCAGCCCGTACCATACACCGGACACAGAACCAAGAAGGGCTTTACAGTAGGTGGCCAAGGAAGACCCCACTGCTGAAAGAGAAACACAAGAAAGCCCGATTAATCTTTGCCAAGACCCACCTAAGCAAGCCTAAATCCTTCAGAAATGTTCTGTGGACCGATTAAACCAAATTAGAGCTCTTTGGCAATGCAGATCAGCGCTTTGTTTACAGATAACGAAATGAAGCTTTTAAAGAAAAGAACACCTTATATGGTCAAATATGGTGGAGGTTCCATAATGTTGTGGGGCTGCTTCACTGCCTCTGGTACTGGATGCTTTGAAAGTATTAAGGCCATCATGAAATCAGCGGATTACCAAGGCATTTTGGAGCAAAATGTGCTACTCATTGTCAGAAAAATGGGTGTCAGTCGAAGGTCATGGGTCCTCCAGCAGGGCAAATACCCAAAACACACATCTGAAAGCACCCAGGAATGGTTCAAGAGAAAATGATGGACTGTTCTGGAGTGGCCAGCAATGAGTCCTCAATCCTATTGAACACCTGTGGAAAGATCTGAAAACAACAGTTGGTAGAGAACTGGAGCAGTTTGCCAAAGAAGAGTGGCCCAAACTGCCAGTAGAGAGGTGTAGAAATCTCATTAATGGCTATAGGAAGCACTTGATTGCAGTTATTTTCTCCAGGAAGGCCGTGCTACCAAATATTAAATCTAGGGTGTCAATAATTTTGTCAATGTCATTTCTGTTTATTTTATGATTTAAAATTTTATTTTAAGTTCTGAATTTAAAAAAAGTTTCTGTACTATTAACAGTGAAAAATACTTTTGTAAATTTCAACTTATTTTAGAGAAAATTGCGAGTTTTTAGAAAAACGTGCAAGGGTGCAAATATTTTTGCCCACAACTGTAGCTATGTTGTTGCTGTTTACATTTACATACATTTACATGCACATTTTGACATTTAGCAGACGCTCTTAACCAGAGCGACTTACAAGATGTGCATTAATATATTGTAAGATCAATCATAGTCTGCGCAAGAGATCAGTGTCGTGATACAGTAATAGACAATCGTTTGCAGCTGCATACCATACCTGTAACACAGGGAAGGAAAAGTTAGTTGTCTTTTTTTGTTCGTTTTTTTTTTGGACAGTCATCAACATAGATACATATTACAAAATGCAATATTAAACATGAAAGCAGTGGTGATGACAATTAGTAAAAATGTACAGAGTCAGTGGTAGTGGAGTCTGAAGAGGTGGGTTTTGAGTCTCTTGCGGAAGCTGGCCAGTGATTCCACGGTCCTGACCAAGTGGGTAAGATCGTTCCGCCACTGAGGGATCAGGGCAGAGAAGAAGCAAGACCGCAAGGAGTGGCTGCCGGGCGCCTGAAGGGAAGGGACAGTCAATCATTTATGCACAATGTTTTGGCTTGGAATTTACACGGTTAATAAATATAAACCTGAATTAGATGTATGAGCTGAATTAGATATATGAGCTGTCCCCGTCTATTTTGCACATCACCTCTGTTACCGCACATACTACAGGTTTGCTGGAAGGGGGCAGTTGAGGGGGCCAGAAGCCAACTCCCCTTGTTCAGATTTACCTCCTACAGCAGCAGTTCCCAATCTCAGCCCTGCAGGACCCCTTTGAGAGCCCCTTCGTTGCAATATGGCCAGGGCTGGACTGGCTATATAGTCTACCGGGCCGATTCCCGGTGGGCCGGTCTAGTTTTGGGCCGGTAGGGCCGGTATAATTATAATTATTTTATTTTTTTGTAATCTAACGGCCAACAAAAAATTGACAGCGGCCCATTGGTTCATTTTCTATACTGACACTGGGCCGGCCCAATCACATGCTTTTTTTGCCATCGAACGGCCGCCCCAAAATGGACAGCGGCCCATTGGTTCATTAGTGATGGGCCGGTCTGAGCCAAATGGCAGGGCCTATTTTTTGTCCCAGTCCAGCCCTGAATATGGCAATCCATGAATTGTGATGAGCTGTTAATTGTTATGGCTGATTTACACTCCTAAGCCACAGAAATACCTTTGAAGGCCACGGAGAATAATACATGCAAATATGCAAATGGAAGGACTTGTAATCAGCCAGATCAACTAATGCTTCCATATTCTGATTGTGCTATATGGCAAATTATTCCTTTAGAGAAAGGTGACATTTATGAATTGATTAAATTATAGACTAACAGGTGAATTCACTGGGGTCCTAATTGCTGGAAGTGTGGACGCCTGGTCAGTGAAACTAAACCATTTGTGGAAAAGACACAGTTCCAAGACAAAGCAAATGGCAAAGAGCCAGGCCTGAAAAATAATGAAAAATCAAACACACGTTTTCAACAACCTTGATTGATCAATAGATGGCTATAACAATAACCAGCATGCACAGGGGTCTCCCAGGACTGACAGACTCAACATGGTGGGCGGTGCACTCAAGAGCAAGCAGAAAAAGGGTGTAGCTTTAGGCAATCTATGCATCACCCTGCAGGACTCCCTGCCATAGTTGGTACGAGCACAATCAGGGATTGGTAGTGATGTTTTGCCAATGTTTAATGTGTTAGTTACAGCAAGAAATAAACTAGAATTATGCACTAGAAGTTATGCCATCAGCTGGAGATTTTTGAATTTACACTATGTGTGCCACTGGAGGAATAGTGTGTTCACTGTCAGAGGACGAATTTCTGCTGGGGTGGTAATAAGTGCATTAATTAAATTGTCAACTGCTTGGTATAATGTGTGAACATGAGACCCAATATAAAACACAGTAACGCTTAGGAATATACTGTACATACCAACTGGAAGAGTGAGGAATCAATTAATTATATTTTCTCTAAGACATATCTGTCATTATAAAGTGGTGAATTAATTAATAATCTGAACTCTGAAAATAACTCTTGAAGGTAATATCCAGAGAAGTGGCAACTCAAGAAAGAGAATTTGAAATATTATATATATCATTGCAAATCTAATGAAAATAAAACTGTTGTATGAAACATTCAATGTAGTAAGACTGTGTTCATATTTGTAGCTGTTGATATGACGCTATTAGTATAAATACTGTATAAATAATGGTTAACCGAACATTGAAAGCAAAAATATATTATTTTCTCAAACATAAGAAACTATCATTATCACTGTCTCTGGACACTGGACTGACACTATGCAGATATAAATGTTGTGCTTTATTCTTTGAAGTTAATTAATTGAAAAAGAAAGTTGAACACTATTTTAGGGCCTACTGCCCACATCAATGGCTCAATGCTTCCCTCTTGTGGCCATATTTCCGTCTGTTCCCCGTTAACCCCAGCAGACCTCAAACAAGAAGGGTAAAACATGGATAATGTGCTTCTGTTATGTAATCTCTTTGAGGGCAAATTACTGTGCCAGGTATGTAAGTGTACATTTATAACAGTGCCATGCAGGTAATCTGTTAAATATACTGCCATGTAAGGTTATTGTTTAAACCATTTTAAATGACCTTAACTGTCATGATGACCAGGGGCTGTTTATGAATACATCCATACCAGACAGACTGGAGTCTGTGTCTGAGAAAGGGCGGCTGTACTTACACACAATTCACACAAAGCCTCTTGTTCTAAAACATTGAATCATGTATTCCTGTAACTCCAAACACTGAGGTTGCCTTCAAGGAGAATGCCTGGCCACACTTACACATACCACCCTATAGTCCTGCTCTTTAAACTGTAGAAGCTAAGCAAGGTTGGTCCTGGTCAATACTATGGGGATTTACTCATTACTAGGGATTTGTAAAGAAAACAAGATTAAAGCTGGGAATAATACTGTTGGTACAGAAGGGAACACTCTTCCCCCTTGGCCATCTGCTTTACAAATCTCCATGAATTGTAATCGCGATGCCATACAAAAGGAGGACCTGTTTTGGCTGGATTAGTCATTAAGCCTCTGTGTGGCTATTCATGATACCATGCTACTTTGTAGCAGAGGGGTGTACATGATATCAAAGGCAGAATCCTTGTATGGCCCTCTCAGTCCTGCCATATAATAATTCCCTGGTTTAACCTGCTAATATATAATGTATCAGCCCTAATCTATCCACTACAATGGATGTGGGGGTATTGTTAGTAGACCAAATGGCTATTGTGCATCACTCAGTTAGTGCACATTGGTGGTAGATGACATGAATTACCCATGAGACACTTTTAGATCCTTTGATAAAAGGTGTTATATAAATGTAAGGTTTTGTTGTTATATCAAGGTATTATTAATCAAACTGTAAGATGCAACTAAGATGCATAAGGGGTGAGTGGTTTTATCAGAGAGAATGGTATGTCTTAATGTATGATGTTGAAACCCTGCCGAAGGCTATATGACAAACTGCGTTGGTTTTACATAATAAACAATTAATTTATTCCATTCTACTTCAAGTGTAGCTGGAGTTCTTTATGCTCATTGCTACCGTTTCCTATTCCATGCACCTTGTTAGTTTGGCGAAGTGGCACCAGAGCTCTCCATTGTTTAAAGTATGATGTAAAAGGGTAGAACACCAACTTCCTCTATTGACTGGGCTCAATGCATGCATGTTCCAAGAAGCGGACATGCACACAATCAATAATATGTTTAAAGCATGAGTACACGCCACACAGTCAAATTCATATTCTATATGTGTTAGCTTGTTTTTATTATTGTGTTCTCGATTTTTTTGTCTTGCAATTTCCAGATGAAAAAAGGATAACATCTACAGTCAAAGCAACACTGTAATTCATTTGAATGAATTGTATTATTCCAGTAGGAAAATCGAAATGCATCTCAACTCATATAAACCCCTCTAATTTGATACATTCAGTAAATTAAATGGAACAAAACATACAAATACATTAATAACAAATAAGTATAAATAATTAACATCAGCAATTCGTGAATCATGCTGTTTTGTTCTTTACTTTATTTCATATTTTTATTCAGTGAGAGATTACATATTTTATTGTTTGCCTGCTGTAGAGACTAATGGAATGTTGGGCAGTTGTGCAGTAGACATTCCCCACTGATTTCATATCATATGAGAAATGTCGCATTTTTGAACACAGAGATTTTAATAATCAATCGGCTACTTTGTACATACTGAAAGACTGTAAGGCTGTATGACATGAGAAAATAACATAGATATTTCTAATGAAACTTATTTGTACGATTTTACATACCAAAAAAGTGTTGTAGGCTACACACAATGGTCAGACGTAACACAATTCCACGCATCCACCAACCAGAAGGAAGGCTCTAATTAGTATTTACGCGCAAACGTCATCGTGGGAGGCAAGGCTTACTTCCTTGATTGGCACTTTGCTTGTATAGTTGTCGCGCGTGCTCTGGCTGTGAAGACATCAGTGGGGGTTTGAAATTCTAACCGGGACAATACAGAACAGAGGATATAGCGTTAGGTAAGACATTCTTTTTTAGTTTCAGACTAGTTCGCTTATCGGGTCTGTTAAACAGCTAGTTACATTAAATATGAGTGGACAGTTTTTGCCGGACGGTACCAGTGTGGACAGCTATTCGAATTGATAGCTTGCCACTCTAGCTAGCTAACGTTAGCTAGTTATAATAAGCTTAGATCCAGCAATGTGTTGGTCGCTAACTAGCTAACTGGCAGTGTAGAGCTGGCTAGCTAGCTAGTTGTTGCAATATCCTAGGCTAGAGTTCAAAGTACTCATTCCGTGATTGTCTGTTGCTAAAATAGTAACAATGTGTTTGGTAACGTTAGCAACAATAGCAAAAGGGAAGGTTAATGTAGCTTCTCGCTCCATGTGTGTTGCAAGCTACGTCGTATGGTTGAATGGGGAAACAAAAATGGCCGCACGTGTACGAAGTGTGAGACCGTAACTGTCTGATTGTAGCGAACGTTAGATGTGAGTTTCACTTATTGTTTGAGTTCCATGTGTTGCCAGTGTATTGGCTGTTAAATAGGGCATGTGTCTGTTCGGGTGCTTTGATGACTGCTGGATACACACTGACAAAGGGGACGCATGTGCGCCAGTCACTAATCATAGCTAGCCAGTATTAGCACTTTAGCTAGAACGCTACGCCAAATTGGGATGATGACTGTTGTACAGTTACTATTGTACTGTATGCTCGTTGAGCAAAGTTGTGAAAGTCCAGCTACTGCTCACATAACATACAAAGGAATCAGTGCAATACCTAAAGATTTATGGAATGTATCTTCGTTCGTTGGCTGGCTAGCTAGCGGACTGCTACCAAATACTATGTTGTAGTCACAAGCACTTGTAGGCAACACTAAGCTAGTTAACGTTAGCTTTCACATCGGATTTAGTATTGGCTAGTTATCAAACCTAAAATTGTTACATAGCTAGCGGTGGATATTTCAGTAAGTACAGTTTAGAAATAAAAGAAATATCACAACACATTCATCAGGTGTATTGCATTGCAATCTTGTACGGAACATAACGTTAGCCGTGAGCCTACTTGCATCCTTGTTGATGTGCCTGAAAGTGACATTGCGTATTTTAAGTAAAAATCTGTCCTAGATTCTTTATTTATTTCTATGTAGGCTAGCTTTATTTGGTCAACAGATTCTTCTGCGTGTAATGCTTAGACTAATACATGTATTATAGCACACATGAAGTATAAAGTAACCGTCCATTTGAAAATAATCATTTAAAAGTTAGTTGAATTGAAGAGTGTATTCTTTTGTAACGTTATTTGTTTACCGACAATTTAAAACTTTCAACTGGATAAGTGTCTTTCCTGCTGTAATTTTGTACTTACTCACAGGTGGGCGTAAATGCGAAAAAAGAACAGTTTTCACCACCTGTGTACAGCCATTTCTGTTACTTGTGTGCGTTTGAAGGGGGGAAATGTGTGGAATTAATTAAACATTGCCTTCCCGACACTAGTGCAAACCCATTTCTCACTCCCTCCCCATCACATGATCTTTGAGCTCTTTCACAAACATCCTTACTTGCCCCCATAAAACTAACTTTGTATGGTTTATTGTTTCTGCTCGTCATTGTGTAAAACTGTATACAGCATGGACTAAAAGGTCTGATCCATACATTTAAAAAAGTGCACACATGCAATCACTCAAAGCTATAAAGATATACTTAACGAGAGGTTTTCCTCAAAATTTAAAAGTTTAATTATTTGTAGTAGTTATGTCTTACAATTAAGATTGTGATGTGATGTGAAGAAAGCAAAAGCTACAACAAGAGCTTGTCTGAATAATTAATTGCCAAGTAATCCAAAATCTTTCTCTTGTATCTCTTTCTTTGTTTTGATTATTCCCTGAATTAATTGTTTGATTGTCTGTTGTTCCAAGTTCTTCCAGGGGAACCTGCCTTCTTTAAGGTTCAGAATATTATTCCATTACATTATAATGTTGTAATTTCCATTGATGTTAAATGCCTTGCGGAACTGAAGAAAGCAGTTTTTTCTCTAAAATTGGAACAGTGGAAAAAATGAATTCTCGTCTGTGTGAGGAATCAAATGATGTTTTACAAGAGGAAATTAATAGTGACTAAATTCACAAAGGTCTATGGTGAAATTTTAGAAGCTCCCTAGTGAACCAGCTCATAAAAAATACATGTTCTTGGTGCTGCATAATGCATGTGATGTAACCACTTGATAACTTTTACTGGAAATGCTTTGTTTCTCCTTTAACATGATCTTTTGAATGTTTGTGGAACAGTTTCAGAAATAAACTTAATCTATCTGCTCCTTGTTGTTTGTTGCAAATAAATATTATAAAATGGAAAATTTGACAGGTGGCCTACATGTACAGTGTGACTCCCACCGGCCTTGATGGTGCTGGGAACATTGTTTATCATTTTATGTATACATCAGTGGTAATTTAAGTATTTAGTAGTTCTATTAGATAATTAGTAATCAGATAATTACCCTCCAAATCAGAGTTTATGTATTATTCAGTATATTTTGTCACACTTTCATTATGGAAATCCCTGCTTCCCTTGTGCATTCAGCCTGTTCAAAGAGATTTTGGGGAGGTCGCTAGCTATTTTATAGGAAGGCTATTTTAAGTTTACAAGAAGAATGTGGTTAGCTACAGTAGTACGCCAGTTAACATGGCTAGCTAGTATATATTAATCACAAACAGTGTTCTATTGAAACATATAATGCACTCTAACCTGTTTCTATTTTTTGTATATATAAAGTGTACATTTATATAATACCATATACAGTGTTCATTCATTCTACACCATATGTAAAGTCCCTATAAAAATTTGACTTAACCTCCAGATTGGCAAATCCCACCCTTTCATTTCCTTCACCTCAAATGGTGATAAATTATATGATATTAACGGATTTGCAGAATTGTTTTTTGTTTTAGCCAGATCAAGATCATTCCAGTTGGCCCTGAGATCATAGTTGAATATGTGAATTATGTAAATACTTGTCCTCAATTCAAGAATATACATTTGCATTTTACTTATGTAAAACGTCCCATGGAAATAGTGCTGTGACAAATTGTCCCTGGATGTATGGTCATTGGGTGGGTGTTGTACCCAAGGCCCAGCCCTTAACATAGTTCCCAGGTGATATGAAGAGGGGGTAAACCAAGGGAGAGGGAATTTACAGGGACAACATGACAAATCCCATCTGTTTGTGGTGGTCAGCTATGCTGTTTATGTTTGGATTTTACAGCATGAAAAGCTGTATCATCCTATTGGAAGGAAACCAATCAAATAGTGTCCACCACCCACTGAGATCCTTTGATTCTTTAACTGTATAATACAATGATGTATAGCCATATCTTCAATAATACGTATTCAACAGTGGGTCTTGTCTTTAGATGTCTCCTGAGAATTGAGGCACTATTTTTTTGAATTTGCATGATTATGGAGCAGCAAGTGTTTGCTTTCACTGTTTAATTCGACCTTCTCCATCTTATTCAGAAGATGTCATCCACAGAAGCTCTGGCCTTGATAGAATAGTTTCTTTTTGTGAGGATTCTAGTGAGTTTGTGGCCCACATAGTCTATTCAGAAAGCACCTTTCAAAGGCCCTGTCGCAGAAAGCCTCAATTTTCCATCACTACTTTTGGTGGAGTTCAAGGATAACGGCCTTTCTACTGGTTGTTCTACTTTCACAGATGATTGCCTAATAGCTGCTCACATTGATGACAGTGCAATGGCTCAGCCTGATAATACGTACATTTTTTTTATTTTATTTTTTTTATATATATGCTTTTGTTTATAACATTTTTAGTAAAAATGGCAGTTTGGCCTGCTTGCTGAGGAAGTTTATGATTCGGCTTCAATGTTCTTGAGTCTGAACAAGTCACTGTACAGCCAAAATTGTATCTGTCTGTCAGTGCCCATTAAGTGAGCCACGTGTCTCTAACAAGCGTTAATCTAGTGTTCAGAAGTTGACAGCCCATTGGGACTGAGTGCTTTGGCCCGTGTAATTTTCTCAGGAACGAACAGGGAAGTGCCAATCGCTTTGTGGCCATGAACATTTGTCCAAGGCATATCTAATTTCCAGTCACAGCTGGGTTTATGATTGTAATCTTTTTTTTTTTTTTTTTTTTTGCATAATGGAGAGGATATGAATCTGTCCTGCTGTGATGGACCGGATACCATGAGCACTCAATGGGAAGAGAGGAGAAGGAGTGTTAAGCTTGACCAGTATGGGCGTTTAACCCCATTTCTGGGAAATGCACATCCTGCTGGCAGCGTGCACGGCAGATCTGTCTCTCCCTCAGAGTACATAATCATACTAGCGGCTGCAGATCCTCCGCAGCCTGAGTGCGAATGGCTTGTGATTTTGAACAGCAGCCAAGAGTACAATCTGGAAACGGTGTTCGAGAAGTATGTCAAATATTGAATGATGATAATTATTTGTTGGCTAGAATGATGTGTTTATAACAACCATAGCATTTACCATAGCGTTTATTAGGCGTGGCCGGATACCTTCAGACATGACCAGTAATTTGCACACATTTAGGCTATGTTCCATGCCTGATAACGACCCCAAATGTCAGCTGAACGAATGAATGAATGCATGCTGTGGAAAGGTCATAATGGGTATGGCTTATCAGAACGTTTTTCTCAGATTTATTTGCTCTGAACAATAATGCCTTGTCTCCACTGGTCAGGTTACAGACTGGCTCTGATCTAGCAGACAATTGTGATTGTCTCCATTGCCACTCAAAACTGATCGAACCTGTCTGAACGTTGCCGACTCGGACAGCTTTAACTTCCTCAAACAAACCTGTCCAGGGGGGCATGTCAGTGACGACAAGCTACGTGGGCGTTGCTTATTTAGTGAGCGGCAGCTTTCCTTTCTTTTATAACTGGATTTATATCTTAATGGCTTTGATTGTTGGATTGATAAATTGGTATCAAGCCGTTAAACTATCAGTAATACTATCTATTGTCTGACGATTTATTAGTTTCACTTTGAATTTGTAGCTTGTCAAGCTAGCTAATGCTAGCTGTTTGTCCACAACAGTCATTGCCTGGAATTCATCTCTGACATCTATAATACACCAACTCGGCTATGCACTGAAAGCCCTGCCCATTTCAGATGAATTTCAGTTTAGAATGGAGACATTGGCCTAGCCTGTATGACCGAACGAGTCCAATCTTGACAAGCCGAAATGTGACAATGAGGGAGATTGGAGGAGTGTCAATAATGGCACAGGGAATAAAAGTGGGAAGAAATTAAAAGAAAAACAGGAACGAATCAAGGCTTTCTACCATTCTCTCTTCAAAGCCAAGTTACTTCTATTGCTAGTTAAAAGATGCAAAGATTTTATGCTTGGGGTGGTTGTGTTTTGTCTTCCAGCGGCCAGGAAGCCTTGTGACTGACAATATGTCAACCTGGACTTAAGAAATGTGGTGGACGTCAGACACAAGCCAAAGGAAGTTAATGTTACTATGGGACCTAAAGGCAGGACATGTCATGAGGTTCTGCAGATATCATGTAGTGTGATGTATGTGTTTTTGTACAAGCATAAACGTGGTAAAACACTGTCCATTATTTCGAATGTGCCAAAGTCGAGAAAGTTGAATCTTCAGTGACGTGATTGTCATAGTCTTTGGCAGTTCTGTGGTTTTCAACCAGTGGTACAGTCATGTCCACACAGGTACCCTGTCTCACGGGCATAATGGAGAGCATGTAGGAATTTCTCAGATCCTGCTTTTTAAAAACACAGTATGCAGGTAGCTGTGCGGCATTGTTGACTTTTCAGCAAGGCTTTGAACCTGACTGTTACAGTAATTATCCTTTTTAAATGGATACATGCACCTGGTATGCTACTGCTGCTAAAAATAACATTGTTGTTGTTTTTATGTTATTGCTTGTCATCATAGGTAGCCAATATGTGGGCAGATGTTCTTTTTTGCATGCTTGCAAAACATGCTTGCACTGTGTGAGTTCAGTGAGTCTTTATTGTGCCCATAGGCCTATCTGTGTGCAGCCAGGAAAACATAAAATCCCGTGAACGTCAGACCCGGTGACATGACATTTACCTAATTCAAGCGATAGGAAGAGCAGATAGCAGTGACTAAGCAGTAAGCAGACTGGGGAAGAAAAAATGGAAGAAAAGAAGAAAAGAGATGTTGGGGAACAGCAGAAGAAAGTGCAGTGAAAATGACAATGATGGAAAGAATTAAGAGTAGTGTAGATTTTTTCACCTTAGGGCTTAGTGTAGTGTAGGCTCCCTGTGGTTTACAGAGGTGGACCTTCAGTCTGAACAGCGCAGGAGCAAATATCTTTATTTTTTTTGGGTGAAAAACAGGTTGTGATGTGCCAAGGCTGAGGTTTTTCGTCATGTATACCAGAATAACGGGGCTATTGATGACACTGTTCCTCATTTTGAGCTGTTACATATATTTGCATATTTAGCCAATCTGCTGCATATACACTGCATGTGCTCCCCTAGATTTGGCCAATGCTACACCGGTTTACGAAAATCATCTGAATGGGTCGCCCTGCTCACTGCGCCTATGTCCTTGTGCTAATGTGTCATATTTTGTCCTCAAAATCAAAGGGTTTGGAGTGGAATATGTATCAAACTGGAGGACGTGGCCTCTTGAGTGATGCCACACCAGGGGCCTCAAACACGGAGCTTGTGTGTGTGCCCCCCCCGCATTCCCACGAGCTACGTTTCGGCTGCAGTAATTTCACGGTAATCAGACTGAGAGGAATTTTGGCTTTGTCGCTGTCCGCGCACAAACAGCTGAGTGGAGTGATTCAACGTTCTGTGAGGGCATAAGTACTGCTGTACCGTAGTGTCTGTCGTGAAGCTGTAATTTTGAGCTCGTTAATTGGAACAAAACGGGGATAGGGTGAAGAGAGGAGACGGACGGAGTGAGCGTTGGAGAAGGGGGAGGAGAGAAAGGAGGGGAAAATGAAGCCTGTCGGGTTTGCGGGTTGATGATGAGGTCTCTGTAATGTCTGGGATTAAATTATGACTTGGGGCGCTGTGGTAAGACTCACCTGGTGTCATTTAGGTGGGGATAGTGTTTTTGTGGGGGCCGGGCCCTCTTCCCCATAACTCTGCTTAGCTTGATTAGCAGCTCCACTTTCCTAAATGCTTTGATTTTGTTTAGTGTTTCTCTACTGCAGATATGTGTGCTTATCTTGTCAAAATAAGGCCCCTTTTGGGATTCTTGTTTTAACAGCTTGCCCCGGGGATTCAAAAACATGGGCCCATTTCACTACAGCGCTCGTTCGGATTCGGGAATAACTTTTACGGAGAATTCCCCTGCGGTACAGTACAAGCCTTGTGCACATTTGGCAGCAAAAATCTGCTTTTTATTTCATCCAAATCCGTAGGCTTGACTTTGATTTTCATTTGTAACAAAAGAGACATTGTAAGCCCCGTTGTATGGGTACATTCATTCATTGGTGTCCCTCTGCTTTTCTTTTTGACAAATTATTCAAAGAACAATTTCGCTGCTCCAGTGTATTGTGCCATTGTTCAACTTTACAACGGTCCACAGGAAGCCTTTCTTAGGCTCGGCATAGCTGGGAAGCTGTGTGATGCAGTTGGGCTATTGTGTCTGGCAGTGCATTTGGTGTCAGTGGTGGCCAGCTGGAAGATGATGGTAACATTTTGGATTTGACTCTACTGTTGAGGAGTTAACCAAGCTTTACCAGTTAGTTATTTATCTCTCCAGGTAGGCTATGTACTCTGGCCATGCCAGTAAATCATTGGCATCTCCTGGTGTGTGTTCTAGCCACGGCAGTAACTAAGGACAACTTGTTATACTCAGGCCTGTCTTTGTGTGCATGTGTTTTTCATTATGCCTTTTTAAACTGTTAATTATCTAATTATTGTCTCCGTTTCAGTATCTTGTGTGTGAAGCTACCCTCAGATTTTCATGCCACATGTCCCTCTGAAGGGACAAACAATGTCTGCCTTAAAATACCAGGTGATACCCTGCCATTTGGGCATGACACTTTACCTGAATCACTTCAGCAGCTGTATATGAATTGTGTGAATTGATAAGGAGTGAAATATAACTTTGTAGATGACCTGTCTGCCTCCCAGTCAAGTGACAAAAATGACTGACCCTTCCATCCCTAAAAAAAAACCTGTTTCAGGAAATGCACTGTTGTCTATCTGGCTATTTGTTCGTTAGCCTCGGCTGATTAGTAAGGCAGATTAGTCGCAAGGCAAATTGATGTTAATTCATTTGCGTTTCTAATTCCTCCTCATTTGTTTCCCCCGTCTCAAAGGTGCAGTCTCCATTGCTCTCGGGTTTGCCTAATGGCCTCTCCTTTGCATGTCGGCGCTTTGAGGGGAGAGGTCTCATTTTGCACACGGCGGGCATTGTGTCTGGACAGAGCTGCGGTGAGGGGAAGTTGAGGGAAGGTATCGGCAGGTGCAGGCTGAGGCCGCACTAGAGGTTAGGTGCTGCAGAAGAGACCCTTTGGGCACGGCAGCGCTCACAGAAGGCTCCATTCACCCCCTGTCTCTGCTTATTATATCCTGCTGTTTTTCATTTTGCCGGAGGAGAATCCTGGGAATTCAGAGCTGCAGGCACGTGGGCGAGAGCATTAGCGAGTGACACGCCCTGTCTGCGAGCACACTGCGGAGGCGCGCATGTGTGTGTGTGTGTGTGAGGAGAGAGTGTGTGTGTGTGTGTGTGCGTGTGTGTGTGTGTGTCCACGCTACAGGTGTCAGATGTTTTATGGTAGTCAGAGTTTTATCGGGAAATGAGATTAACGTGATTACCTTTGAGTGAACTTTAGCCATCTGTGTCCCTGACTATTTTTGTGCGTCTAGCAGCCTGACAATGGAGGGAATGTGATTGGTCAGTATTTTTCATTCTGGAATATAATTGATTTAGCAGGATTCCAGTCTAACAGAGAGGGCATGAGATCCAGGCTTTTCAATGCAGAGGCTGGGAAATGCACTCTCCCTCTGAATGATCTGCTGATGCCAAGTTCTAAACACTGTGCCATCAGCATCTTTCTCTCTCGCGATAGGGGCACATGCGACCAGCTCAAAGTGGCGGGGCGAACGCACGGTTTAGTGGCTACAAAGTCCCCATGGAAACGATGCCGTGCTCGGTGATGGATGCAGTGTGATGTCTGACAGCTGGGATCTTAGATGAGAGGGGAAGACATTTTACCACCCAAGCACACACACACACACACACACACACACACATCCAATGACACCACACCCCCACCCAAACACACACACTCACACACCACACCAGTGATGCTAAACCCCCACCCAAACACACACACACAAGACCATTCATGCCACACCCCCACCCAAAGACACACACACACACACACACACTCTACACACACACACTCGACACCAGATCAATCATACCACATTACCAGACCAGTGATTCCACACCCCCACCCGAACACACACACAAGACCATTCACGCCACGCCCCCACCCAAATACACACACACTACACCAGATTAATCGTACCGCACACTCGCCCCAGACCAGTTATACCGCACCCCCCCAACAGAAGGCACACAAAGCGAGCTGTTAAGCGGTGCAGGCGGTGTTTACCCATTCTCTCTCTAACGAGCGGGCCTCTCTCCGCAGGTTCTGCTGTGCCCTGGGCGACGGATGAGAGGGGCGTAGCCGCAGGGCTGTGCGGCACGGGAGCTGGGCTTTGGATCGGCGCGCGGCATCGGTTCCAGTCCCTCAGGTGAGCTGTGGAGCGCGTGACCCCCTGGGGAGGGTCCTCGGGGTGAAGCACGGGACATTGCAGTGTGTGAGTCAGAGGGGTGGGGGACAAACACGGCCCCGTTTCTTTATTGACCACTTCTAAAACTGCACAAACAAACCCAAGGCAGAGCTCAAAGTCTAATCATACACAAAAGCCATTAAATAAAGGGAGACGGGCTGTACATTTTTATAGCTGATTTCCTAACAAGTCTCTTAATAATGCTTTCCTTCGTTCTGCATGCGAGACACTGCTTGGAGCTCTCTACTGCTTGTGGAGTGTGTTTGTATTGGATGCGTGTCCTGTGGCGATTGGGAATACATTTAGTTATTTTAATAACCCCTGAGAAACAAGTCCGTTCTTTCTTTTACTCACCCACTCTGGGCACAGAGGCAAGCAGCTAGGTTACCTTCTGCACAGGAACATTGGGGCCTGTTCCCATCTCTGGCAAGAGCGCCCAGAATTCCCCTAGCCTGTAGGTAGCTCACAGGAAGTTGTCATTGTGTGCCACTTTCATCCTCTCTGTGTTTGTTTGAAACGGGCACCCTCACTTCACGCTTGGACACCAAGGATTGTTCTCTGCTGTTGTAAATGAGCCTGCTTCAAGGCTGCTTCATGCACCTCCAGCCACTTTCCCTGGGTTTCATAATCGAATGCAGTTACTGGTCTATAGATGTGAAATGTAAATGGTTTGGCCTAGTTAATGTTTTTCAGTGGACTACCCAAGATTTACTTGAAAGGAACAGGAGACGATAAGGTAATGAATGGAGTACAAGGCTCTCAGTGTGCGTTACAAGTCATAAGCCGACAGATAGCAGGGTGATTTCAGTGGCTTATCCTCAATGCTGATATTTAGCATTGTGCATGCAAAGCACTGGCTGGGAACACATTCCTGCAGACGTGGTCACGGGCAGAGAAAAGGCTTTACTTTTCTTGTTAAAGTACACCACGTGAGAGAACAGACCATTTTACAGAGTAACGGCCCACACAGTGAAAAGCTAGACTTTAAGTTTAAATTGTTCTCCTTTCAGCGATAGGTTGGATAGCGGCCCTGCCACAGACTGGTGTTTTGTCCAGTGGCTGTGCGTTCACACTCGGCTTATCTTATTTCTGGTGATTATCTGATTGTGATCACGTGACTGGTGCAGCGCTCATTTCTTCAGCAAAAAACAATCGTTCCTTCCTTTTGTGCCAAGCTGTTTAACGCGTTTGTCCTGCTCGTATGGGTTGTGTCACGCTTTGTCCTGGTGTGCCTGTCCTTTCTTTTCCTTGTGTGACTTTGCCCTGTTTCCCCCCGTGGGAGTTCAAGACTACTGGTGGGGCTGCAGAGAGTGGGAGGAGCTTAAACGGGATGCATCTCCAATGACACATGAACAGAGGGGCGGGGTTTGTGAAGCAAGTGCACAGAGGGGTGGAGCTTATGAAATGGGAACAGATTGGTGTAGGGGTGAGTCTTATGAAGTGGGGGGCTGGGGTATGAAACGGTGGCAAAGGTTTGTAGGAACAGGTTTTTAAGAAATAAATAAATTATGGGCAAAGCACTGTATCAAAGCACAAAGGCATTTTACATAATTGGTTCACTTTTTTTTAGAGATGCACCGATCGATCGGCCTCTGACCGGAAATGGCCGATTTTCAGCTGATCGGCCTCAATCGGTGACTTGATCCCGATCACTCCACATAGCCGATTCTGTGCGCCGGTTGGCTCCTCGCCCCCTCTTTTCACGTGACGTGCGCGCACCCGTGAGCCAATGCAAACAGATCAGATGAGCGCAGCGCTGAAAACGCCTCAACATGTCGTTAGTATGGGCGTTTTCACAGTCAGTGAAGACGACTTAAAGCTTGCAGTTTGTCATACATGTCAATCGAAAATAAGCCGCGGAGGAACAACCTCGAAAAACGTTCGGAACGACCAACCTAATCAGACACTTGAAAAGTCATCACCCAGGTACCAAGTCGATGCCCAAATTCTGAAAATGTGACGGTAGTCGTTTTTCTACAGTACCGTAGGTACCGGGTTAATTAACAATTAACTTCGTTGCGCTAGTTCGGTTCCTCTGAACCATTTTCCATTAATAGAACATAAACCTGACGTAATAATGCCCTGCTGAAGCACTGAATTGCACTGAAATCATTATGTTAAGCTAATGAGTGACGTTATGAAACAGTGCTATTCACTCATACAAATCGAACTTATTAGACCTAATGATAAATTCATCTAACGATTTCTAGCTAAACCACAAATGGTGTATTAACTGTGTTGTGCATGAAGGTGCCAGCTGTGCGTTTTCACTATCAAACAAACTCAGAAACAGCAGCATCGCCTCTTTTCCAATTACTCCTAGTTTGAAACATTTTTATCTAGGCTTTGAAGCTAGTTAAAGTCGTAGTCGTTAGGCTACCTGACTCACGCAAATAACGAAATTCTGCTGAAGAGCGGCTTGTTTCAATGCCTTTGACAAGCTCCGCAACTGAAACATCCGCCCTATATCGCTACAAGTGTTTTCCATTGCACTATATAGAATTGGGATCTACTCTAATCCACCTCTAGCAAACAAATTAGTCTAGCGCATCATAGGTTCGAACTAACCTGTTTTCCATTAGCATTGTCGCAATAACTTTCTGATGCACATCAAGTTGAAGCCATATAATTATTTAATGGAAAAGGGGCTTGTGTCATCTGTCATCAGAATATAACGTTAGTGTTTTAAAAAAATATTTCCGGACTAATGGTCTGTCACCATGTCAGTAAATGTAAACTACTCTTGTTTCTTTTTATTTATTACTTAAAGGCTACATGCCACTGTTGTTGGATTCTCTTTTATTCATCATTGAATTTAATTTGCACAAAAAAAAAAAAGCTCTGTCCAGTAACCTGGAACACTTTTTTATTTTGAAATGTGTTTTAGTGAGACCTACCTCATGCTTCTGACCTACCTCAGAATTGTCAATCTTAATTTTCTATTAAAGTAAAGTTACAAAAATGTTTGTGTAAGTTGTCAATTATTGTTTTTAGGAGAAAAAAATCGGAATCGGCCAAAATCGGTATCGGCAGGTCAGACTAATCAAAAATTGGAAATCGGAATCGGCCAAGAAAATCGCAATCGGTGCATCTCTACTTTTTTTATTTGAAGCGCAGTAAAACACTGAATTCAGTAATAAAACCCCAAATGGTACACTGCTTCATGAAATATGAACTCTCAAAAGGGGACCTTTTCTGTTCAATACATTTACATGACTTTGATTTAACAGGCTGTCTTATCCAGAGTGGCGTGTGTTTTTATGTTGCTTGCTTGACTGCATGTCAGGTTGTTTGTCTGCATTTTAAGCAGGAAAAAAATCAAAAGGCCTACTTTTATTTCTTTATTTAACCTTTATTTAACCAGGCAAGCCATTAAGAACAAGTTCTTATTTACTCTGTGTCCTAATGAAATGTCATCTTACTGTAACATTTGTAAAATGCGCCGATTGACCTGCTCCAACAATATTTTCAACAAAATTACAGTAATGATGTTTCTCCAGTTGTTGTGCACTCCTGAATTCTCCTTGTGTCCTTAACATTTCCAAGGTTTTCGAGAGTCTTCGTTTTTCTTTCAGCATTTGTGAAAAGCGCCACACTGGCATTATTTTTGTTTGAATGTGGGAGGGGAAAAAGCATTGGAATTGCATAAATCCGACAGCTAGTTGGATACAGTTATCAAATAACTGGACTGTAAGCACAAGCTTACAGTGGCCGAATAGGGTAAGCTAACATCACACGTGTGGGAAGTTGTCTGAGGTTGGTGCTGGCGAAATGTGGGACACGTCACTGATGTGGGATCTCTGCCTCTCCCCGCTCTGCAGGCACGCCTTGCGTTCAGTGCAGGCGAAGGTCCACAGAGACGCCGTTGGGTGTTTGAGTCTCTGGACTCTGCTGTGAGATTGTCCTGTGTGATAGGGATAATGACGGTGGCCAATGGTAAATCCGCCACAGGTAAGCTCCTCTGGTGAAAGGTCCTCAACGGTTGAAATTCATTCATTAAAAAAAAAAAAAACCTGGTTTATGAATTACTTTATCTTGGGGGGGAAGCAAATGTGAATACAAGCTGTGCGTAGACAGACATTTTTCTCAGTTTGACTGGATTAATAAGGTCACGTGTGGTGATTGACAGGTGGGTGGGGCGTATGCGGTGACTGGCGGTAAGGCTGCCGCTGTCCATTCTCAAACGCGCTGCACCAGCTTAAACGTGAGCTGACCTTGTGACCTGTAACAAAGCCCTTATAAAGGTGGGGTGGGTAGGGGGCAGGGGCTCCAGGCTGGATTTAACTTGCTTATTGTAACTGACCTCCTTTTGACCCCGGGTGAAGAGTTTTTAGCATGGCGACGTGTACATCTGTGTCTGCTCACTCACTAAATGGGGCTTGTTGCTTTCTCGGCCTCCTTTCTGGAAAGTGATGCCTGTATAAAGGCTCACTGGTGCTCCTGGCCGGTAATGGCATGACTCCTGTGGCCACTGATGACAGAGAGGCTTTGCTTACGGGAAGTGCTGGATGTCTGCCCTGGTGCTGGACACCCCTGGTTGAGAATGTGAGGGAGCCGTCAATGCTGGACGTGGCAGACGAAGCGGTAAACAGTGTGACGGCCTGTCTGCTGCTTCACCGCTTGTCCGCACCTGCTCCTGCTCCTGCTCCTGGGCTGCTTGTGGTAGGGGTGCATTCTGAGTATGTGCATTTATGTGAGCGCTACCTTGTGCAGGGATGTTATTATACATTGTTTTTGTTATTTAGAGTGTTTGTTTGTGCATGTGTGTGTGTGTGTGTGTGTGTGTGTGTGTGTGTGTGTGTGTGTGTGTGTGTGTGTGTGTGTGTGTGTGTGTGTGTGTGTGTGTGGGTTCATTTGATGGACGTACAAATGAAAGCTAATGTTCTGTGGGAACGTTGTGTGGGAGGTAGTTGTATGGATTTAAAATGGAGCACTTGATAAGAGATTGCCAGATTAAGTCTTGAATAATGGTCGGCAGGGCCTTTTTAAAGGTATGCCTGACCTTGTGTTAAGTGTGCCAATGAACAAATGTGTAACAATTTGTTCATTGGCCTTTGGCCCTGAACTGGTTTTCATTGTATTTTGTGGAGACTTAGAAATTAAGTTTTTATTTTAAACTTTGTGAACAATATTTACATTTGCTCACTATGTACTCTGAGGAAGGCAGTGCTGGGCAGAGGGAGGGAGGGTACAGTGCTCACAGCAGAGGGAGGGAGGGTACAGTGCTCACAGCAGAGGGAGGAGGGACAGTGCTCACAGCAGGGGGAGGGAGGGTACAGTGCTCACAGCAGAGGGAGGGAGGGTACAGTGCTCACCGCAGGGGGAGGGAGGGTACAGTGCTCACCGCAGAGGGAGGGAGGTGTACAGTGCTCACAGCAGAGGGAGGGAGGGTAAGTGCTCACTCACAGCAGAGGAGGGAGGGTACAGTGCTCACAGCAGAGGAGGGAGGGTACAGTGCTCACAGCAGAGGGAGGGAGGGTACAGTGCTCACAGCAGAGGGAGGGAGGGTACAGTGCTCACAGCAGAGGGAGGGAGGGTACAGTGCTCACAGCAGAGGGAGGGAGGGTACAGTGCTCACCGCAGGGGGAGGGAGGGTACAGTGCTCACAGCAAAGGGAGTGAGAGAGTGTACAGCGCTCACAAAAGAGGGAGGGAGGAAGTGAACAGTGCCCACAGCAAAGGGAGGCAGTGTACAGTGCTCACAGCAGAGGAAGGAGGGTACAGTGCTCACAGCAGAGTGAGGGAGGAAGTGTACAGTGCTCATGTGTTAGCCTAATGTGTGATACTAGTGATGACTGTACAGTAAAGTGTTAATATGTGAGTAGTAATTGCTGTAGAATGTGTTCATGTGTAAGCCTAGTAATGGCTGTACAGTAATGTGTTAATGTGAGCCTAAGGATGTGAGACATGTTTGACCTACTAACTAAATGGCATTCTGTACCAGTCAAGATTCATATTGTCTTTTTGCTTATATTGGCATATGGCCTCATCCATTGTGACACTTGCATGTACATTTGTAAGATTTGATAATTACTTACCAAAGCAATTCAGATAAACTGCTCAATGGCCGTGCCCTAAGAGAGAGTATTTATAATTATTTAGATTGCTTACAACTCCAGTTCCCAATGTGCCACACTGCAGCCCCATTGCCATGTTGAACCCTTTCAGAGAGGGGTGGAAATGGAGGAGAATCAGATGATTTATCGGGAGACTATAGCTTACTCCCCTCTGTTGAGTGCCGTTGGTTCACTGACCCGCAGGGGATTAATGTAACCGCAGTATTTGTAAATCGGACGCATACTCTCTAGCAGTGTAAAGTTGAGCTGGTGAGTCCAGCTGTTTTGATGAACGCCAGCGGGATGTCGCCACCGGATCATGGTGGTTAGCTGAACTCTGACTGGAATGAACAAATAGGCCCTTCTCTTCCCAAATATTGACTTGACCACATGCTTATCTCCCTTGAGGTCTGACCGTAGGTCGCTCAGCGCTTTACATCCTTTTGAGGTTTCTCTCACTCATTAACTTTTGCTGCATGGACCTCATTGGGTCCGTTCCCCGTTTACGAACAGCCGAGTCCTGGCCTTTCCCTGTCCCCCCTCAGCATGCCCGCTGGTGTAGGTATTGACTTGTGAATATAGACTTATGATATGGCCGTATAATATGGGGTCAGCAGATATTGGATTGGCTGATACCAGTTTTCTGTAGAATTTTCAGATTGATTTTTTTTTTTTTGCCTCCAGCCATGTTTTTCATAGTGATTGTTGAAGTGGATATGTTTCACATACCCTTTTTACCCATTTAACACTAGCAATATGGAATAATAAATGTCCTTGTTGCGGCCATCTCTCCTATCTAATTCATATGGAAAATGTATATTTAACTGCACATGGAATTTAAAATGTTCACTACAAAAAGTACAATTTCCCTCTTTTCCCACTAAATTTACAGTGGCATGTGTTAATCATTCAGAAACACCATGAGCACAGCATATGTGCTACATTGGCACCTCAAAATCAATAGAGGGAAATGGGTTGAATGATTCATGGAAAACCACCAAGAATGAAAAGGAAATAAAATGACAAAATGAGGAAGCTTGTCGCTCATTTCTCACATTTGATAGAATTGGTAAACATACTGAACAATAAGCTAGTGTTAGATGCAGGTGGCTGGATTGATTTCCCACCAGCGTTTGGAAGACGACCTGGCTAGAATGAGTCATATGCAAGTCCTTGTTCTTTGGACTTGATGTTTCAACACTTGAATGAGTACGTGATCTCTCTCTCTCTCTCTGAGAGACACCCCTCCCTGACATGCCGTGTCTTCACAGGAATATGCGTGTGACATCACGCCCGTGGTGTGCAGATGTGTGGAACTCACACATGATGCTCTGGGGCCCTAACATGCCTTCTCCGCCAGTGGGTGATTTTCATTGGGCAGTCACATTCCATTGCAGTCACTTGTGTGTTCTACACTGCCCCAGCTGTCACCACGCACACACACACACACACTTTTCCCTACTGCATGATTATAGCATGGAAGCACAACACAATAATTTTGGCTACCATAAATCTTGTCACATGTAAGCTTTTGTTTGGGAGCCCTGTGAGGCACAGCTTTACCTTTCAATCTGTGTACGAGTGGTCACTCTTTAAACTCATGCTTTCACTTTAGAATCAGCCCTGGAGTTTGGACGCCAGCTAAGGGTGCTTGTGTGCGTGTGCGTGTGTGTGTGTGTGCGTGCGTGTGTCTGTGTGTGTGTGTGTGTGTGTGTGTGTGTGTGTGCGCGTGTGTGGTTATTCTTTTGTTCAAAGAGTCTTTCTCACTCGTTGGCCTTCTAAACGAGACCTCTGAGGGCGATGGGGAAACATTGAAACTGCGTCTTGTGAAACGCTCCTCGTGGCGCAGGCATTGTGCAGTGCACAGGACAAGTGGTGAGCTCCCTGTTGTTGGTGGACAAGCTTAATCCCTCTTGTGGCTCTGAAGTGAGTTTTGGATTGGTCGGAAGCCAGCAAGCTCGTTAAGTTTGTGTGTGTGTGTGTGTGTGTGTGTGTGTGTGTGTGGGGTGTTTCCCTGTTCTCCCTTTTAATTGATTTTCCCTCAAGCTTTTATTGAAAGAGATTTAAAGGGCACAGCAGCCAAGCACCACCCAGAGATTTCAAATTCTGCTAAGTGTTCCTAACTTTTACACAATGAAACGGGATCAGAAATGCTTCAGAAATGATTAAGCAGTGGAAAGGAGAACGCCCAGAGCCCTTACACCCATTAGATATGTACAAGATGTAATGATACCGTCAAGGACTGTGCAAGAGCTCCGAGGTGCAGGAGATGTCCATAGTTCCGTTTCTGATTTTGACTGTACATATAATGACTCGACTCTAAAAATGAACACATTTGCTGTTCCTCTAAGGAGACTAGTCCCACTCTTGCACATTCTAACTAGCAGAGCTGTGTTGCACATATTGATATTCTGTTGTGACTTCTAAAGCAGTTTGCCACTAGGCCACATGTAATGTTGCATTCACTGAACAGACTTTAGCTGCCTTAATTCAGCTAGATTGTTGTTCCTGAAAGGTCGAGAGGGTTGCCTCATGCATTTTAAACCAGACTAGGCTAGACTCGCGCACGCTACATTCGGAGACCTACCAGTGGCCTTTCTGAAACGGCGTAGAGAAGAGAGCACTACAGCACTACAGCTAAATGCACAGACAGAAATAACCTCATTACCTCCCAACTGGGACCAGATTAGCTGGAAATTGCCATTGATTAATGAATTGTCAGTGGACTTGTGGCAGGCAGCGGATATTGTCTTGTGCGTTTTCATATCCTGTGGGTTTAATACCACGTTCCTCAATGCTGGATGAGTTGATCCTCTTTTGCCTCACCTGTTGCACAGCAGGTCAATGATGTATAAAAAAACGAATATGTTTCTACGGTGGAGTCAAAGCTCCGATGCTGACAAAGAAGGAAGCAAGGAAGTTTCTCAAGCGGTTTCTATTTTTATAGAAATTGCACAACCGAAATGCACTTTGAGTTAATGGACCACGTTCATCCCTGAACTGAAGGCTAACGAGCTGTTATGTGCGCAAGGCACAGGGTTCTAGAAAACCAAGAGCAACAATTGTAACAGAACTGCTAAATGTAAGCGGTGTGCAATTAGCAGGATATGGCTTTCCATTGTTTGAGAGCTGATACATTTGTCCACTTTTACTTTCTCTGTAGCAGAAGCTGTACCAGTAAATGGGGAATTGTTCTTTGTTTGTCTTTCAGTGTTATTTTAAACCTTTAACATTAACAAAACAAATTGGAGAGCTCGTTAAGTCCTCTCTTCATTTTTGACCATTTCTCTTAAGGGTTAAACGCCCCGTGTGAAGTCTGACCAAAAATGGACGGGACCCGCTAGCCTTGGGTTAAAACTTCAAGGAGTAATTCTGAGTCTGTGCATGAAGGGAGTCATACTCCGATCCATTCGGCAAAGTGGTCTGCAACTGATGCCCAGTTATTTGAATGGTATTAGCAACGCCACGACGGTATGCTCGGAGACTGGGTTTTTATCATGACAGTCATGAGCCTGAGGGTGATTTTGCACGACAACGATCAAGTCCGTTTTCCATCTGCTGAGCCGCACCGTGCAGCCTTTCCAAGCACGTGGTTGTGAAATACGTGACCAGGTTAAAGGTGACTTTGGCCTGGGATGTTAACCGAAGGAGGTGCGTCCATCATGTCCACCAAAAATAGAACGGGCATGCCTATTTCTGCAGTTTGACAGGCCAATGGGTGGAGATGTGACAGAGACCCATAGCCCTGTAGTTTGAGTATGTCTTTAAGGAAATTTTGTTTGTCTGTCCATATGTCATTCCTGGTTTAGCTTGCCTCTTATCAAGACTAAAGCTATCTCTGATGCTTACACACTATTGAATTTAATGAAATACAAATGGCTAGCTTTGAGTATTGTTGTTGCTGTAGAACAGTGGTTTTTAGTCCTGGTCCTGGAGAGCTGCAGTTCCGTTTCTTGAGGTCCATGAATCTTGAGGAAATTGATTGCCTTTTGGCTATATACTAGTTTTTATTTTCACCTTAAAGTCAGCAACCAATTTAAACAAGAAAAAGGGTGAGGTGAGTTAATTATGTAATAAACTGCTTTAATTGATCAATTAAGAGCTCAGTGACAACGGAAGCCAACCCACCCTACGGCTTTCCAGGAGCAGGCTTGAGAACCACTGCTGAAGAATGATAATGATGGCAATTTTCTGTGTCTTTACACTATATATTTCAAGGCTCCAGGAGAACAAATTTCTCTATGAATTGGATGTGATCTCAGTAACGTGATCTGGGTAATGGAGAAGAGAGTTTCTTTTTCATTCCTCCTGTGAGTGAATGAAAATTGGTCATGTTGGATTGTCGGGTATGCCACATGAGTCAGGACTTCTCCTGACCGCTGCTGACCACATTTTCTATATGCTGGTCCTGCCATCTGGTGTGGTGAAACTAGACCCGGCTGGTATACCGCACCAACGGTTTTCCTTCCAGACGAGGAGGAAAACTTGACTTAACCGTCTCGTCTGAAGTCATTGGGAAAGCTGTGCCCCAGGTGTAACCAGTGTGCGTGTGTTTCACATGCTGCTGAAGGTCACCTGGTCTGGGTGACTCAGAGGGTGCTGGGGTCAAGCCAGCAATGATGTATAAAAGCCTTTTTCTTAGAAATGCCACCCAGATGGTGGGTGTAGGTGAGTCAAAGAGTAACATGGTGTGGTTCCATCTCTTCCACAGCCATGCAGCAGGTCCTGGATAATCTGAGTGACCTGCCCCCCTCCACTGGGGCCAAAGACATTGACCTCATCTTCCTACGGGGCATCATGGAGAGTCCCATCGTCCGCTCGCTGGCTAAGGTATCCCAGAATTCTTCTTCTTTTCACTGCTGCCTTAATGCTATTGTCCTGTCCTGGACCTCCACAGCTTGTTTTCTCATCTCTTAATGCCTTAATTTACTTCTTTTTTATAGCAAGTCATCTCTGCTGGCGCTCCCTTCCATGACAGAAATCGTTGATTGAAATTTATTTTGCTTAATGTCTCAAGGACTGGAATTTCCCCAACCCTTCCAATATACAGGAAGTGATATAACATGGAAATCAGGAAGACGGTTGTGTTCTGAAATGTTTGCTTCAGCTTGGGGCATTTTTAGAAAATAACATCGCCTTGTGTGTTTGAGGTTTGGATGTGTATTTGAAGGGTTTGGAGCACAAACCACTAAAGGCAGGCATAAACAGGAAGATGGTTGGTTTTAGCACCAATCTGACCAGAATAGACCCTTCCCACATCAAAAGTTATTGTAAAACAAGTGGCTTAATCTAGAATTGACATCGAGTCCCTAATTCAGCACAGGATTCCACACTGAGGTCATTCATTCAAATGCCTTTTGGTCAAAATGTTCCCGTACTATTTGTTTGTTTACAACCCTCTACTTTTCTATCCAACTAGAGGCGATTCTTCCAAACGTAACATTTTTTTCCATTTAAGACTCACCAAGACACACTGGCCCATCCAGTCCATCACTGAATCCACTTTGAGTCTGTGTGGGGAGAATAAAAATACTGTGGAACGTTGGTTCAGAAAATCGGACAGGAGTGACATGCCAGTTGATCATGAATAGGCTTTCTTTGGCCGTCTCCACAAGGCAGAAGGCGTTGTGGCTGAACGGCAGATGTGTCAGCAGTGTCTCCTCCGTACTGACTCACATTCCCAGGGACTAGAGAAACTTCAGCTGCTAGTGGGTGTTTATCAATGCCAAGAGGCAGTATGTCCATTGTGTATAAATCATATGGCACTTAAGTCAGTCAGTGGATGGGATAGGTTATACCATACTCTGAAGAGGTGCAAAAATGTACACCTGCCTAAAAGGGACATGTAAAGGTGCCACCATTTCTTTGCAGTGTTATTTTTTATGTAGTTTACCTATCAAAATGACGTGTTAACAGCCCGTACCATTAATCTGTGTACACTCCAATATATTGTGTTTCCTGTCTGGGTCTAATGTTATTGTATAGTACAGTATTAACTGTGTTTTTGTTTTTGTCTAGTTCCCTCAAAGGTTAGCCATTACATAATTTTATGACCTGTGAAATTATAGCTAGTGATAAACTGTTTTGCTGATTTATGTTTCTGGTGGGAGAATCATAAATCTATAAATCTTAATGGGAGATGGTGATGATGGACCTGTGTTGTGTTTCACAATGTTTTTACATGGGAAAAGGCAAGTGCATTACATTTACATTTACATTTTAGGCATTTAGCAAACGCTCTTATCCAGAGCGACTTACAAGATGTGCATCAATACATTACATTACATTACAGGCATTTGGCAGATGCTCTTATCCAGAGCGACGTACAACAAAGTGTTAACCGTAGTCAAGAACAGTTTAGCTGAAAGCCAACCTAGTGGGAAGTACAGTTCCTAGGTGCTAGGAGCAACCACATAGTTAAACTAGGACCCTGTAGGTAAATCTGTAGCCACAATTCAAAGGTAATGGTACATGGTAGGAACAATCATAGTTTGTGCATGAGATCAGTGCAGTAATACAGCGATAGACATAGTTGTAGGCAGCTGCATACCATACCTGTAACACTGGGAAGGAAAAGGTTAGTGTTTTATAAATTTTTTATTAAATGAGAAGGCAGGGATACATGTACAAGAAGTGTTGAGCAAGTTGGCAGTGGTGATGACAGTAGGCTAGATGTACAGAATTCAGTGGTAGTGGAGTCTGAAAAGGTGGGTTTTGAGTCACTTGCGGAAGATCGTAAGTGATTCCGCGGTCCTGACCGATTGCGGAAGGTGGAAAGCAATATCACAGGGGAGCACTGCATTAAGACCTCAAATTCACTCTGGAATCTCAACTATTTTTGCCAAGAGGTGGAGAGAGATAGTAGAAGGAGACATCTAAAGTATCCCTGGTAGTGCACACAAATATCAAATATGCACAGGCACAGCATATGAAGCATAGCGAAAAACAATTGCTACCACATACTATGATTAAAAATGGCTTCAGAGGCAAAATCGAAGGCTAAAAGCCGGGGATCTCCCATGACCGTCATCCATGATCTCCGTGACCGCCTGGATTCAACCAGCATTTGTCCTTAACTTTGAATCCAGGCCAATGTCTTGAGACAGGGGGGATTGACATAGAAATAGTGGGTCTAATTGGCTACCAAATTGGGAGAAAATTTTGATAAAAATCAGAAACAATAATTAAAAAAATATATATAATATATGAGGTATGAATCACAGTTGGGACTGTGTTTTATGGAAAGCTGAAACAAGTTACGTTTTGCAGGCATTCTTTTCAGCATCATGTTTGGCACTGAAAAGGTGAGAAACTTGAAAAGAACACTTGTTGGAATCAAGTGAACAATTTCTTGCATATTGACAAATCTCGCACCCTCTGCTAGGAGGCTCAAACTTGGTCGAAAATGAACGTTCTAGAAGATGATTACCAGTATGCCTACAATAAGATGAATCTGTATTCTAAAAGCAACGTGTTTTTCTAAATTGGGAGCCTCCATTCATAAACCTTTCAGAGACTTTCCATTCTGCTATATTCATATGTAGCCTTTGTTCAATTTGCTGATCAGTGAACTTTACAGGAATAGAGTGTACATGTGGGTTAAGCCCAGTTTGGGCACAGCAGTTGCCTGTGAACACACACATACTGTAGGTTGTGGAGTTTTATGTATTCACACACTGCTATTACTACTGACTAGCTGTTATGTTTATTTTTCACATTTCGCAGACACTCTTATCCAGAGTGATTTACAGTTCTTTATATACAATCCATTTGTACAGCAGGATATTTACTGAAGCAATTCAGGTTAAGTACCTTGCTCAAGGGTACGGCAGTGCCCCGCCTGAAATATTTACCTTGCTCAAGGGTACAACTGCTAAATGCTTAAAATGTAAATGTAAATGTAACTGCAGTGCCCCATCTGAGAATCAAACCTGCGACCTTTGTATTACAAGCCCAGTTCCATAAACATTATACTGCACTGCTGCCACATAATGATTAGCTACTGATCACAAATAATCAAATGTTTATGTAGTGTGTTGTAGCATACAATAACTATTAACTAGTTAACTATTGAAACTTTTGCTAGACATTAATAATTTTGTAGGGTGAGCAGATTTTTCCTCACATATACACATGAAGCCCAGCACAGTTCTCTTAATGGGAGTCCCTAGACGAGAGCCCCAACAAAATACAACTTGACCCTTGGCCCTTGGACTCCCGCAGGCTCATGAGCGATTGGAAGACGCAAAACTGGAGGCGGTGCGGGACAACAACGTGGAGCTGGTGACGGAGATCCTGGAAGATATCAGTAGCATGAGCAGCCAAGACACCAACGCTGCTGAACTGTCACGCATCCTCAAGGAGCCACACTTCCAGGTACAGTCGGAGACCGACGGGGGGATGATATTCGAGGACCGAGAAAGGGATGGAGAGGGAGAGGGAGAAGTGAATGGGAGAAAAGAGAAGGAAGGGGAAGTGTGATGGTGAAGGACTGAGAGGAGATGGGGACGGGGGGAAGAGAGTGGGAGAAAGGGAAATGGACCATGTCTGTCATTGTTGCGCCTTGTTAATTTAGTTAGTGGTACAGTATATGACTTGTCGTTTCTTCCCCATTGTCACAGTATGGGTCTTATTTCCTAATGCCGAAGCAACAACATGTTTGGTTTTTACTTCTCAGTCGCTATTAGAGGCTCATGACATGGTGGCCTCCAAGTCCTATGAAGCTCCGCCCTCAAATTCAGAGGTCATCAATGATGTCACAGCCAACAATGCTCTGATGCACGCGGACTCTGTACGAATGATAGGAATTCAGAAGAAGACAGGAGAACCTCTGGTGAGTTATGGGAGAGGTGCTGTGGGGAGCGGGCGAGGATACTCTGGAGGTGGTTACTGTGTGTGTCACAGGGATTTAAGCCACAGATCCCCTGTGTGAAGCCCAGCAAAATCCCGTACCAATGGCCTTAAACTTGTATGTGAACATAGCGATGGGCAAGACTGATTCACTAATGAGACCGAGCAATAATGTACCCTAGGGTTGAAATTATTTGGGGTTTTCTGGAAAGTTTTAAAGCGAACCTCGGGGATTGTTTCAGGCACATGGTATTTCAACGGAACATTTATGAATGTATTTTACATAGAAAAACGCAAACGCTTTCACCCGAATACATTTTCTTCTAGAACCATCCTAGGTGTTTTATGATGTTATATCCATAGAGAGTGGTGTAGGCATGTGTGAGTGAAAGCCACCCATGAAATTCCAGTAGCCTGTGTGTCAGTGACGTTAGTCAGGTGTGTTCGTGAGGCGTCGGCTGTGTGATGACGCACTGCGTTGGTGTCCTTTTAGGGCGTGACGTTCCGCGTGGAGAAGGGTGACCTGGTGATTGCCCGGATACTGCACGGCGGGATGATTGACAGGCAGGGCCTGCTGCACGTAGGTGACATCATCAAGGAGGTGAACGGCCACGATGTGGGCAGCAACCCCAAAGAGCTGCAGGAGCTGCTGAAGGACTGCAACGGAGGCATCACTCTCAAGATCCTTCCCAGCTACAGGGACTCACCAGCACCCGCACAGGTCAGAGAGCGGGGGGTACTCTACACTACACACACACACACACTTCCATAGGTCAGAGCGACACTCTTACACTAACCTCCATAGGTCAGAGAGACACTCTTACACTAACCTCCATAGGTCAGAGACACACTCTTACACTAGGCTCCATAGGTCAGAGACACTCTTACACTAACCTCCATAGGTCAGAGACACTCTTACACTAACCTCCATAGGTCAGAGCTCTTATGGCGTTTTTCCACTGCACAGCACAGCACAGTAACCATCCGTACCCGTAACTACCCCCTTCACGGGTCGAGTCCCTGTGTCATTTTTCCATCGCACAACGGAGCTGTGAAAATAGGAGTTAGATAGGAGGAGTTATCTCGAGGGACAAAAAGAGTGCGACCGCTGTGGTGACATTAGTAACATTGACATTAGTAACATTCCAGCTCAAATTCACAAAAGCATGGCTTTCCCCATAACATTAGCTAAAATGTTCTTACCTCCACCTAGGCGTTTGGGAGTCATGGCGGGGGCAGCGAGTGTGTGAGGTACCATTCAGTGACTTCACACTCTGCTATATAATCTTTCATATTTGGCTATATTTATTATTCGGCGTTGGTCCTCCAATGAATTGCAATTTACCAAGATCACATTTAATATCTCATATTTCTTGCATCTGCAGCCTACATTTGATCAATTGTATAAACATTAGCTATATTTGTCTTTGTGTTAACATCTGTGCTTTTATGTAGCTTGTCGCTGCAAAAATATGTCCAGCATGAGCTAGGAGTAGTAGAGAACGGTATATCGCATTCCTATCGTTATTCCGATATGAGCATTTGCAATATCATTACGCCAAAGTTTGCGATAGAAGTCTATAGCAACGCTTGCCACTGGGCATGTTTTGTCTACATTTGTTTCCCGCACATACTCACAGACTAGCTTTGTCTCCCCAGAACTCATTTCCCAAAATCACATCCCAGACTCAGTCCCTTTATTAATAACAGACTGAGTTGAGAAGCCGCTGCTTGCAAACATAGTTTTTCCCCGGAGATCATAAACATAGGTCAGAGACACACTCTGACAGTAACCTCCATAGGTCAGAGAGATGATCTTACACTAACCTCCATAGGTCAGAGAGACACTCTTACACTAACCTCCATAGGTCAGAGACACTCTTACACTAACCTCCACACTCTTACACTCCATACAGAGACACTCCACTAACCTCCAGAGAGACACTCTTACACTAACCTCCATAGGTCAGACTCTTACACTCCATAGGTCACACTAACCTCCATACAGAGAGACACTCTTACACTAACCTCCATAGGTCAGAGAGACACTCTTACACTAACCTCCATAGGTCAGAGACACTCTTACACTAACCTCCATAGGTCAGAGACACTCTTACACTAACCTCCATAGGTCAGAGACACTCATAGGTCAGAGAGACTCTTACACTAACCTCCATAGGTCAGAGACACTCTTACACTAACCTCCATAGGTCAGAGATACACTCTTACACTAACCTCCATAGGTCAGAGAGAGACACTCTTACACTAACCTCCATAGGTCAGAGACACACTAACCTCCATAGGTCAGAGAGACACTCTTACACTAACCCCCATAGGTCAGAGAGACACTCTTACACTAACCTCCATAGGTCAGAGAGACACTCTTACACTAACCTCCATAGGTCAGAGACACTCTTACACTAACCTCCATAGGTCAGAGACACTCTTACACTAACCTCCATAGGTCAGAGAGACACTCTTACAGCCTCCATAGGTCAGAGAGAGACTCTCTTACACTAACCTCCATAGGTCAGAGACACTCTTACACTAACCTCCATAGGTCAGAGACACTCTCTTACACTAACCTCCATAGGTCAGAGAGACACTCTTACACTAACCTCCATAGGTCAGAGAGGGATTCCCACATAGGTCAGCTGTGCCCAATTCTTACACATATCTCCAAAGGGCAGGGAGGAAGAGACTTCACATACTCCCATAGTGTGAGAGAGAAAGACTTAAACCAACATTGACTCAAATCAGCACACGTTTCCTGCACCGCGAACTGCTCAAGCTCAAATGTAGGATATGTGCTTTCATTCCTTGCATAGTCCACCTGCCACTTGAATATCATTGTTGTCCAACACTGGATATCCACATTCCTGAGGGTTTAAGCCTTCAAGCATGTATATTCAGGTGCAATCAGTGGCTCTACTTTAGTCAACTAAGATCTGTGTTTTAGCAAAGTCCTGATCATATGGCTCTCTGGTGAACCCAGGGCTGTAGCAGGTGATTAGGAAAAGCGCTACTGGGTGCTTGTCAGTGGCATATGGCGACTAGATCAGCTCTTCTGAAGTCAGCTGTCTCAGCGACCCCTGTGACAATCCTCAAAGCTGTCCTCACCGTGTCTGTGCTGTGTGAGCTGACCATAGATCTAGAATTACCAGTGTGGACATTCCACAGGAAGCACCGGTCCAACGCTTGTGTTTGTATGCGTTGGACAGGAACGGTCATCTTATTACATGACCGAAGCGGTTTTAATTTCAACGCGGGGGGTCCTAGAACCTCAAGTTCCTTTGTGTTCTATGAATCCGAGTATATCAATTCAGGACGCCACGTTGCACAGGGCCTCCACGTGCGCATCGAATGGGACCCGGTGTCCGATCGAGTAACGCTTTATCCCCACAGCAGACGCCCTCCTCTCAGCACCCTCCTTACTTGGAGTTGCCAGACCGCTCAGCTGGCGGGGCGCAGTAATTCTGTAAGAGGATAAGTGACGTTCGCGCGGGTAGCAGCCCTGAATGACAGGGCGGCTGAAACCGAACCCCGAGAGCCCTAATAATAACGGCCAACGTGCTATCCCAGGGCTCCATGTGCTGCTCTGGACCCTCCCCCCATCAGCCCCTCCCACTATCACATCGCGCCGACGCGCTCGCGAGGTGTACCAAGGAGAGCAGTGTGCAATTATGCCCAGCTCTATCAGACGGTCCTTCGAGTCCGCTGACAGGAAGCCATGACGAACGTGCATGATTTATAGCGGTAAGGAAATATTATCAATAAAAACATGGGCACCATGTAAACGGATCATCTGTTCTTCCTGCAGCCGTGGTCAATAAAGGGCCATGATTGGTCTTTGCATTTATGCAAAGGGAAAGCAGCAGAGCAACCCGATTTCACAGAACGGGAAACGCTTCATGCACGTCACCCTCCAGGACGTCAATGAGCAATTATAGAGTATCGGTTTATTGAGCTGAAGAGCACAGAGTGCGATTCCTGAAACAGGAAAACAGGCCCTTATTAACTGGAACTGACTGGAACCAACCCCACCCCCCCGCCGCCCATGTCCCAGAATAGCATGACCTACGATGTCAGGTTGCTGTGATCTTTTCCACATATCTCTCCTACGTTTAATTGAACTCCCTGCCCTTTGTTCTCGGGACGCAGTGTAAACTGTCAGCAATGCAGGACCTAGGTCAAGAGAGTCATTCTGTTGGAAAAAGGAATTTGTCAAGGGGATTTATTTTTATATTTTTTTGCTAGTTTATCGTTATTCTTCATCGTCATATACAGTACATGAGGCAGCATTAGTCAGATGTGGGTGGAAAACAAACAAGCTGAGTTAGGGGAAATAGTAGAAATCTTTATTCTGGCTGGTCACGGGCTGTTATATGTGAAATGGTCCATACTTTTATCTTGACTTATGTGGACTTTTACATGTTCGTTAACTGAGAACAAATTAAATAACTTTCCTTTATGCAGGTTGAAGAATATAACTGTTGCCAATGCAATTCTCCTATTTCATAGGTTTTCTTGAAGCCACACTTCAACTACAATCCAGCCACTGATAACCTGATCCCCTGCAAGGAGGCGGGGCTAGTCTTCTCCAGGGGGGACATCCTCCAGATCGTCAACAGGGAGGACCCCAACTGGTGGCAGGTAAGTGGAGCCTATTCACCCTGGGAGGAGTCACAGGGAATGCACATGGTCCGATGTGGTCAATTCAAGCTAATGGCGAAAAATGTCATTCCATGTTTACATTACTACCGATCAATTTATCAGTTAATTGAGGCCATCATCCATTTATGCAGCTGGATATTTGCAATTCGGGTTAAGTGCCGTGCTCGAGTGTAAAACACCAGCACCCCACCTTTTGAATGAAACCCGCAATCTACGAGGAACAAGTCCATATCCTTATCCGATACACAACGCTGTCACAAGCGTTTTGAAATAAATCTAAGCATAAGGTTAGCGGGATGCACTTATGAAAAAGCTTCATGCGTGAAGGGACTGCTGAGTGGGCCCCATCTTTCCATCTCTAACATCTCCTCATGTCCCTCAGGCACGCAATGTAGTGGGAGGAAACACAGGACTGGTCCCAAGCCAGTTTTTGGAGGAGAAGAGGAAAGCCTTTGTCCGGAGAGACTGGGATGGGTCAGGTACACTCTAAATCTCCACCCTCACGTTTCTGCCCACGATCCTCGAATTCTCACATGCCTCGCCCCTAAACCACAGATTCATAGGCTCATAACCCTCCTTCTGTCCATGACCGTCTTCTAGCTCTGGAGTATGACTTTTTACCCTTGTCTCTATGAAACATGCTTTGTGATAGATGTGCTGAGTGAGCCCCCTGCTGGCCATAGAGTGCGCTCACACCTCTCATGTCCTCTTCAGGATCGCTCTGCGGCACGATGACTGGGAAGAAGAAGAAGAAGATGATGTACCTGACGGCTAAGAACGCAGGTGCGTACAGAGCAAGATGGATTGCTGAGGCCCTGGCCATTCTTGCTGACCCGTTGACTGCGATTGCATTTAATTATTTATGTGAGGTCAGAGGAAGAGCAACACCTCTCTGGTAGAAAAAGTCTTTATTCATTTCAAAGATTAAAAAACATGACATTTTTGCTGTAGCCTTCATCAGATGGAAAAATATTTATTCGACGAATGTCACGTTTTTAACTTGAATCGAGTAAAGCGACGCATTTTCTACCAGAGAGAGTTGTTCTTCCTCTGAGCTCTCATTATGCAGCGTATTGAAGTGCCACCTCTGCAATTCTTTGTTGCTGGAGCAGGAACCCCGCCAGACATATTGATTGATGCCAGTGTCCAGTGTCTGACTGCTCAATGCGCTGTGTGATTGTATCCAGAGTTTGACCGGCACGAGCTCCAGATTTACGAGGAGGTGGCGAAGATGCCCCCGTTCCAGAGGAAGACGCTGGTTCTGATCGGAGCGCAGGGGGTGGGCCGCCGCAGCCTGAAGAACAGGCTGATCCTGCTCACCCCCAACTTCTTCGGCACCACCGTCCCATGTGAGTCCAGACGGCCAGTTCTGACACTGAAGCGAACCTCCCCTGACCCAGACAGAGGGACCACGCCCATAGTAAAGGACGGAGCAGGACGGATGCAAGTTGATTACAGCATCCTCTGACTCTACCTCCCCTCTCTCTCCTCTCTCTCTCTCTTTATCCCTCTCTCTCTGTCTCTTTATCCCTCTCTCTCTCCACTGCGTTTGACTCTCTGTGCTTCCATCTCTGTGTCTCCGCCTCAGTCACATCCAGGCGTCCGCGTGAGGAGGAGAGGGACGGTCAGTCGTACCGCTTTGTCACACGGGTGGAGATGGAGAGCGACATCAAGGCGAGCCGCTACCTGGAGCACGGCGAGTACGACGGGAACCTCTACGGCACCAAAATCGACTCCATCCACGAGGTGGTGGACACGGGCCGGACCTGCATACTGGACGTCAACCCACAGGTCAGAATTGGCGCAGGGCCTAGAGCGGTGTCACCGTCCCATTACTGTTATTGGCGCCGGTAGAAGTGTTTACGGCTTGCGGCGCGGTGGTTAGAACGTTTAAACGTGAGATGTGACGGTTTCGTTGGTCTGCAGGCGCTGAAGGTTCTGAAGACGTCGGAGTTCATGCCGTACGTGGTGTTCATAGCCGCTCCGGAGCTGGACACGTTACGGGCGATGCACAAGGCGGTCGTCGACGCGGGAATCACCACCAAACTGCTCACGGTCAGTCAACTCTCCCTTCTGCCTCCTCGTCCTTTCCCCTAGAGAACAACGGGGCTAAACGTGGTCGGCAGACGCACACAGGCTCTCTCAGATCTTTGAGAGAGAAGTTCATGGCAAAAGCTTCCCCCTCTCTCCCTCCATTTCCCTCTTTCGCCCTCCCCCTCTCCCTCTCCCTCCCAGGACACGGATCTGAAGAAGACGGTGGATGAGAGTGGGAGGATCCAGAGGGCCTACAGCCACTACTTTGACCTCACTATCATGAACAACAACCTGGACAAGGCCTTTGAGGAGCTTCAGGCCGCCGTGAGCCGGCTGTGCACAGACCCGCAGTGGGTCCCGGTCAACTGGGTTTACTGAGCCCTGCCGCCGGCCTGGACCGGACCTGGTCACAGCAACCAGGTTAAAGTGTCACTGGCAGAGGGTAACCCACACCAACCTCACCTGGGACAACGGGCAGCGATGTGGAGCCACGCTCAGGCCGCTCCCCAGTTCAGCTAGCCGTATCCCACCAGAGAACCCTCTGTACACAACACAACTTTTTTTACTCAAAGCGAAGGGAAGTGTACTTATTTATTTAAATTTTTATAACTTTTTATGGAACAACTTTCTACTCATATCTACTTGGAAACGAAACAATATCAAACGGAAAGCAGAGAGCACATTTAGTTTTTTCAATTTGCTTTTTTTGTATTGCAGTTGCACCAAACAGATTCTATATTTTGATCTCCTTATTACAAGACTTGCTCAAAACTATTTATTTGACGAAGGCTTAGAGCGTGTGGTATTTCCAGGACAAGACACTACAGTACGTTAAGAGTACAAAGAGCGTTGTCCCTAATCAAACTCGTGCGTCACGCTAAAGCCACGGTCTCTCGTCTCCCGAGTCTTGTCGATCGTTCATTCCTCATCCCCGTTCTCTTGATCATAGTCTCACCAGATCCGTAATGCCCCACTCTACCGTGTAACCCACACCTCTCATTTGATGTACTTTCAACAAAATAATTGGCGATTCTGGCAAAAAGCTCAGTTCAGATATTGTGTCTAAGGCTTGTCGACATTTCGTTTAGATTTTACTTTGTCTTTCTGAAGTTTTGTTTTTTGGGCTGAAACTGATTCCTTTGTGGCGTGACTAAACGAAAGGGTTTGCTTTAATCCTCCCCATATGTGTGGTCTTTAATGAATGAACTACCGCTCCTTTCAAAAGTCCATTACCTCCACTGTGCGTGTATGTGTGCTTTACAGCTCCCCCCTCCCCTCTGTTCTCCGTGTGTAGTTTTGTCTCCGAGGCATAAATTTGCCCCTGTCATCTAGGGCAAGGAGGCAAAGAAGCTACTCCCGTCGCCATCCTATTAAATGTGTCATCGCCACCTACTTTCATCTGATGGGCATGCTAACGCTAGACATTTTTAAAATGAAGACTTGTATTTTAAGACAAGGTCAGTAACGGTGAAATAAATTTACCAGAGGTGTATTATCATGTAGATCATGTTCCCTTTTAAACGGTACTTGCATCTGTCTAACCAAGGAATCAATGTCTTTATTTTCACTTGAAGTTGCTTCAAGAAATATGTAGGTATTCCCAGATACTTGGGTATATAACATATTGTGTTGTAAGTCATAGGTAAATATGGAGTTTATTTTGAACGTGGATATATACACCATGTGTCCCAGTCCTTGGAGTTATTGGACAATTATCAGTGTTAGTCAGACACACAAAATTGTAATATCTGTCCTGGGCATGTCATCTTTTTTATTTTGTCCCCAAAACAGAACAACAGATTTGGTTTAATCAAAATGAGTAAACATGATTTATTTTGCGCTGAATATCGCAACAGCACATATTGCTGTTTAAATGGCTGTGTAAAAATGCACTGCAAAAGGTAAAATAACAGCTTTTAGTGCTCTCATTTTACAATACTGGAATTAATAAGAAAACATTTGAGTTTTACTTCATAAATTATTAGAAAAAGCTTATTAAAAGGTATTGTCCAACAAGTAAATCATTACAAAGATTTTGTTTTACAAGACTGTGCATTACCCCTGAGCAGTGTCATTATTGGTCCAGCAGGGGGCTCTCAATCCTGTGTCTTCAGAGGGTGGAGACATGGAAGAGCAGAAGCTGAGAGGGCCAATGGAGCCCATCTGGACAATCATCTGCACACACACACACAGACACACACACACACACACACACACACACTCTCTAAAACAGTCCCTGCCTCCCCTCACACGCACACTCATACACACTGTGTTCCCAGGGCTGCAAGGCCTCGGATGGTGATGCACGTGACGAGGGGGAGGAGCCTTGGTTGGCTCCCTGTCTCCATCCACAGTGTGCTTGCCTCTCTCCGGAGGGTCACATTGGAGGAGGAGAACAGCTGCTCTGCCCTATCGAATCCTCCCCCCTCCTCCACCAATGGGCACAGCGTGGGGTCCTGCAGGCTCAGTTCTCCACCTGCAGCCAGGCTGTGGACCTGTGACACCAGAGCGCACAGACCAGTCAGCCCAGGGCTGCAGTGGGACACCGCTAGTGTCACACCAACATCACTGCACCTTCCTGTAGGCTTGCATGACATTCCCACTGTGTTACGCCCATTAAGCAATTGCAGTTTTCTTGCTTGCTAATACACTGAACAGCATTAACTGTGTGTAAAGTTAAGAAAATCACATTACATAAACAACCAATATACTTTAGTTACAATTGTTTTATATGACATGGCATTGTCCATCAGCTAAAAACAAGCACCATATAAAACATGCCAAAATTGATATGGAAATGAAGCACACTAAGTACAAATGTACTTTAAAACCAATGAAATGACATTGCTAATTTTTCAAATGATTGGCCGTTGAGCTCTCACAAGGACACGGCTGCCCGTTCATTTTACTGTAAAACATTTCACACGTGGACCAACCGCTGCAGTATTTATTCAGCCCTAATGAACTTGTTTAACTCCGTGCTTACCCACCTCACCTCTGATACCTGTGAGAGAGGCCAGTTCGTTCTGAAGTCACACAGACCGTGGCGTGCTGTCAGTGAACACTCACCAGCTGCTGCAAGGCCTGTAGGATCTGAGGGGTGCAGGATCCCAGCTGGGTCAGAGCAGCATCAGTCATCTCTAAACGAAGACACACGGCACGTTCAACACAATAACCGTTTACAACCGCTGACGGGAATGTCCCCGGCTGAAGTTGCTTTTGGTAATAAGGTGAAGGTATTGGGGAAGTTAGAGAAATGGTGCTCTCTGGGGAAAATAAGGGCTGCTCAAGAACAATGAGGACAAATGCACTCTGGGGATCGCTGGACAGAGTGCTTTAAAGCCAAATTGCAGAAGGATCCGATGCACTCTTGTAGTTGAAGTTAAACGGTCTTTATTCCCATGGTTTTATAACTGGAAAACAAGTTTAAATCCAGGTCTACACCCGTGAGAAAGGTATTTCTGTGCAGCCTCTACGTCTTGGGTAGTCCCTTGTGTTTAATTATCTTCTAGCATTAAAATGCTATTTTAATACCATCCCTCAATACAATACAATAATTGTCCTGTTTTTACACTAGCGCTGGACATAAACTCCCACCAGCACCTCTGTGAAACTTTCATGACACTCACTGGACGTGTGCACAAGGAATGAAAGATGCAATGCAGTAATAGGTGTGCAGGATATAAAGGCCTTCATCGTGTACAGGTAGTAAAAAAAATAATGGTGTTGGATGTGCATATACAGAAAATATTAGCAAAGATTGTACATTGCAAAAATATTCTCAGATAAGATATAAAAACATTTAAAATGTATCCCTTATACTGCAAATGCACCTGAAAACCCATGCAATGTAATTTGAGCAGTGACTTAAAACTCCTTCACTGAAGCATAAAGGAACATGGTAAGAGTACCTTTAGCATTCAGAGATGCAGTGACTGGAACAGTGATGTCACTGACGTTCTGAGATACGATCCGTACCTGCCATGGCGCTGACCAGAACGTGAATAGCAACAAGGGCTGGGGAGGAGGGGTGTGGCCCAGCAGACTGCCCATCACGCTGGTCCTGATTTGCCCGACTGGACTGCAGCACCAGGTCCAGGATGGCTTGGACCGTCTGCTTCAGGGACGGTAATTCATCCAGCTCACTGAGGTCAGGTATCTCGTCCCAATACAACTGGTCCAGCTAAGAGAGAGGGATTCATCTACCTGGGATTTTCATTATGACACATATATCATCAATAATAACTGCAATGGCGACTTGAATCGTGCTCTCTGGGTTCAATGAAAGGTTGTTGCTTGGGCTCAGTGGGTTTGATTGCTGTGCACCTTGTGGACATTGCAAAGTATACCCAATCAAAAAAAAAGTATAATTACAAATAAAGATTCAACAGCACAAATCTCTGAATTTCCGTGAAAATTGTTTAAAACCAAGTTCTCTCGCCTACGCACCTGGGTCTGTAAGATCAGCCGCAATCAACTTCCCTTGTTCTGGGCTAAAAATGTAGATCAAGCAAAGATGGGCAGCCACAACTGTCCTAGTTTTTATGTTCCGCCTGGCTCGTACGTATCCTGCCCTACCAATTTTCTGTAAGTGTACTGTATGTTGTTTCACACCTTTTACTGCTAATAATATACCAGGCTGGTCGCCACTAGATAACAATCTGACCCATTTTGTGGAAGGCAAGGTCTTCTTACATGGTAATATGGTCTTAATCTTGTTCTACATCCAGGGAATACAGAAAGTCTCAGGTAAAACCTGTGCTAGTCTGTAACTAAAGGTACACTGCAATTGATACAGTGTGCTTGTGTGTCCCTTCTCCTACTCAGTCTCCTGTGTGTGCGTGTGTGTGTGTGTGTGTGTGTGTGTGTCCATGTGCACATCTGATCACTGCCTGGACACCTGGGCCCATATATATAAATATATAAAAACGTTTCAAGAGAAGGAGAGCTGACCTAGGGTCAGTTTTGTCTTGTAGCTCATAATGGATAATGTTAGGATATAGTCTGGGGAAACCTAATCCTAGATCAGCACTCTTCCTTGCTTTATAAATATGGACTCAGGTCACTCACCCCACTCTCCATGGCGATGACCGCTGCTCTGTCTGACATGATGGTTCTTAGGAGCTGGAGCAGTGTTGACCGGGTCGCTGCAGGGAGATCTGCCAACTGCTGGAAATGAGCCTGCAACCTCTCCAGTTCTGTCCAGTAGGGGAGGACACAACATCTTCATAACCAACTGTAACTGCTGACCACAGAAGTCTTCCTATTCTAGTCTCAGAACCAGATTTGTTTGGTTAGAAAATATCGGTTACATCCTCAAACATAGGTGTATTTATGGCTCTGGACTGCAATGTTTTTGCTAGGCTTATAGCAGAAAGGTTGAAGTCTGGCAGTTTTCACTCTAACCCAGGGGCGTACAGTTCCTGCATGCCAAATGCTGGCAGGTTTTGGAGGAAGAGGGATAAACACACAACACTAATTAAAATAGAAAGCTAAGTAAATAAAAATAACGGTGAGAATTAAAGGGGAAAATATGAACTACATAATTAGCTGCAGAAAAGATAAGCTGGTTTCAAGCCCCAAAAGATAAGGCGCATGTGCCTTCCTCAATGCCACTACCTTTCTTCAGGAACAGTGTGTCCGCAGCAGTCTCTGGGTCCTCCTTGCTCTTTGTGAACAGCCCGTCTACTACAGTCAGGGCCTCCCGGGGGCTGTCCACTTCAAACCCCCCATCGGTGTCTGGCTGCAGACACAGCTCTGAGCATAAAGGGACCAGGGTCAGAGTACAGTCAACAAATCAAACACGCTTACAATGTGAGCAGGGCTCCTCTTCCTCTTCCTCCATTTAATGTTGTGTGCGAATGGCAAAGCAATGGCAAATGCTGTGCACAGCCAGGGCACAATGGGGAAATGAGACAGTGCTCATGCGCTCCCTCACTCACCGTACTGCCCGCTGAGTTTGATCTCCAGCTCGATGAGGCTGTAGGCTATGACCGTCTGAGGGGGGATCTCCAGGGAAACATTGCTGTCCTGCTGCAGGTTTCCGTTCTCGCTCACCGACACCTGCAGAGAGACAACAGACCAGGGCCTCATTTATAAAGAAGTTGCGTAGAAACCATCCTACATTTGATCTAAGATAATTTCTGAAATGTGCGTACGTGTGATTCAGAGAAAATGAACGTACGCACAAAAAAACCTGCGTACGCCGCTCCCCCAGATGTGGAATCTCTAAATCACAAATGATCTTGAAATTTTGCGTAGCTGAATGGTTTTAGATCTCCGCCTTATAAATGCCCCCTAATTAATATCATTAGCATATAAAGGAGCTCAAATCAAAACACAAATCCTCTGCTTGATAATGGCGAGCTGCAAGAAAAATAATTTTAGCAAGGCCGAAATCGGGGTCCTGTTGGCGGAGGTGCAGATGCGTGCAGGGACGCTGTTTGGGAGCCTTTCCAGTGGCTTTACCAGTAAAACCAAGTATGTGGCCTGGCAGTCTGTAGCCCAGGCTGTGAACAGGGGGCAGCAAAGGTCCCTGAAGGACATAAAGAAAAAGTGGTCTGATTTAAAACTGAGGTCAAAATCTCTAATAACTCGTTCCCTTCTTATTGCGTGGTTGGCGATATCTTCGAGAAGTGACAATGCTGCCATTCTTCCTCATACAGACATTTTATAGCCTATAGATTGACTGAAATGTTTTACACGTGTGGATCCATAATATGTATATTAAATACATTTCCTTCAAGGATGTGTCAATTATGCTAATATGGGTAGTTTTGGAAAACCAATGTGTGTTTTTGTTTTGTTTTCCACAAGTAGCCTAGCTTATGTTTTAATTTATGAATAACTTTATTGTGCAAACCATTACGTATAGCCTAAGCAATGTGTTCAATCTACTACTACTAATACTACTACTAATAATAATAATAATAATGAGGAACAATTAGCAGCAGACGACATGTTGGCGCGCTTAGATTTCCAAATACATTTTACATTACATTTACATTTTAAGCATTTAGCAGACGCTCTTATCCAGAGCGACTTACAAGATGTGCATAAATACATGGTAGGAACAATCATAGTTCGTGCAATACAGCGATAGACATAATTGCAGGCAGCTGCGTACCATACCTGTAACACTGGGAAGGAAAAGGTTAGTAAATTATTTATTATTTTAATGGAGTAAGCAGGGGTATATAGAGTTGAGCAAGTAGGCAGTGGTGATGACAATTAGCTAGATGTACAGAATTCAGTGGTAGTGGAGTCTGAAAAGGTGGGTTTTGAGTCTGTTGCGGAAGATCGCAAGTGATTCTGTGGTCCTGACCGATTGCGGGAGGTCGTTCCACCAGCGAGGGGTCAGGACAGAGGAGACGAGACCGCGAATACCTGCAGTACTCCAACATTGCCACAAAGAAATGTGCGTACGCCAAGTTGGAACCTGACCTTTTAGCTTTTCCACGTCAAAGACCATTTTTATAAATCCGAACTTTGGCGTGGATTTGAGCGTACGCACGTTCTAAGATCAAATCTGTGCGTAAGCATGTTTTATAAATGAGGCCCCTGGGCTGGCTTCACCTGGGGAAGACTCCCCTTCAGGACCTCTGAGGAGATCGTGAGATCAGTCTGATCAGGCACGCTGATGCACTGACTGACCCTCCCCGAGCTGCTTCTGTCTGGCAGACATTCGGTGCACGAGAATCTAATATTGGAAACAAGTTAGTCCTCGTCTAGCCCTCGTCTTACCGTCTGATTAAATTAGTGGTTCTGTGTGGCTCAGTTGGTAGAGCATGGCGTTGGCGACGCTTAGGTTGCGGGTTCAATTCCGACTGGGACCACATATACTGAAAAATTTATGCATTCACTATTGTAAGTCGCTTTGAATAAAAGCGTCTGCTAAATGGCATATATTATTATATATTAGTTGAAAAAAGGGTTATGGCTTTCCATTGGCTGGCTGTTAGAGCACCTAATTAAGATATTGTGATTCGTCACATTAAATTGTTGACAGGGAGAGATGGACAGGGCTCCTCCCTGCAATACGCTGCCTGATTTTATGTTTTTTATATCCACAGGTATATAAAAAAGGCTTGCAAGGCTATAAACAGGGTAGTGTTGTTTACCCTGTTTTGCAGTGAAAGTGTTTGTTGTGCAGGACCATACTTGCCTTCCTCCCTGAAATCTCATGATACACTGTATAATGAATTGCTACAGGCAGTGGCGATTTTACCGTGGGTGCAGGGGTGCTTTTGCACCCCCTACTGTTGGGATGAAAATATTACATTTTTCAAATCAATGTCAAAAAACATTTAAAAGAAAATTATTTTTGCCCATTGCACCCCGTTTTAAAACCCTAAAATTGACACTGGCTACAGGTAACTTCCAACATAAAGGAAACACCAACATAACGTGTCTTAAAAGGATGTTGGGCCACCACGTGCAGCCAGAACCGCTTCAGTGCACCTTGGCATAACGTTCACAAGTATCTGGAACTGTATTGGAGGGGTGTAACACCATTTTTCCATGAGAAATTTCATAACTGTGTGTTTTGTTGACGGTGGTGGAAAACATTGTTTCAGGCGCCGCTCCAGGATCTTCCATAAGTGTTCAATCGGGTTGAGATCTGGTGACTGTGATGGCAATGGAATATGGTTTTGTATTAATACTCATCAAAATATTCAGTGGCCACTCGTGCCCTGTGGATGGAGTATTGTTATGCTGGAAGAGACCACTCCCATCAGGATAGGGTCAGAATTGCTTTGTATTTATTGGTGTGTCGGGGAGCTCAATGCATTTTATGATCCTGTGCAGGCAAACAGCACATGGCCTGGCCTAACCTAAGTATCTCCATCTCCACTATGACACACTGACTGACCTGAGATTCCCTGGTGTCATCACTGACAGGTTTTATTGCTCCTCCAATGAAACCAGGGCACTAGGTTATGTGTGTATATGTGGCTTTGGCACCGTGTATGTGACATAGTAAAATTTGGGGATTCTACCCATGCGCTGGAAATGATGACGCACCAGAGAAAGGTCCGTGTGTCACGAATAGCCGTGTCACATGGTAGCAATATTCTTTGCCTGAGCATTTTACGTTTCTCCAAATGTCAGCTGGGCATGTTTGGGCTTGTTTTGCTTTTCTTTTTTTCCTTTGGTTTCATGACAATCATGTCATTTTTTGTCCAGGATTTAATGTTTCTTAAGAAAGTAAGCCTATGTCTGTAGATTTGAATTGAATGTTTTGTCTTTGTCTTAGTGTTGTAACTTAATAAACCAACTCTTAATTTTAATTGAATTGTGAGTTGTATATTTTGATTTGGATCCACCAGATTGCTCTGCCCATGAATGAATTTGGTGATTTCATTGATAATCGGTATCCTGTGTAGTAATGATTATATTCAATCAAATGAATATATTTTACATGTAGGATAGGTGAGGGGTTTTAACACGTAATACCATTTGTGTTCAGTATTCAGAGTGCTGAACATTAAACAAGGGCTTTTGACTGTTAAGGCTAGTGGATTCAGGGAATAGACAATTCTCACTTTCCAGACAGGTGTTTCCCTTGCCCTCTAAGGGGTTGAGTGGACATAAACCATCTCAGGAATATGCACCCCATGCCATATGCAACAGAGCTGCCAGAACCTTGCATTTACTCACGTTTTTTCCTTTATTTTACCTGTATATTGCTAATATTGGTAGACTTCATTGATTATAAACTACGTTTACATGCACACCATATTCCTGTATTAATCGGAATAATGACAATATTCCGATTACGTATGAGTCATGTAAACGCCTTAACCCGATTGCCATAACCCGATTAAGATCATATTCGGATTACTAAAAACCCGAATAAGACCCCTGGCATATGCCTGTATTAACCCGATTATTGGGTCATGTAAACATGTTAGTCGGAATATGCGCGAAAGCACCGCAATAGCGATATTTTTAAAAGGGTGCGACAAACTCAAAGAAGCAGACACATTTCTTCACCGTACACTTGTGGACACCGAACTGATTTCGCAACCACACGATACTCAGCACAACTTGCCAGTTTGTACAGAACGATAGCAACGCGCATTGGAAGTGGCACAGGCGCACGTACTGTGTCTTGGGAAGGTTCCATAACCCTTTCCATCATTCGGCACAGTTTGTTGAATGAGTCTCTCGACATGCGGAAATTTTCTCCACTCTGCATCCGTAAACTCTACCATCACTACTCTGTACCACCAGTCCTGGCTGCGAACTTTCATCCATAGTCTCCGGGGTTCTGATTGGCATAAATGGCATATTAGCAAGTACCATAGCTCCATTTGCCATTTCCTCGCGTTCTCGTCTGCCATGGTTGAGGATGTGAATGAGAACGAGTGTTCTTGTTACATTATGATGTAGAAGTGCTAAGAAGACAACACAATATAACGCAAAAGCAAGCATTTTCAAGCCTTTTGTGGAAATGGGAATTACTGCAGGAAAATAACGCGCCTATTTATTCAGCTGAGTTCCCAGAAAGCCCTTGCGCGGCACTACATCGCTGGTTTATTCGGAATATGCCGATTAACATGTAAACGGGAATATTCCATGTAGCTCAACATTCTGCGGCGCATGTAAACACCTTATTCGGAATATTGTCTTAACCCGAATATGGACCTTAATCGAATATGGTGTGCATGTAAAAACGTAGTCAATGACTACGTTTACATGCACACCATATTCCTGTATTAATCGGAATAATGACAATATTCCGATTACGTATGAGTCATGTAAACGCCTTAACCCGATTGCCATAACCCGATTAAGATCATATTCGGATTACTAAAAACCCGAATAAGACCCTGGCATATGCCTGTATTAACCCGATTATTGGGTCATGTAAACATGTTAGTCGGAATATGCCCTTAACGGAATATTAATTTACGTCTGCGCATGTTCATTTTGCAAGGAACTGGGTAATTTAGCTTGGTTGCTATAGCAATAGCTTTAGCTAGCAATTTGGCAACATGGCGAAAAGCACTCAGAAAAGTAATCACTTCTGGAGCGAGGATGAGACAAATTTATGTATTCAAATCATGAAAGATCTAAATATCATGGAATACATCGATGGGCGAAAGCACCGCAATAGCGATATTTTTAAAAGGGTGTGCGACAAACTCAAAGAAGCAGACACATTTCTTCACCGTACACTTGTGGACACCGAACTGATTTCGCAACCACACGATACTCAGCACAACTTGCCAGTTTGTACAGAACGATAGCAACGCGCATTGGAAGTGGCACAGGCGCACGTACTGTGTCTTGGGAAGGTTCCATAACCCTTTCCATCATTCGGCACAGTTTGTTGAATGAGTCTCTCGACATGCGGAAATTTTCTCTCCACTCTGCATCCGTAAACTCTACCATCACTACTCTGTACCACCAGTCCTGGCTGCGAACTTTCATCCATAGTCTCCGGGGGGTTCTGATTGGCATAAATGGCATATTAGCAAGTACCATAGCTCCATTTGCCATTTCCTCGCGTTCTCGTCTGCCATGGTTGAGGATGTGAATGAGAACGAGTGTTCTTGTTACATTATGATGTAGAAGTGCTAAGAAGACAACACAATATAACGCAAAAGCAAGCATTTTCAAGCCTTTTGTGGAAATGGGAATTACTGCAGGAAAATAACGCGCCTATTTATTCAGCTGAGTTCCCAGAAAGCCCTTGCGCGGCACTACATCGCTGGTTTATTCGGAATATGCCGATTAACATGTAAACGGGAATATTCCCGTAGCTCAACATTCTGCGGCGCATGTAAACACCTTATTCGGAATATTGTCTTAACCCGAATATGGACCTTAATCGGAATATGGTGTGCATGTAAACGTAGTCAATGACTACGTTTACATGCACACCATATTCCTGTATTAATCGGAATAATGACAATATTCCGATTACGTATGAGTCATGTAAACGCCTTAACCCGATTGCCATAACCCGATTAAGATCATATTCGGATTACTAAAAACCCGAATAAGACCCCTGGCATATGCCTGTATTAACCCGATTATTGGGTCATGTAAACATGTTAGTCGGAATATGCCCTTAACGGAATATTAATTTACGTCTGCGCATGTTCATTTTGCAAGGAATCTGGGTAATTTAGCTTGGTTGCTATAGCAATAGCTTTAGCTAGCAATTTGGCAACATGGCGAAAAGCACTCAGAAAAGTAATCACTTCTGGAGCGAGGATGAGACAAATTTATGTATTCAAATCATGAAAGATCTAAATATCATGGAATACATCGATGGGCGAAAGCACCGCAATAGCGATATTTTTAAAAGGGTGTGCGACAAACTCAAAGAAGCAGACACATTTCTTCACCGTACACTTGTGGACACCGAACTGATTTCGCAACCACACGATACTCAGCACAACTTGCCAGTTTGTACAGAACGATAGCAACGCATTGAAGTGGCACAGGCGCACGTACTGTGTCTTGGGAAGGTTCCATAACCCTTTCCATCATTCGGCACAGTTTGTTGAATGAGTCTCGACATGCGGAAATTTTCTCTCACTCTGCATCCGTAAACTCTACCATCACTACTCTGTACCACCAGTCCTGGCAACTTTCATCCATAGTCTCCGGGGGTTCTGATTGGCATAAATGGCATATTAGCAAGTACCATAGCTCCATTTGCCATTTCCTCGCGTTCTCGTCTGCCATGGTTGAGGATGTGAATGAGAACGAGTGTTCTTGTTACATTATGATGTAGAAGTGCTAAGAAGACAACACAATATAACGCAAAAGCAAGCATTTTCAAGCCTTTTGTGTGAAATGGGAATTACTGCAGGAAAATAACGCGCCTATTTATTCAGCTGAGTTCCCAGAAAGCCCTTGCGCGGCACTACATCGCTGGTTTATTCGGAATATGCCGATTAACATGTAAACGGGAATATTCCCGTAGCTCAACATTCTGCGGCGCATGTAAACACCTTATTCGGAATATTGCCTTAACCCGAATATGGACCTTAATCGGAATATGGTGTGCATGTAAACGTAGTCACTGACTACGTTTACATGCACACCATATTCCTGTATTAATCGGAATAATGACAATATTCCGATTACGTATGAGTCATGTAAACGCCTTAACCCGATTGCCATAACCCGATTAAGATCATATTCGGATTACTAAAACCCGAATAAGACCCTGGCATATGCCTGTATTAACCCGATTATTGGGTCATGTAAACATGTTAGTCGGAATATGCCCCTTAACGGAATATTAATTTACGTCTGCGCATGTTCATTCTCGACATGCGGAAATTTTCTCTCCACTCTGCATCCGTAAACTCTACCATCACTACTCTGTACCACCAGTCCATAGTCTCCGGGGGGTTCTGATTGGCATAAATGGCATATTAGCAAGTACCATAGCTCCATTTGCCATTTCCTCGCGTTCGTCTGCCATGGTTGAGGATGTGAATGAGAACGAGTGTTCTTGTTACATTATGATGTAGAAGTGCTAAGAAGACAACACAATATAACGCAAAAGCAAGCATTTTCAAGCCTTTTGTGTAAATGGGAATTACTGCAGGAAAATAACGCGCCTATTTATTCAGCTGAGTACCCAGAAAGCCCTTGCGCGGCACTACATCGCTGGTTTATTCGAATATGCCGATTAACATGTAAACGGGAATATTCCCGTAGCTCAACATTCTGCGGCGCATGTAAACACCTTATTCGGAATATTGCCTTAACCCGAATATGGACCTTAATCGGAATATGGTGTGCATGTAAACGTAGTCACTGACTACGTTTACATGCACACCATATTCCTGTATTAATCGGAATAATGACAATATTCCGATTACGTATGAGTCATGTAAACGCCTTAACCCGATTGCCATAACCCGATTAAGATCATATTCGGATTACTAAAAACCCGAATAAGACCCCTGGCATATGCCTGTATTAACCCGATTATTGGGTCATGTAAACATGTTAGTCGAATATGCCCCTTAACGGAATATTAATTTACGTCTGCGCATGTTCATTCTCGACATGCGGAAATTTTCTCTCCTCTGCATCCGTAAACTCTACCATCACTACTCTGTACCACCAGTCCATAGTCTCCGGGGGTTCTGATTGGCATAAATGGCATATTAGCAAGTACCATAGCTCCATTTGCCATTTCCTCGCGTTCGTCTGCCATGGTTGAGGATGTGAATGAGAACGAGTGTTCTTGTTACATTATGATGTAGAAGTGCTAAGAAGACAACACAATATAACGCAAAAAGCATTTTCAAGCCTTTTGTGTAAATGGGAATTACTGCAGGAAAATAACGCCCTATTTATTCAGCTGAGTACCCAGAAAGCCCTTGCGCGGCACTACATCGCTGGTTTATTCGGAATATGCCGATTAACATGTAAACGGGAATATTCCCGTAGCTCAACATTCTGCGGCGCATGTAAACACCTTATTCGGAATATTGTGATACCTCTAACTGACTGCATTAACAACAAGTCTCTGACGTAAGCATGTCAATGATAATGGCCCATATTGGGTTTTAAATGTACTGGTTTAGATAAATCAGTAAAGACAATTCACTTTTGAAACTCACAATGTGCAACAATCCTTACATTTTAATTTAGGAAGTTATCACTAGACTGTCTCACCGATATGGATGTGTTTTCTGCTCTTTGATTCAAATATAAAAGGAACAAAAAGAAGAGGAACATGTGCTTAACGTGATGCGCACCTATACAACGGTGACAAAACTAAACAAATCATTTCATCCTTTATTGTATCCTATTTCAGTTTTACTCCACGTAGTGTTCTCTGACACATGGTAATGGATTACTTTTATTACTTCATGCACAACATTTATACGACATGAGAACAGGTCCAACTACTGATGGACAGTGCTACAGGTGCGATTGTACCAGAATGAAGCACATTCCTTCACGCTCCATTTGTGTTCTAGGGACATGCATTTTGATTAATCAACCATTAATTTGCTGATTACTTTTTCCCAGGTTTCTCCCAAGCATTGCACTAAACTATAGCTAAATAATGACTCACTTCAAAGTGCAATTGCTCATAATTTTGGGCAGGAAAACTCCTTTCAGCGTTCTTTTTATGTTATTTTATGCAGGGTTCGGGAACAGAATCTAAATTATAAATGGGCAAAACAGTTTTATTCTTTTAACAATTGATCGTTATTGTACCAATTACTGTACCTTTTTGTTCCTTAACAATCTGCAGACTGATCCCCATGACCTCAAAGTGCGAACTTTGAGTGTTCCTACCATGTGTTGATGCACATCTTGTAAGTCGCTCTGGATAAGAGCATCTGCTAAATGCTTAAAATGTAAATGTAAATGTAAATGTTTGAACATTCATAGAATTGGATGTCCATCAGCACGTGGCTCCTCCTACCTACCTTTATCTTCTTGATGTTGATGAACCCCAGTGTGGCTGCGCAGTTACCCCGCTCCTGGACCTCCTCCGTAACACAGCACTGCTGGGTCGTCACGATCTTCTCCTTCACGATGCCGAACACCTCGTTGCGCTTCTCCGGGTCTGACTGATCAGGCAGTGGTCCAGGTTAAGGACTCTGCAGGGCACACCAGAACCGCGTAAGACACCTAACAGAGTGTCTCATTATTATTTCGTTACATTACATGACATTACAGGCATTTAGCAGATGCTCTTATCCAGAGCGACTTACAGTTTACATTTCTTTACATACAATCCATTTATACAGCTGGATATTTTACTGAAGCAATTCAGGTTAAGTACCTTGCTCAAGGGTACAACGGCAGTGTCCCACCTGGGGATTGAACCTGCAACCTTAACGTTACAAGCCCAATTCTCTAACCATTATACTACACTGCCTGCCTTTATTTTCTGGGTTACCAGAGGTTTGTCCAAATGACTGTTTGTGCAAATAATATTTGGCAAATCTTTAGGAAGTCTTTTTTTTTTGGTGGCTTTAGTTAGCTACAGATGCACCTTGAATATGTTTGGTTCTATGCATTCCTTTAGTGGTTTTAGAGAGAGGATGATTGAAGTCCTAACTGTAAAGCACAGTAGAACACTTGAATCTTGGTGTTCTGCTGATGAGGGCACAGTAACCTAGAGGAAGGAATTGGGATAAGTCACAAGACAGGCACAGCAGCTGCACTTGCTGTCACGTTAATGTTTCCTGAGGCTGCCATAATTGTCCGCAAGCTGTGAATGATTACTGACGGACAAAGTGCAGAGAGCTTCCACACAGACGTTCGCTCCGCTCTCGGCAATCTAAGTCGGTATGTACGGATACAATACAGGAGCTCTCTTACGCTCTCACTTGTCTCTGAGTTCATATGAACAGATCAGACTTGAGTCAGATCGGAAGGCGTAGTGTGGTATAATGGTTAGGAACTGGGCTTGTAACGTTAAGGTTGCAGGTTCAATCCCCAGGTGGGACACTGCCGTTGTACCCTTGAGCAAGGTACTTAACCTGAATTGCTTCAGTTAATATCCAGCTGTATAAATGGATTGTATGTTAAGAAATGTAAACTGTAAGTGGCTCTGGATAAGAGCGTCTGCTAAATGCCTGTAATGTAATGTAATGTAATGAGTCAAATAATTATTTGAAATAGTGAAACACAGTTCGCACCAGCAAAACTCTACTAATAAACTGTCATTTTAAAAGAAACATCAATTTTCACCAATATTCAGAACACAGTTCTAGATCTGCAGGGGTGTTTTTTACAGGCATCTAAAGAGTTGAAATATTTGCAATACGTATTTGACCCAGGCCTGGAACAGACACATTACAGGTATTCTGGGGCTCATCTGAGTCATGTGTATAAATGCAATAACAGTGTTCTGTCTCACCAGTGACTGCAATGCAGTTGTTTTGTGACTCATCTGTGAGTACAGATACAAACCTGTGACTCAGTGACTGCAGATGCAGGTATCCTGTAACTCACCTGTCCCTGGAATCCTGCAGCAGCTTCTGGACGTCCACCTCCTGCTTCCTCAGGCTGCCAAAGGGGGACTGTAGTTTGGACAAACCTTTTCCCTCCATGCTGAGGTTCACCTGTCCCAACTCTGCGTCCACCTTTCCCGACATGGTGTCCCCAAATGTCCCTGCATACTTCAGGAAGTCCGTCTCCACGACAACTGAAGAAAAGTCAGACATCAGTTTACTGTGCACCCCCAACATCATCATCATCATCATCATCATCATCTTCTTCTTCTTCTTCTTCTTCTTCTTCTTCTTCTCCAAAAGCAGAAATATATGGGCAAGGTGCAGGTGTGCATACATACATGAATGTATAAACTGAGCAGATGTTTTCAAGCCTGCGAGCCCGTTTACTTGAGTGTGTATTACAGGGTACAACAACTACACAGATGTGTTCAGATGTGCATACACGGTTCTATATCTGACTATTTACCTGGGAACAGAATTTAAACAAGTGTATACATTTTTGCATATAGCTGTGTGCACCTAACTGCAGGTGTGGTGTGTTCAGGCGTGTGCACCTGGGTTGATGGGATTGTCTCCAAGCAGCACGTCGCTCAGGGTGAAGTCAGACGGCAGGTACTTGGGCCGCTGCCAGAACCAGGTGCGTTTGCGCCTGATGACCAGCGTCAAGGGGGCCAGTTTGTCCGAGTCATTCAGGCGAGACACTGGGATCAGGCACCCATCAGGGTCAATCTGCTTAACGAAGTTACTGGTGGCCTTGGCAAACATCTATTTGAGCATCGGGACATTTCAAGCACCAAAAACAGGCAGGTTAGACTGTGCAAACTGGAGTCAGGCCAAAGACAGACAGGGTGAAGGGGAGATTCTGTGACGACGTAGTTAATCAGCACTGCATTTAATTACGCCTTCCAATTAATTATTTGCCTGTACAGTCTTGCTTACAGACCTAATAAATAAACAATTTAAACATGGTGACTTCAGCCTGTACATGTGGTACAGCTCCCTGGTTAACCCTAACCACTCCTAGACCAGTTTCTATACACGCTGTTCCATTTTCCTGGGGCCACTCTCTGTATGTTGGATTTACATTTACATTTGACATTTTTAGGCATTTCATTCCCTCTGAACACTTAAACACCCGGTAATAAAAGAAACGCCCATTTTATTTTACATTTCAGTATGCAAACAAGAGAAACAGAAGTGTACTTGGCCGCCTGCCTGAAAAACGTCATGTTTAAATCTATGTGGCAGTGCTACACGTGGGATGGTTTGAACCTGTTTTCATTCACTTTCCCACTACCTGCTTCAGTCATCCTCCATTCAGTTAAGGATTGTCCCAATACATGAGAAGTTCCCAAATATGTGATTATGATCTATGATTATGATGGGAGTTATGTTGAGTATACGTTATCTTGTCTAGGAGAGTGTTTCCAAGCCCTGGTCCAGGGGGGATACTTTATATGCTGTTTTATTTCTAAATGTTTTCAACTAATTTGGATAGATTGAGCTAGCATCTGAACACTGATCTGTATGTAGTAATGTGTCTATCCGGCATTTTTTCCGCCCCCATCTTAATCTTAGGGAACTATATTGTGGCCTCCCACGGCTTCCTGGTTCGTTGCGCTATAAAAATGCGGTAACACACATGTAAAATCCAAAACACTGCAAATTTCAATCCTCAGCACCAAAACCCAGTGCAATGTTTGTGAGAGAATATTGGGGAAAATGTTTCTTAAATTCTTATCATTAAAATGTTTAACTGTGATTTATTAACACCCGTGCATTACACTGGCCCAAAGTACCAGTTTGTACTTTTCCAAGTCAAAGCACCAGAACTTTAATTAAAACTGTTCCCCCTATGCTCTTGATTCCAACTAAATGTATTGTCTTGTCTATTCATGTTGAGTTGTAATGATGGGGAGTTATCAGCTAAACATAATGCTGAGACTGCAGAAGGGGCGTCTCCACCAGGCTTGGTGTGGCTAGATTGCTTAAGGATTTGTAAAATACTGGATATACTATGTGTTACCTCCACAGTGTCAAACTGATATTACCTAAATGTGACAGGGCTCCAGACTGCAACCAATTTGGTCGCATATTGTTTTGATGTCCATGCATGCATGTCAGTGTGAAATGTAGGCTACCTCATATTGGTTTTAACAGGGAAGAAACTATCGTTGTCTGTGCCGAAATGTCTCCCTCTCTCCCTTTTTATGTCTTTGGCTTGCAAAGCTTGAATGCACCAAAAGTTAGCCTAATTGGTGACACATATTAACCTAGGATAGGAGGAGAAAATACAAAATGCTAGGCATGTACATGCTAGCCTGCCGCTAATCTCTCTATAGAGCTCGTGCCCCGCCCTCCTCCAACCCTGCTACTCTCGGTAGGGTCTTACAGACAACTACAGTGAGGGCCCAGACATTCTCAACACTTCTCACTTAATATAAGTAATGAAGTGATCCAACTATCAGGACTGCCACTTCCCTTCCATTGCCTCATCTCAGTAGACCGCATCGGGACGGGGGGAGCTTCAGCTGGCTGGCTGTTTTAAAACTTGGGCTTGATTGTGGATTCTAGCTCTTATTGTCCTTGTGGTCGTCACGTTAGCACTGCATTAGCCATCAGTTAGTCAAAACCTGAAGTAGTGTGACGAAATAATGCATTTATGAATGAGTGTGAAATGTAGCCGTTTCAGAGAAACGGAGCTTCATTTCAGGTTATAGTCTCGTGTCGTCTTTTGGAGTTGTAACTTGTATAGGTACTACTGAATTGCTCAGGCTGCACCGTGCTTTACATTTGCAGTAGGTCGCGCTGAATAAGCGTCCGTCAAATGAATCAACATTCGCAAATAATTAAAAACGCATTGCATGCATTCTTGTTAGATACTAGACTAGAGTAAAACATGTGGACTGGCGTTTGTCTTAAAATAATGCAAACGAGAGCGGTGTGATGAGGCTCCACACGGCAAGAGAAAATGTAATTAAATGACAACGAGTACTATAGTAATACAGGCTGCTAGGTAGTGTGCCGCATTTGCCAACATTGACAAAGAAACGGAAGAGATAGCACCGCTAATTGAATACACTCCAGTAGTAGCAAGAAATTAAGCTTGCTTTAGCTACCGCCAACTATTTCGATGAGCTTACAAGCACATTTCTGCAGTTTTATTTACAGCTTGCTAGTGGTGTTTTTAAAACAAAAATCACGTCCACTTGCTTGACGTTCGATTGCTAATGCATTACGCTAAGTTACAATAGTTTCATAGCAACGATATAAAGCTAATGTTTAGCCAGATATGTAATGTAACGTTAACAAGCTTGCTAAATAAACACTTCCAATAAAGTTACTAGCTAACTACATATTTGCTTACCTCTATTTGAAATCGTAGTTTGTTTAGGTGTGCGCTATAAAAATCTCTTCTAGTCGGCAGCCGCTCTTTAGGTTTTCTACTAAATGTACACAGTACGTTTTTGTTCTGTGATTGGTACGTTCGCAGGAATAGATCATGAACTTGGCCTCGCCCACTGCACGGCTTGTGCGAGAAATCTGATCCTCGTCTTACTTCCACTAATGCTATCTGGATATTGTCATATGGAACTCTTCTTTCTGTTTTAGATGCATAGTAGTCACTCTGATACGATAGAAGAGAAGGAGGGACACCTAACAACATAAGAAGAACATAAGAATACATAATGACGGGGCCGTTCAGCCCATCTAGGCTCGTCATGTCCTAATCTAAAGAGTATCTAGTTCTGCATCTAGCCTAGACTTGAATAGCACAAGTGTTTCTACCTCTACTACCTTTTTTCAGTAAAGAAAAAAAATCTTCCTAATATCTATGTGGAATTTGCCTAACTAATTTCCACCTGTGGCCTCTCTTTCTGCTGACCCCACTTATCTTAAAATATCTTTGGTAGTTCACTTTGTTAATCCCTTTTAGGAATTTAAAAACCTCAATCAAATCCCCCCTAAGTCTCCATTTGCTAAGCTTAAATAGATTGAGTGCCTTAAGTCTAACCTTATAACTTTTACCTTTCATACCAGGTATCAATTTAGTTGCCCTTCTTTGAACTTTTTCAAGAGCTTCTATATCTTTCTTGTAGTGCGGTGCCCAGCCTACACACAGTACTCTAAGTGAGACCTAAGCCACTGTATTGTTGTATCACTATACTGTGATACAACAATATCATATATTTTTTATTAGATCTGATCCTTTAGTTATATCACTATACTGCCATGCTGCCGAAGTATTATGTTTCACTTTTAAACTCTGTTTACACGTGTTCCAGTGAGGAACATGGTTTCATGGTGAATCACGCAATAGAGATAGTCACAGTCGTACCTGTGAAAACTGACCCAGGTGGATTAATTGCCTGGAGTTGGCAATGAGGTGCAAGTTTGAAAAGGCCGGATTTGGTTGTCAAGGCAACGAGAGCATCACTTCACCCGATCAGCGATGACCCATTTTATGTTGCCACTACTGGAGGAAAGCACCTGCCAACAGGAGCAACCAAACACACAACCAAACACACAACATCATAGATTCATGTTACCTGAGATACTTACACAATTAGGCTGAGTGTTTCTTTACGCAAACACAAATGATGATTAACATCACACATTATGTGCACACAGTTTTTATCCAGCTGCCATTCCACAATGTAAAATTCTCTAAATACAGGTTTTGAAGCTCTGTAGGACAGAGCTTATAAAGTACTTTGGAGATCTCCAAATGCAAGGGTCCTGGGGAAAATCCAGGTGCAAAACATTACCTTATCAAGCCACACAATGAGTTGATTGGCCTGTCTGTGTACCATAACAGTGACTGTCATGATTTCAGGATTGAAAACATCTGTCTTTGTGAGGATCATTGGTCAGGTAGTGAAAGAGCTTTCTCAGGAAGCCAGGGATATGGTTATCAAAAGGCACAGATTAGGAGGATGATACACTAAATATCTAAGGGTTTGGATATCCCAGTGATCACTGTTGGCTCAATAATTAAGAAGAGAAAGAGAGAGTTCAGTGGCTGAGATTAGAGCAATAGTGCATCAGTCAACAATATCAAGAGCACTGCATAATACTGGCCTGTATGGCAGGGTGGTAAGAAAAGGCCATTACCTAAAACAAACATCTCAAAGCCCATCTAGAGTTTGCTAGAGAGTGAGTGAGTGAGTGATCCAGCTAAGATATAGGAGAAGGTTTTGTGGTCAGATACAGCTAAAATACAGCTTTTTGGCCAAAATGCAAAGCGTTATATATGGCGCAAACCTAACACTGTCCATGCCCCACATAACACCATTCCTACAGTGAAGCATGGTGGTAGCAGTAAGATGCTATAGGCATGCTTCTCTTCTGCAGGGACTGGGAAACTTGCCAGAATAGAAGGAATAATGGATGGGGCTGAAGCTGGGGCAGAAATTCACCTTTCAGATGAATTTGTATCGATCCAAAGCACAGGGCCAAAGCTACATTGTGGCTTTTTTATTCTTGAGTGGCTCAAGAATAAAAGGTTGAATGTCCTTGAGTGGCCCAGTCAAAGTCCTGACCTGAACCCCATCGTGAATCTGTGGCACAACTTGAAAATTGCTGTCCGTAAGCAATGTCCAAGCAACTTGAGAGAGCTGGAGCAATTCTGCTCTGAAGAATGGGTGAAAATCACCTCCAAGCAGTATGCAGTTGGTAGACTTGGTAGAAACTTACCCCAAAAGACATAAATCTGTAATGCAGCAAAGGGTGCCTCCACCAAATATTAATGCGAGGAGTCTCAATACTTATGCAAGTAGCATATTTCCATTTTTTTCTTTTTCTATAAAAATTCAGTTTGAGCATGTGTTTTGAATAAAAAATATTAAATTGAAAAAAATGTGAATGTATCATTTGTGATCCAGCAACATTTGAAAACATTCAATTTGAAAGGGTCTGAATACTTTTGCAAGGCACTGTATATACGCATATACTAATCATTGAGCATCTGGAGTCGAGACTACATATAGAAGTACTAACTTCTGCAAAAATGCAAACTCCAGTTGCTCTGCATTCTCTAAATAGTCCTGAATGCAGAGCAACTGGAGTTTGTGCATTTTTGCAGAAGTTAGTACTTCTATATGTAGTCTCGACTACAATGATTTGAGCATCTGGATAGCTTTGTTCTGATAGTGTCATCCCACTCACCTCCTGGCAAGGTGGCCACCCCTGAAACCCTGCTACAGGGTCATAGTTATTGACCCGACAAGTGAGACAATTCCTCATATGATATGAAGGGGACAATGTCCCAGGTCCCGGCACGTATCTCTGCATGTCTAGCAGACATCTCTGCCTGAATGTCCACACATCACCTGAAGCTGAACCTGGGGAAGACAGAGCTGCTCTTCCACCCAGTAAAGGGCTCCGCGATGATTGATGCTTCATTCACTGTGGAAGGCTCCATAGTGTCTCCGTCTCAGTCTGCCAGGAGCCTTGGAGTGACCCTGGACAACCAGCAGAGCTTCTCGGGCCATATTGCAGCAATCACCCGGACCTGCCGATTCTCCCTCCATAACATCCGGAGGATCCGACCGTTCCTCACCAAAGAGGCCACACAACTTCTGGTCCAGGCCCTGGTGATCTCACGCAATTCCTTGTTGGTAGGCCTACCGGCCTGTGCCATCAAGCCACTGCAGCTGGCCCAGAATACCGCCGCACGTCTGGTGTTCAACCAACCCAAGTACACACGTCACCCCTCTACTCACCTCTCTTCACTGGCTCCCTATTGCAGCACTCATCAAATTTAAATCACTGGTGCTGGCCTATCAAGCTGCTAGAGGAACTGCTCCCTCCTACCTCGTGGTCTCACCTCTTCTCTGTCCTGACCTCCCAGTGGTGGAACGATCTTCCGCACTTGGTCAGGACCGCCGACTCACTGGCCATCTTCCGCAAGAGACTGAAAACCCACCTCTTCAGACTCCATTACCACTAATGGTCATCACCACTGCTGTCATGTTCAATACTGCATTTTGTAATATGTATCCATGTTGATGTCTGTCCCCCCAAAAAACACCTAACTTTTCCCTCCTTGTGTTACAGGTACAGTTTGCAGTTGCCAACGATTATGTCTATTACTGTATCATGACACTGATCTCTGGCGCGGACTATGATTAATCTTACCATGTATTAATGCACATTTTGTAAGTCGCTCTGGATAAGAGCGTCTGCTAAATGACTAAAATGTCAAATGTGATGTCACATGATGCTCAACAGTCAATAACAGAAGTTTATTAGACCACCTAATCAATCACCACTGTAAAACCCCTTGGGTCTTTATATCTTAAGTTGTTTATGTTATCTATATTGAACACCAGTAGAGCTGCTGAAACAGCATCGCCATCATTTTTCAGACAGCATCATACATAGAATATAGGTCAAACATGTGTACAGCACACACACATTTTGACATACATACAGGTTAGGAGTATAGTCACAAAAAACAATCCAAGTCCGTTTCATGTTTGCACTGAATTCAACAAAGGTCTCGGACTCTTAAATGATGCAAGATATAAATGTTCCTTAAAGGTTTTCAAATAAGACATCCCTCCTGCTCCAGGTTCCTCATATAAATTCTAATATATTACACATTTTTAATAAAAGTACTTTAAGGTTTTAACCAGGTTGGGTTAAAACTTTGTATCCTATGTATAACCGGTAAGGCATCGGACAGGTGCTGTGTCTTCGCAATGTGGTACATACTCTATTCAGTGTCAGCATCGATTCTACGCCACTTCACACGGGAGGTAGAGAGTTTCAGGCATTAAGACTGTATCGTACAGTGTACAGTTTGACTTGTGAAGACAACCAGGTTTGAACGTGTGTACAGTTTGACTTGTGAAGACAACCAGGTTTGAACGTGGACCAGCAGTTTAAGGAGGAGAGGCCGTGTCTCCGTCGATACTGACGCGACGCTTCTGTCCACTTCTCCGTGTGCTACGTTTCAGCGCACAGTGAAAGTAGTGATGTCAAGCGGAGGCCAGTTTGCATATTTTCTTGACATTCAAGGACACATGTTTGCATACAAATGCTACACAATTCCCACGAACACTCCGCATTAAGGCCTTAAACAGGATGAGCTGCAGCAAAACGGACTACTATGGAGAGCGAAGGGGGGGGGGCGTCAAGCAGCCAACGGCGAAGGGGTGAGCGGGACGGGTCTGTCAGAGGGGGGGGCGGGGCGGCGGGTCTCTTCAGAGCCAGCCCCCCATCCCGTTTGGAGCAGGCGGGCCACAGCAGGGTCGCCGCCTGACCGGGTCACCACAGCACGGGGCAATCCAGGTTGGTGAAGCCGGGGTCCTTCCTCAAGTCCCAGTAAGTGTTGTTGCTCACCCACGTGTCATCCTTGGACTTCCTGCAAACAAGGGGAAATGGATAAAACCCATGAGCCAGAATCAAAACTACATAAACCCCCGCCCCAAAAAAAACAGGTTCAAGTTCTGGGATCACACAGAATAATTCTGATCAAAGACCATCGCGGCAAAGGTCATGAATCCAACAGGGGGTGAAGGTGTACTTGTTGTGTCGGAAGCTGTTTGAGGTTTCGTACTTGAAGAACCGCGGTTGGTGTGTCATGCTGTTCTCCTCCAGGACTCTCCTCCTCTCTCTCTGGAGCTGCTCGATCCTCTGCTTCTGCACCTCTGCTGACTCCACACTGCCCTCCTCCAGTAATCTGAGACGGCAGAGAGTGAGAGAGAAAGGAGAAAGGGGAAGACATGCAGCGAGCTCTGATGAGTCTGGCCTCAAATTACTTAACATCTTTTCGCTGATGGAATGGAAGGCGTAGTCTGATCCCATTGGCTCCCCCTGCTGAGTGATGTCACACCCACTCACAGCTTTATGACTCACCCGAGAGCGCAGAAACAGCAATTAATCAGCATGTTAGGGGTGGTGCACTGTAATGCTTAGGGAACTGTGCTCATAACCAGAAGGGTGTAGGCTTGAATCCCAAGTAGAACCCTAACATTCTACCCTTTGGGAAATGTACTTAGGTTGAATTGTTTCACGCAATCTATCTGTATTAATATGTTATGATTAAAATATATATACATAAGCCATGTGTATAACCCCGGGTAAAGGGTTCGGCTAAGCAAATCAATAATGTAATACAAGAATAAGAATAAATAAGAATGCAATGATGTACCAACAAAATAATGCTCCCTAAGGCCAGGCGTCCCCTGTAATGAGGCCTGCTGGCTAGACAGAAAGGTGACATACACTGTTCTTTGTTTAGAGACGTGACAGTCTGAGAGCTGCGTGTGTGTGTGTGTGTGTCTGGCTTGTAGTTTACTATTTATACTCAAACAGATGAAAGTGCACTGAAAGCAAATACCATACAGGCAAGTTGTAGCATAAAATGTTTTGCTTTCAAATTGATATGCATTATGAGATAAGATATTTAGTCCTTTAAGGTTCAGTACTATATGACACTGACATGTTGACATTCGCTGGGGGGGGCAGTGGAGGCCCTTATCTGTCGGTGCAGTGAGATGACCTTGTGTGTAAAAAAGTCAATCTGTACACAATAACCCAACTGAACGCATACATTTACAGACCATTTGTAATCACTCCAGGACTTTGAACTAACTAATTATTGAACCTTATGTAATGTAACTGAGACCATGTGTGTGGGTATGTGTTTTGAAGACAGTTTTAATGATATGTTTCGACAGAGAGGGCTGATTCCACAAAGGACAACTACTTATTAGTACACTATATGCTGTACTAGAATAGTGTGTATTGAGCTACTATTCAAGTCTATTTCTTCAGAGCAAACCGTGAAAAAACAGCGCCACTTAGTGGTGACAGGAAGCACCTGCTCAGAGATCATGGCCGGCAGTGTAGTGTACTGGTTAGGGAGCTGGGCTTGTAACTCAGAGTTTGCAGGTTCAATTCCCAGGTGGGGCTGTTGTACCCTTGAGCAAGGTACTTAACCTGAATTGCTTCAGTAAAAATATCCAGCTGTATAAATAGATGTAAAGAAATGTAAACTGTGTAAGTCGCTCTGGATAAGGGCGTCTGCTAAAATGCCTCAAATGTAAATGTAGATCATAGAGGAGCATTGAAGCAAAAGCCTTTTTTTCGCTTTGGTGTCACCTCATGGATTGCTCTTGAGGTGTTGACTGCACTGTAGCACACGCGTACCCTCACCTCTGGTCCAGTCGCAGTCGGGTGTCAGTAGGGGGCAGTAGCAGCTTCTCTGTGGGGTCCAGCTCGTTAAGCTCAATGGCAAACTTGGTAAAGCCGTAGTACTGTTCGTGATCTGCAGGCATTGCGTCTGAATACAAAGGACATGGCTCGACTGTATATGTGTACACAGCGCCACAAACGCAAACACTACAATTCTTCATTATAGCAAATGTGTGTCAACTCCATGTAACATTTTGCCTCAAAATGTGTCATTTGGAGCACACCCAACAAGAAAGCTTTACCAAAGCTACATAATATACAGCATTAAAGTAACATGTAATCTTACTACAGTATCAAATCAAAGAAATTCATGTTCACTCGTCAGTACACTGTGTGGGTGTGTTTTGCAGGTTTGATTGACATCGGCCGTGGCCACTCACTCGTTCTCCAGATGCAGGTGGCGGAGGGCGGGTCCCCACAGTACATCCCCTCGTGCCACTTCCCAAAAAGTGTATGGATGACCTTCCCCTTGTGATCAGTGACAACACCTTCCACCTCGTTCACGCTCGAGTTCCAGTACTTGGCCTGCAGCACACACGCAACACAGTAATCCTCAAACACACGGTTCGGTCCTTAAGATATTCCTTACACCTCTTATGTATTCTTTTGCAAGCTTAATCTTTAAGACCACCTGACATGCGGTGTTTTGTTTTGGTCATGTTTGACAACATGCAGATTCAGTGTCATTCTTAAAGCACTGAAAATTATAGAATGGGATTAGAACCCAAACATTGCAGTTTGAGCTGGGGGCATTGCCCTTATATCCTTCAGCAAGATATCTACCCTCAAATAATATGTCAGATGTGAGCTGCGCCAGCCACCTTGGATAAGGGAATTTGCAAAGCAAATAAGGAATATAATATGACATGATCATCAGTTCATTACCATATTAAGTTGAATTCCTATACACTTTTACCGTGCCTTGTTTGCTTCTTTGCCTTGAATAATTCAAGGCTGTGTTGATTTCATGCGAAATGAGTCATGCCTGACATCTGCAAATGCATTGCACTTCTTCATGTTGCTTCAATAACTCACAATAACATTGTCCAGCAGATGGCACTGTTGAGTTACTAAACCACAGACACATGACCATGGTGACTAAGGATGAAACAATCCACAGAAAAGTGGAAAAGTACATGATAATTACCTCATGCGCCATCACATGCACATGCAAGCTCCAGGGCGTCTCTGAACACACCAGACACTTAAAACTTAAAACATTTTTGACACTGAACGCCGTTAGTGTTTCACTTTGTAGTGAAACATGAAAGCGTACTGTATTCTTAGCGCTTCTAAAAATAAAATCCCTGATTATATCTTTTCTCCAAATTTGGATTGCCTAATCCCATTTGTAGGCCTATCTCATTTCTGGCAACGTCCTCTGCCAATTCGGGAGAGTGCAGACAAGCACACGCTCTCCTCTCTCAGCCATGGCTTCTTTCCACTCTTCAGTCCACCAGCCGATCTGGGCAGTCACTGCGGAGGAGGAGTGCATTTCGTGCGAAGCTGGGTCAGGTATACTGCTGGCTCCTGATCAATCTCAGAGGTCGCTCTTTGTGTGATGGGATGGACGACCCTGCAGACTTAATCCCACTTTGGCAGGACGAGCCACCCCACAGCCTGCTGTACTGTGCACACTGGAAAGGAACACGGCTCCACTACCCCGTGTGAGCCCAGCTCACTCGAGTGAGACAGGTAGGGCACAGAAGTCTACTTTAAAATCTCTAGAGACCATCATGTACAACACTCAGAAAGGGAAATACACCCAGAGAGCGGCTCTAACGATTGTTGCTTCTCGCACAAAAACAAAGGAAGGAAGAAAGGAAGCAACTCTGTGTTGTGGTGTCCGTTTAACACGCCTTTCCACTGTGGTCTGTTCTGCAACATGTTTCCACAGGCAATCTTTCCACAAGCCAAAATGTTTACAGAAGATTGGTCTCTCCGCCCGTTCACAAAGGTAACCAATCGAGATTGCGCACAGACGGACGATGTCTGCCCACCTTGACGAAGGTGACCTTGCACTGGCAGATGTCACTGCTGCTGTTCTTGATGGAGATCTCGCCGTAGTGCTCAATCCAGCGCTGACCACTCAGGATGTTGTGGATGCAGGAGGTGACCTTGTTCCACTCGTAGTGGTCCCCGAACCTGCGGAGGGCGAGCCAGAGTGGGAGGGAGCCTGGGGTGAGTCACAGACTTACTGAGTTACAGTGTCGGGGTAAGGCAGAGTCAGAGTGAGTCAGAGTCAAGAGGGTGAGAGGGAGTCGGTCTGCGCGGTGAAGAGCCAGGGGCGGAGAGTGTAACGTACAGGCGACTGAAAGCATCAGGCAGGGTTACGGTTTGTGTGCGAGTGAGGAAGAGGAGTGCGGGGTGGAGTGGAGGTGTGGGGCAGAGTCAGTGTGAGGAAGACGAAGTGTCAGTATGAAGCTTCCACCCTCAGGGACACAGTACACACACGGGACCGGCACGCTTTCTGACCAGACAGTATCAGACTGCTAGTAAATCCATCCATGAAATATCCATGAAATACAATCCTGGTAAGATGAAGGAACTGGGCTGAATATGAGCTGCCACTAACTAAACATGAGCTGCCACTAAAATGAATACTGCATATTCCGAATCAGCCCAGAGAAAGTGTAAAGAGCTACACTTTTACAGCAGCACCAGCATGCTGTGGGAGACGTCCAACTACATTACATTACATTACATTACATTACAGGCATTTAGCAGATGCTCTTATCCAGAACGACTTACAGTTTCACATTTATTTACATACAATTCATTTATACAGCTGGACGTTTTACTGAAGCAATCCAGGTTAAGTACCTTGCTCAAGGGTACAACGGCATGCCCCACCTGGGATCGAATCTGCAACCTTTGCGTTACAAGCCCAGTTCCTTAACCATTATGCTAACACTGCCGCCAACTATCAGGGCCCGATACTGCAATAGGCCTCTTCTTCTATGGGCTCTCCAGCCAACAAGTCTACTGGCTCAAACATGGGCTGTGCATGTGACACGAGAGAGAGACTGCTGGGTTCATGGGGGGGGTAAAATCCCCAGCTTCTCAGCGTTCCGGTGAGAGAGAGACAGAGAGCCAGAGATAGAGAGAGACCCAGAAAGAGAGAAAGACAGAGAGAGAGAGAGAGAGAGACCCAGAAACAGAGAAAGAGAGAGAGAGAGAGGCAGGCACTCACCCTGGCAGAAGCACATGGGTGGTGCCGACAGGGACTATCTCCATCGACTTCCCCCAGAACTTATTCTTCCACCGTATGTCTGAAAGGAGCAGAGGTGTTGTGAGTGCGTGCGGCGTAGCTCCCGCTGGGGACGGAGCGTGACCTGCCACCACAGCGGGAGGGCTATCACATGGCACACCTGTGTGACGTGACCTGAATAGCAGAGAGCTGAACGCCCCGAGGGCTTACAGCGTGAAACAGGATTTTCCTCGTGACCATATCTCACCTTGCCAGAACACGAAGTTTTTGGAATCTGCGTGACACGCCGATATAGGGGGGTGGTGACTGACCTGAGAACAGTTAGAAAACAAACGCTCAAAGCACGCTTTATTATGACAATCGACAATATTCACACCTTCAAAATAATCAAGTATATCCCCTGCACATAATACTCGAATGAGGACATTTCTACAACAGCAGCCTTGATAGAATGCTACGGTGGTCAGTCTGTCTGGACCTGCACGGCACTGATGGACATTCATTAGCAAAGAAACGAGCTGGAGTGGAAACATGTCATCACGGGAACTCTGGTTACACGTCTCCATAAGGACCCTGCACTTTGGTTACATGACAAATGACCGTGATGGAAACGGCAATGCTAAACGATCGAGGACAATGAGTCTGGCTTATTGGGGCGCTTTGTAAACGAATCGCTTGACATTTATCAGAATGTGCGCTACACGGACGTCAGGAGGTCTTCATTGTCTCTGTCCAAGAAACGTCTTGCTTGCTGAGAGCCTGTGCGCCCTATTGTCTTTCACAATTGACCAGTATGTCAATCAAGACCTTCTTTACTTCCGTGGTTAAAATGTTTCTCAAGAGGAACATATGTTGTTATAGTCACCTGGGTTTTTGGTATGGCTACTGAATGTCCTTGCTGGAGAATTTTACATTGAGAATGAATGTGTTGGTGAAGTACGTTGGCCTGAGTCACAATGTACACAACTGAGTCTCGACGGTGCCAGGGCCAACTGGCCACACTGTGATCTGAGGGGAGGTTTCAGATGGCAGGTTTTCCCCCTGCCTCATCGTGTAAGAGGTGCCTGATGTCTGTGTGCTCCAGCTGCGCATGGACTGCAGTCCTCTGATACAGGAGTGTGGATTACGGAGCGCGAAAAGTGGAGGAAATGCCACTCATGCTGACCTGAATTCATGACAGTGGAGCACTGCAATGATGCCTATCATTGTAAATCGCTTTGGGTTCCTTGAAAAGCGCTATATAAATCCAATGTTCAATTCAAT